>JASEVX010000071.1:255663-748615 GCA_031761405.1 Serripes groenlandicus
CAGACGCTCTCCGACGCTTCGGCAGACAACTTTTGAAAACATTGTGACAAAAGGAGGAATTGACACAATGATTTCGGAAGTCATTTGCTTTTAAAATGTCTTTGTTTGTGGAAAAGTGTAAACACACACTACACTATTTCATCTAATCAATAAGCTCCTTAACGTTTACTTGTCGCAAAGTCTCTCTCTCCGTTCACTCAAACATCATACCTCATTTCACATTTGCTTAGTTTATTATGCGGGGGCTGAATACCTCCGTATATTGTCATGCCCAGCTTTCAGAAAGTGTAAATTTGTAAATGTGTTGTGCTGCCCTCTGTTTTTTTCAAAATGGACAATTTGTCTTGATTGTCCAGGGATCAGTTAAATACGTTGTTTCACAACAAGCTAAACAGTATGCACATTATACAAAGTAAACGTACACAATGTTAAGTTTTAATCCATGAAGTTGTATACATAATTTAGAAATTTAAGTTAGACATAAGGATCTTAAATGTTTCTTTTAAATATATGGAAAACGAGTAGCTTGACAGCGGGTAGCTCAAACTCCTTTTGAGAAAATCCCTGCAATTACGGCTGTCGTGCATCGTCAACATTTTCCCTTGTTAACACTCTACAGGCTACATTAAACATCAGATATTCATGAAAGTTTATCAGAACATCATCTCCATCAAATCTAGGACAAGTTCGAAACTGGGCCATTTGAGGTCAAAAACTAGGTCACTAGGTCAAATTGAAGGGAAATCTTGTTAACACTCTAGAGGCCACATGTTCAACTTGAGCATGTTGAAACTTTATCAGAATGTTTGTCTTGATGATGTAAGTCAAGTTCGAACATGAGTCATGTCGTGTCAAAAAGTAGGTCACTAGGTCAAATTGAAGGAAAAGTTTGTTAACACTCTAGAGGCCTTATTTTCAACTTGAGCATGTTGAATATCAGAATGTTTGTCTTGATGATATGTAGGATAGGTTCGAACATGGGTCATGATGGGTCATGATGGCTCAAATAGTAGCTCAAACATGATGGCTCAAATAGTAGGGTCACTAGGTCAAATTGAAGGAAAAGCTTGTTAATACTGTAGAAGCCACATTTCTTGAAATTTGGTCAAAATGTTTATCTGTATGATATCTAGGCCAAATTTGAATATGGGTCAGGCCGGGTCAAAAACTAGGTCACCAGGCCAAATTGAATGGAAATCTTGTTAACACTCTAGAGGCCTTATTTTCAACTTGAGCATGTTGAAACGTTATTAGAATGTTCGTCTTGATGATGTGTAGGTCAAAAAGTAGGTCACTAGGTCAAATTGAAGGAAAAGCTTGTTAACACTCTATAGGCCGTAATGTTTGTGGTGAAGTTCGAATATGGGTCACATTGGTTCAGAATCTAGGTCAATAGGCCAAATTGAAGGAAAATCTTGTTAACTTTGTAGAAGCATCTTTTTTGGCTACAGCAGCTTGAAATTTTGTCAGAATTCTATCTAAATGATATCTAGGTCAAGTTTAAATATATGGCCATGCCGGGTTAAAAACTAGGTCACTAGGCCAAATTGATGGAAAAGCTTGTTAACACTCTGGATACTGCATGTTTAGCTTGAGCATGTTGAAATTATATTAGAATGTTTTTCTTGATGATATCTAGGTCAAGTTTTAACATGGGTCATGTTGGGTCAAAAAGTAGGTCACTAGGTCAAATTGAAGGAAAATCTTGTTAACACTCTAGAGCCAACATCCCCCGCATTTCAGTACTTTCAGCACTTTGATTAGTAATGGCAAGGTCGGACACCATGAAACTTGATTTATGACGTGTGGGGCTTAGTGGAGTCAACAAACGTGGGTGTCCTACGATTCCATTATTGATGAAAACGAATGACGTATTTTTTGGAAATATTTCATGATTTTGATACAGAGTTGAAGACATGAGGAGAAAAGGGACATTTGTAAAACCTCCTCTCCTTTTGGGGAAGGTCGGCCACTAATGTTGTTGACTCCATAACGCTCCAAACATGACGTGTGGAGCTTAGCGGTGTAAACAATCGTGGATGTCCAACGATACAATAAATGATGACAATGAATTCTATATTTTTGAAAATACATGTATGTCATGATTTTGATACAGAGTTGAATGTCTGAGGGGAAAATGACATTTGTAAAACCTCTTCTCTTTGGGTTTCTGTAAATGTCAGACTAGGGCTAATACATAGTTTAAGGTACACCCAATCTTCTGTACAAGTCAGATTAGAGCTAATGAATAGTTCAAGGTACACCCAATCTTCTGTACATGTCAGATAAGAGCTACCGAATAGTTTAAGGTACACCCAATATTCTGTACATCTCAGATAATAGCTAATGAATAGTTAAAGGTACACCCAATCTTATGTACATGTCAGATAAGAGCTACTGAACAGTTTAAGGTACACCCAATCTTCTGTACATGTCAGATAAGAACTACCGAGTAGTTTAACGTACACCCAATCTTCTGTACATGTCAGATAAGAACTACCGAATAGTTCAAGGTACACCCAATCTTCTGTACATGTCAGATAAGAGCTACTGAATAGTTTAAGGTACACCCAATCTTCTGTACATGTCAGATAAGAGCTACTGAAAAATTTAAGGTACACCCAATCTTCTGTACATGTCAGATAAGAGCTACCGAATAGTTTAAGGTACACCCAATCTTCTGTACATGTCAGATAAGAACTACCGAATAGTTTAAGGTACACCCAATCTTCTGTACATGTCAGATAAGAGCTACTGAATAGTTTAAGGTACACCCAATCTTCTGTACATGTCAGATAAGAACTACCGAATAGTTTAAGGTACTCCCAATCTTCTGTACATGTCAGGCTAGGGTTAAGAAATAGTTTAAGGTACACCTAATCTTCTGTACATGTTAGATAAAAGCTAGTGAATAGTTTAAGTACACCCAATCTTCTGTACATGTCAGATAAAAGCTACTGAATAGTTTAAGGTACACCTAATCTTCTGTACATGTCAGATAAAAGCTAGTGAATAGTTTAAGTACACCCAATCTTCTGTACATCTCAGATAAAAGCTACTGAATAGTTTAAGGTACACCTAATCTTCTGTACATGTCAGATAAAAGCTAGTGAATAGTTTAAGTACACCCAATCTTCTGTACATCTCAGATAAGAGCTAGTGAATAGTTTAAGTACACCCAATCTTCTGTACATCTCAGATAAGAGCTAGTGAATAGTTTAAGGTACACCCAATCTTCTGTACATCTCAGATAAGAGCTAGTGAATAGTTTAAGTACACCCAATCTTATGTACATCTCAGATAAGAGCTAGTGAATAGTTTAAGTACATCCGATCTTCTGTACATCTCAGATAAGAGCTAGTGAATAGTTTAAGTACACCCAATCTTCTGTACATCTCAGATAAGAGCTAGTGTAAAGTTTAAGTACACCCAATCTTCTGTACATCTCAGATAAGAGCTAGTGAATAGTTTAAGTACACCCGATCTTCTGTACATCTCAGATAAGAGCTAGTGAATAGTTTAAGTACACCCAATCATCTGTACATCTCAGATAAGAGCTAATGAATAGTTTAAGACTAGGGCTTATGATTAGTTTAAGGTACACAACTGGGTCTGCCGTACATCTAAAAAAAAGAGTAATGGATAGATTGTGGTATACCACTGGGTCTGCCGTACATCTAAGAAACGGGTAATGGGTCTGTCGTACATGTCAGATTAGGGTTAGTGAATTGATTTGGGGTACAACACTGAGTTTTGCTGTGTATTTATTTAAGATAAGAAGTAATGCATAGATTGTGGAACACTCGATCATCCGTACATGTAAGATTAGGGGTAATTAAGACGTTTTTGCTGTGAATTATGTATGTTGTCGTGTACAAAGTCGTTTATAATTGCAGGAAAACGACACTAGCGCCCCCTTTGGGAGATTTGCAGGAGATAAACTTAGTCTTCGTTTTTTTAGGTGAATTTAGAGAGAAATGGATATAGAATATTAGCAAGAATCCCGGAATCATTCATCAAACCGATATTAACCCTTTCTCACACGCAGACGTATTTTGACGTATTTTGAAGCATCAGACGACTTTTAAAAATATGTGTCAAAGGGAGAAATAGCTCATAATTAGCACTTTCACCTTTTTGCCATATTTTTTTTCAAATCTATAAAAGCATTTTCTGTTTTAGAGAGTTTCCATGTATAAGACTAGAATTGTCTTTTAAAGTAAGATGTTGCATATTTGTTGTATATTGGGAAAACGCTAATACCCTTGTATACCAGGGTTATTTTTCCTTCTAATGCACCCATCTTTACTCTAGGGTTTTCATATCTGACGGTTAATTGACGGAAACAAACGTGTTTTTCTTCATATTTTGTAGTTTGTTTTCTTTACTTATGAGGCCACCATTATGGGTGTACCCTTTGGATTTCTTCTCGCTATTTAATATTTTAGACTTTGAGCTTGTAATTATGGATGAACTCAGAATATAGCCTGATATTCTGTATATGAGCCGTTATGTATCTTAGGCTTTTTTTTTTACGCCGCTTCTTTTTTAGTTATATGAGCCGTCCCGTAAGAAACCAACATTATTGCCTCTGCGTAATGTATCGACCTAGATCAACTTGCGCAGTCCGCGCAGGCTAATCGGGGCCGACATATTCCGTCTCAGGGGCATAGAGGTATAGAGTAATGACTCCTGAAACAGAAAATCCACTTGAGGTGACAAGTGTCTGTCCGGGTTAGCCTGCGCGGCATGCTTAGGCTGATTCGGGTCGATACTTTACGCAGAGTATACAATGTTGGTTTTCTCGCGGGACGGCTCATATCTCGGCGTTTCCTAGGTTAGTTACCACTCCTGGTTTATATTTATACTAACACCAACGAGTCGGCCATAATGCTAATCCAACAATCCGGAGCGGCAGTGATAGAAAGCCATTTCCTACCCTTTTTAATGGTGCTGAACTCCAGATTATAGATAGTATAGTCAAGGTTTTATGAACTGTTCAAAACTTGTCTTGAAATATTAGAATCTTAATTCTGAGGTAAATTTGCAGTAATAATTTCAATTTGCGGTACAATAAACATCTAACTATTGATAATAGATATACCCAGTAAGCCAATTTTTGTACATTTTCATAAACTTTCAATTGACTGTTTTTCAACATTTACTGCATTTAATTATTTATTACTTACTTTGTTGTCACTATTAGCAATACTGTATTTGCAGAGGTTTCAACATTTCAAAATTGTAATCTCCATCTGGAGTTCAGCACCTTTAAAAACTGTGATATGACCCGTGCTCCAGTATAATCAGCGATATGACATTAACGAAATGTATGAAACCACATCAACAAAAGTGTATTGATCTACCCTGGTTCCAATTCCATCCACCTAACTTAGCGCTAAGTAAAACTTAAAAGCACGTTTTATCATTCTTTTGTAATAAGTTAACGGTGGAATGTTTCTAAGTAAATGATTAAGTTAATCATAAATAGTTACCTTGCTGAATATCGATCATTGTTAAGAAATGAACATTTTAGGCAACTTTATTGGAGACACAAACATGGTGAAATATGCTTTTATGTATTTAAGTATTACTTAGTGCTAAGTAAGGTTGGTGGAATTGGGCCCTCGTCGACAACATTTGTCTCATTCAAGATAAAATTTGCCTCATTTAGGACATTTTAGAAACACCATGTCAAACTGTCCACGTCTGGTTCATACTGTACCAGCGAGGATTATCGTTCCGGTGTTGTGAGTTCAAATAAACGTTTGGCCAACATTCTTTCCGATGGTTCATTGGGACTAGTGTCGCCCATCTGTGATACATAAGATTAACTTCCATTACTGGAAATGAATGTAAAATGTCCGTATTTTTTATTTTCAGCCATGACATGCACATCCGGAATACCGTTACAGAACGACGAATATTCGAGCGAGGATATTGCCGAAGCATTCCGAATGTTACCGGAAATACCAATGAAACGCAGCCAGTGCAAGCCGGGCTTTTCATACCAGTCGATTACAAGGATGTGCGTGCCGTCACTGGGGGTACGGAACTATTTATGTATTACATTCAAACTGTTGTTAGAAGTAACCTCTGTCAAGCAGCCAATTAAAAATAAAATAATTTTCTTCTTTATTCGACTTGAATTAAGCAGCCACCCACATAAAATTGATTTTTGGAAAATAGGTAATCAATTACAATGTTAAACCTTGTTAAAGTGCAACCCTTTTCTGATACATGTGACTTTAGTCACATCCAGGGGCGTAGCTCCCTTTAGGCACTGTAGGCACGTGCCTACACATTTTTTTCTCAAAATGCCCCCAAATACAGCTGCGGCGATAGACATCTGCGTAATGTATTGATCAGATCAGCCTGCACTGTCCGCGCAGACTGATTTGGCCCTCACATTCCGTCTAAGGGGGGGGATAGATAGAGTAGTGATTCCTGAAACAGAAAATCCACAGGAGGCGAAAAGTGTATATCCGGATAGGCCTGTGTGGCATGCTTAGGCTAATCCGGGTCAATACTTGACGCAGAGTACACAAGGTTGATTTTCTCACGAGACGGCCTACACATTGATTATTGTCCAGCTACGCCCCTGACATCTGCACTAAACGACATTTTAAACACTGTAACAAAAGCATTTTTTATCGTATCTCAGAATTCTCAAAATAGAGACAATATGAACTAAGATAACGCAAGGCGTTTTACGACTATCATAATACTAGGCCAGGCCAGACAAAATCCGCCCCTCGGCTGTTCTGAAGATTACGACATGAACGAGCGACTTACTTACAAAGGTCAAACGAAGCTTTCTGATTTCTTCCAGTATCACTAATCGCTGTTTTTTTAAGAATTCATGTATGTATTGTGAGTGTCGTAATTCACATATACTAAAGTCCTGCAGAATTGATCCTTTCAGAAAACAGAGAATCAGATCTGCGTCTATGTTTCTCCAAAGACAGTTTCGTTTAGTTTAATTTTAGTTTAAACTTATTTATTTTACATCGATTGCGAAACAAGCTTTTAGCTTATATTAATCACGCTCGATGTCTGCTTCCTGGATACTTAACCAGTACTCGAGCCGATTGTGTGGAAAAATCCCAAAGTCAGGACCCGCTCATCACGGGACTCGAACCAGGGACCTTTGATATGAGAGGCCGACGCTCGAGTCCCGTGATGAGCGGGTCCTGACTTTGGGATTTTTCCACACAAACGGCGCGAGTACTGGTTAAGTCTCCAGGAAGCAGACATCGAGAGTGATTAATCTAAGCCCAAGGCTTGTTTCGCAATCGATGTAAAATAAATAAGTTTAAACTAAACCCCATATCGCTACACATTTACAATGATCACCAGTTTAAGACAGACGAACGCCTAAAGTCGTTAAATATGTCCGAAACATCATAATTGATATACAGTGTAAAACAAATTCCTCTGGTCCATGTCAATGCAATTTCAATTTAACGAAGTTTCTGAAATCTCTTGATGAATCAACTTCAATGAGATGACACTTTAACGCTTTCACTGCCGAATTTCACGAAGTCGACTCTTCACTCTACACCATTTTTCGTCCAACGTGAAATTTGGTAAAAATTTAATGCGTAAGTGGTAGACAATGTAGATTTCAGGAGAGACATCTCTTTATGAGCTGTCTCTCCGGAATCTGCATTGTTTGCAACAGCCTTTACACTTGCCTTTAGCAGCGAAACAGTTCAGGACTGAGCCGTCCCGCGAGAAAACGAACACTGTGGAATCTGCGTAAAGTATCGACCCGGATCAGCCTAAGCATGCCGCGCAGGTTTACCCAGACATTCACGTTTCGCCTCCCGTGGATTTTCTGTTTCAGTATTCAATACTCTATAACTCTATCCCCCTGAGACGGAATGGGTCGGGCCGGATCAGTCTGCGCGGACTGCGCAGGCTGATCTGGATCGATACATTACGAAGAGTCCATAATGTTGGTTGTCTTGCGGGACGGCTAAGGTGTTTATATATCTATCATATAGCGAATAAATCTTCCCATTTTACCAAAGTTACACGGAACAGATCTCCGGAGATTTAACCCTTATTTCGCTATTATCGCCTTTGTTTGTTTTTGTTTTTAAATAAGTTAATAAAGAAATTAACTTTTTAGGCATTTTTATTGGGGACACAAACATGATGAAATATGATTTTAAGTATTTTAGTATTACTTAACTCTAAGTAAAGTTGGTGGACACAATTTGCCTCATTCAAGAGATTTTACAAACACCATGTCAAACTCTCCATGTCTGGTTCATACTGTACCAGTGAGGGTTATCGTTCCGGGAGCCGGGAGCCGTCCCGCGAGAAAACCAACATTATGGCATCTGCGTAATGTTTTGACCCAGATCAGCTTGCGTAGTCCGCACAGACTTATCCGGACCGACACATTATGTCTCAGGGTGATAGAGGTATAGAGTAATGATTCCTGAAACAGAAAATCCACAGGAGGCGAAAAGTGTCTATCCGGGTAAGCCTGCGCGGCATGCTTATGCTGATCCGGGTCGATACTTTACGCAGAGTCCACAATGTTGGTTTTATCGGCTCAAATGTCGTTTAACCCTTTCCCACATACAACAAATCTGTAACAGGCGACTTTGTAATAATCATCTAAAACATCTATGCTAAAATATTAAAAAAGTATTTCAAAGTGATCGTATAATAATTGAATAGTGCCAATTCAAGGTGATATATGGTATAAAACGTTTCTTATATTTGTGTAGGTTTCTTTCCAATTCAAGATTATTTCTAAGAATGTTTTGCAATAGTAGAGAACAACTTATAGCCATGTATAGAATGGTTGCAATTGCTGTTAATTGATGCTAAAAAGGGTTCACATGTTATGTTGTTTAACCCCTTCCCACATAAAACACAGACGACTTTGAAAACGTTAAACGTAAACATATGGAAATTATTGAATAAAGTTTAAAACATTGTGTCAAAAGGAGAAATTGCTCTATATGAACAATCTCTACACTGTGTCTAAATGTGTTCAGAGTCATCATAAAGCGTCTATATGCGGAAAAGGTTTAAAGAAGCGCTTTTTTCTATCTCAAGTTTTATACATCTACTGGGGCTTTTCTTAAAACTTCTTAAAGGCGTACTTACAAACAGTGAAGACCCTTTTCAGGCTCCACCGAGGTACATGCATATGCTTCCCATAGTTTGTATTATTTTAGACCAATTCAATATGAACATGGAAATACCCTCCTTTGTACCAGTGTAAATACGTCTTATTTAATTGTAAGAAACCGAGAGATTTCTTTTATTTGCACAGTAGTTTACACTAGTTCACAGCTAAATAGAAAATAAATGTTGTTATATTCTTATTATTTCCTTTAGCGACCCTTTTAACCCTTTCGCACCTGTATACGCATTTTGACATTTGCTAATTATTATTTAAAAACCTATTCGCATTTTATATTATCATCGGCTTACTTGCGTGTGTTTGAAGAAGCAACTGCGGACAATGCAAATGTCTATTATAGAAGTACAACCGTTGCTCATGTATATATTACTTCAATGTGTCAAAAATAAATCAAATCATTTTCTATCTCAGTCATTTAACGATAAATTCCTTATGTATTTTTCAGGAGTTGCGACGAAATAGGAGTAAATACTTTAAGCGTTTACAGGTATTACGCTTTAATATCGTTATAGCTTATTTAGTTTGATAGAGGAACACATAAAATACAAATACGAATGTGTCTCTTAAAATATATATTTCAGAAATTTAAATGATATTTTGGACCATATCCAACTATGAGAATCAGCGACTGTCAAAAATCGATAACAAAAGTTACATGGAATTAAAGAGGAAAATGTTCGTTCATTCTTTTATATAACAATTTTGTTTAGCAAAAATCTAAAAGGCACTTATAAAGTTTTCAAGAAATATATCTCCTGAATATAAATATATTTTTTTATGTGTTCTATCTTAATTATGTTTTGGTCCTTTTTAACTTTGAATACAGTCACCTAAATGTCGCTCTTACTTACATAACATATTTTTACGTTAATTTTTATATGTTCTTCAGCGAATATCGTTTATTTAAAAATAGAAAATAAACAAGGCACTTACGGTTTAAAATTCATTTACATTTGACATATATTTTATTAATATAAAGTAATGAAATTTTGGTCCCTTTTCACATTTTCTACAAGTACTACTAACTTTTCAGCGTACAATTTTTATCCATTTTAATAACTCTGAGTGTGATTTCTAGCATGCGTCGCTGCATTTCCAAATAATTCCCACCTTTGCTGTAGTGTAAACATTATAATTGAGAGGTAATCATTGTTTTTGCAAGCACAATGTGCATTCCTACTATCGTATACAAAACCCATTCATGTCAATTATCAGCAATTGAAATTTTACTTTATTTCAAAGTAAATCAGCAAATTGTATCCCCCAATTGTCACACTTTCTTCGATGTTTACATGTGTAACATAACATCATTGAAAAGAGTCAACTCTCATCTTTAATATAGTTCAACGGAAATGAGGGCTCATGAGTTATGCAAAAAAGAAATCACTCCGCGTAGATGAATCCCGTCATTTTGCGCACAATCGGGCTTAAACAGGGGCGTAGCTTGGCAATAATTAATGTGTAGGCCGTCTCGTGAGAAAATCAATATTGTGAACTCTGCGTAAAGTATCGACCCGGATCAGCCTTACCAAGCCACACAGGCCTACCCGGATATACACTTTTCGCCTCCTGTGGATTTTCTGTTTCAGGAATCACTTCTCTGTATATCCCCTCCTTAGACGGAATGTGTCGGCCGGATCAGTCTGCGCGGACAGCGCAGGCTGATCTGGTCGATACATTACGCAGATGTCTATCGCCGCGGCTGCATTTTGGGGCATTTTAGAGATACAAACTATGAGCCTATGAAAACATTGTGGCTAAAGGTGAAAATGCTCATAATGCTTTTATGCTATTCAATTACTATACTTTCATTCATAGAGATTCAACTTTTCTTTTGCAAGACCATTTCAGAGTTGTCTGCTACATATTTGCTATATGTTGGCAAGGGTTCAAATTTCTGTAGTCAGAGTCGGTAAGGGGTTTATAAAGAGCACCGTGTAAAATATCCCTTAATTGCTTTTATAGTTGGTTAGTTGATTTTTTTTAGGTTTTTTTTATTTTGTTTTTTTTTAGGGGGGGGGTGTTAATTCAGCTATACTTGTCTCTACGCTAACCCGCTCTGCCAAACTATTTTTGCTACCCCTTTCGACTCCGCTAAATCGTGCCCATCAAGACTACGTAAGGAAATAATACCATTTGTAAAGCATCAGTCGATTTATACTACTGAACATTAAATTCTCAAACTAAATTATCAAGGACTTTGTCCAATTGGTAGGCGCATTTCACGTCGTGCCGGGTTAGCTTACACGACGTCATAACGTTCAATTTAAGTAACGTAATTTACAAATCCAATGACGTATTTCCGGTCCGTTTCTACTCCAAATGAGTTCATATTTTTTTTCGGACCGTTTCGGATATTGTCCCACGTCAGGTGTTTAACTTTTGTAAAACCGCTTCACAAACAAGTATCAGGAAGCCGGTTTAGTACTCCTAGAATTTGGATAGACGTAAAGCCAAAGATAGCTAAAGAGTTCCGATTGGATGCATCATTCAATATCATGACCAAATAAAAACAGTTTAATTGTCGGACGGGTTTGCTTCGTCGTACAAAGGCTTCAATTATCATCCTGTCCATTAACATTTGGCTCTAATGGACTGTTCTTTAAAATCTTCTACGAAATGTCCATTAAACCCACTATATGGATACCTAGTTTAAAACGAAATCCTTCCATTTGCATGCTGCATTTAATGAATTGCTATGGTGTCCATGTGTTCGTTTTGAAAAAAAATATGCATTCGGTTTGCTTTATCTGTCAGAGCAGAATTTCTTTTTGGACAAATAGTATCGCTTTTATGAATGTTCCACACTTGCTTCCATTCCTTATACAGTCGTTAGACCAGCACTGGCTTGTCTGGTGTTTTACTTCGCTTTCAACTGTGGTTAGTTATATCACGGCATGTCCTGGGTAAGTTACCAGCAGGGGCGTCGATTGGCAACAATAAATGTGTAGGCCGTCTCGTGAGAAAATCAACATAAAGCACTGTAGGCTTGTGGGGTTAGCATTAAGACTGACTCGCTGATCTGGTCGATACATTACGCAGATGTGTATCGCCGCAGCTGCATTATGGGGCATTTTTAGAAAACATGTGTAGGCACGTGCCTACTGTGCCTAAATGGAGCTACGCCCCTGACCAGCACACACTTGAGAAATTATTTTGACACCAGAGTCAGTCTTAATGATAACCCCACAATCCTGAGCGTCAATGAGGAAAGAACATTACTACCAATGATAACGTCACGTCTTTGGTACGACCCTGTCGGTGATCAAACACGCGACCTCCATCCAAGGCGGACGCCCTACCACTACACGATTAAGGTTGTCACTCGCACATTTTATAAAGCTGTAAACGATAAATAATGTATTCAATTCACTTTTTGTGTTTCATGTTCACTTCTCCCGTGTATAGTTAATCGATGTCTGAAAAGAACACATAAACACGTACAATAATCGGTACAATTTCATTTATTACCTAATGTTAGGTCAAAATGCGAAGATCAACCTTCGGAGATATTGACATACATACTATTTACGTTCAAATAACGTATGAATATAGTCAGTTGTTGAACGTTAGATGTCGCGTCAGCTATTTGCGTATTTAGACGTAACGCGATGTTACACATTAAAAACATGTAATTAAGCGTGTAAAATAGAAAAACATACAGTGAACTATAGTAGTTTGGAGAGTAGAAAAAATAAGTCAACGAATTAAACAGTTATCGAAAGACTTCAACGATGCTTGTTTTGACAAAATGGCGATCAGGGAAAATTTGGATGTTAATGCTGATCTTGATCTTTCCTTGTCGCAAAGCCGACCACGGCCGAATGTCGGTTTTCGTGTGCAGTTTTCGTGTTCGTGTGTCTTGGCCGATACCATGAACAAACCACCTTATGGTTTCCTAAAGTAACTTGAGCCGTTCCACTTAGAAAACCAACACTGTGGACTCTGCGTAATGTTTCGGCCCAGATCAGCCTACGTAGTCCGCGCAGGCTAATCCGGGCCGACACTTTCCGCCTTAGGGGGATAGAGCTATAGAGTAATGATTACTGAGACAGAAAATCCACAGGAGGTGAAAAATGTCCGCCCGAATTAGGCTGCGCGGCATGCTTAGGCTGATTTAGGTCGATACTTTACGCAGAGTTCACACTGTTGGTTTTCTCGTGAAACGACTCACTTATTAAATTAAAAGTAAGCGGTCAATGGAGGCCCTGGTTAGACTCGATTTATAGCCTCGGTTAGGTAGTGGTAGAGTGTCCGCCTCGGTGTGTGTGTGTGAGGTCGCGGATTTGATCATACCAAGGATTTTCAGAATGGTAGCAGTGGCCTTCCATACCTTGACGCTCAGGGTTTCGGGGTTAGCATTACGAGGGACCGACTGGTGTCAGGATAAATGGACCAGTAGTACTTTAAACTTATCCGGAAAACGCCGCTGAAACACTGTTGAAAGCGGCGTAAAACACCAAACAATCAATTAATCGTTCTCAGTGTTAACAAATTCAATATAACCTGGTTCGTTTCATTTTTATTTATAGTCGTTTCTGCCTGCCTTTAAATGTAGATAATATGATGCACTGTATGCATGTATTGTTGTTGTCTTGTACATGTGTACCGTTGTACAAGTATCTGTATATATAGTTTGGGTGGACATTGTGTTTGTACTCTTCTCCCGTTAACCCTTTTCCACTAGCATACGCATTATGAAGCATCTGCAGCAGTCGAATCTTGAAACATTGAGGTAAAAGGAGAAATTGCTCCTGCCACAAGGTTTTCAACTCTTTTGAATGAATACCCTTCTATATAGAGAGATTTTCGACCATTTCTGAATTCGATTTAACTCTTTCCCTCATATAAACGCTTTCTGACGCCTCTGCAGCATACGGCGTTTTGAAAACATAGTGACAAAAGAAGAAATTGCACAAAACGTGCAATTTCTCCTTTTGCCACAATGTTTTCCACTTTTTGTCATAGGTTATCCATTCAATTATGGAGATTTTCTATTCTTTGACAACATACGTTCAAAGTCGTCTGCTGCAGAATTGTCGTATGACGGAAAGGGTTAAGTCAAGAGCTGCAGATTTGTTGTATGTGGAAAATGGTTAAAACGGATGGCATACACATCAAACAACTGAATATTCAGAATGTTTACATCCTTCTTGCATGCATGTATGTAATTGGCTCTTATTGGTGTATGTGAATGTGTTTGTTGTAGATGCGTCAAAACGGAATACTGTTGTATGTGCGGAGCGGAGATAGCTCACACGGTAATGACGGGGAATTTCGATCCAGTGGTTGTGAGTTCTCAATCCATCCTGGCTAGGGAATTCACTCTTTTCGACGAATTAATCCAAAGGATACGATACAGCCGAACAACGGCGATAAATCCAAAATCAATGAATGTATCTGTTGTATAAAAGTGTTAATTGGAAGAAATAAATCTTTAGAAAACATGTATTATACACACACGCGTGCGCACACAAACATGAAATATTAATATGATTTTATTGTTATATTTTT
Source organism: Serripes groenlandicus (assembly GCA_031761405.1). Lineage (NCBI taxonomy): Eukaryota > Metazoa > Mollusca > Bivalvia > Cardiida > Cardiidae > Serripes > Serripes groenlandicus. The sequence goes on from JASEVX010000071.1 coordinate 270,350, forward strand.
ATTATTCATGCGTTACTGTTTTCCGTAACTTTAGAGATGTAAAACGCGGTATTTACACCCAATCCATTCAGGGTTATTCAATATGAAGGCGTTAAATCCCATTAATTTTGAAACGAAGACAGATGAATTTCCTTAAATTTGATCATTTAAATGTAAAAGTGTGTGTGTGCACTTAAATAGAAAAAAAAGAAGTTGTTTAACGCCCCACATGAAGACGTATTCAACGTTTAACACTTCGTTTGAAAACTTTGTGACAAAAGGAGAAATTGCTCATAAAATGCAATTTCTCCATTTCTTACAATGTTTTCAACTCTAATCAATATTTATAAATTCAATTTAAGAGATTTTCCATACCAATATGTTTTCAAAGTATTCTACTACTGTGATGTTATATGAGGTTTCGAAAGTGTGAAAGAATGACGGCATTTAAGCAAGCTTTCTAATGAGCGTTGCCTTCAAACCTACTGCCTCATTACCGTATATATCTCCCTGTGTGATATGTCACCGATAGTGTCTTTTTAAACCCTTTGTAAATCTGATACAAACGACGCTACGCCGCCATGGGGTTTTCAACTTTCTTTAACTCTTTCAGCGCCGAATTGTTTAAACTAGACTCTTCCAAGTTCAAAAATCGGGTGTCTCCATTTCTCATGTAATAAAAGTTTTGATTATTTTGATAACTAAAAGGCAAACAATGCTGATTTCAGGTGAGACAGCTCGTTACGAGCTGACTCGCCTGAATCAGTATTGTTTGCAAAAACCTCAATATTGCCTTTGGCGCTGAAAGAGTTAATAAGTGTCCATATTTTTGACGAACTGTTTTCCAAGTCTTCTGCTGCAGATTTGTTGCATGTGGGAAAGGATCAAACCCTTACACACCTGATATAAACGACACAGCGCTTCTGCATCAGACGATCCTAAACTAAACAAGTTTATTTTACAAGTTGCAACATTTTTCTTTTCTTTTTCAATTTTCATACAATGTGAAACTTACGTTATTATATAGCAAGTATACACTGATAGTATTGACCTGTGTGCATCTACATCCACTTATACACAGCTTTAGCTAAAGTTACCACACTCGGCCCGCTGATACAAGTATATGTGAATACACTGGGCATGTAAAGTATACACTGATAGTATTGACCTGTGTTCATCTACATCCACTTATATAGTTTTAGCTAAAGTTACCACACTCGGCCCGCTAAACTTAAATTCACCATAAATAACGCATAAAGTCACATGAAATTAGTTATTACAATTATACAAGTGTATGTGCATGTGTATGTGTAAACACATGCGTTCCGTGAAATGCTCTAGATCGTTAATGAGTGATACTTTGTCCGGAGTTTTGTCAAGTTTCGAAAAAACCGTTGGCCGAGCTTAGATTCGACCTCATGACCCCTGTTTGGAATATATCCTCAATTCAGACCGTATTGCAGTAATATCACAAAAACCAGTTCACCTAAACATTCCTGGCCATCCACCTTCACCAATGATTGACAAAAGTCATTTTTACAAGCATCATTCGTCTTCCAACAATGCCCTTTATAGGCTATGTGGATAGGTTTGCCTGTGGAGAATAGTGTGGAGTACTAGTGTGTGAAGACCAGCGGTAACACCAGTACATATCTAAAATACGGTAAGAGAAGACTCAATGACGCCTTGGTCGACTGTCCTAATCGTTGCCCACTACCAATTTGCGGCTCGATTTTCAAGAGTAATTAATTAGTCATTCATATGATGATGTAAATTGTCCTTCGGGAATTAGATTATTTGAAAACATACAGCCACGTGCGTTATATATAGTAATGCAAATCTTCAAATAAAACAAAGAAGCTATTATTTTACGTACGAGGACGAGGGAGTGGCTCGAATAAGTCTTCTTAGACGGTCAAAAAAGTAAGTTTCCTAAGAGTAGTCTCCTCTGATTATAAGCGGTTGTCACAATAATTTACTGTTCAACGGCCTGATGCTTAGAATGCACTTATCCAATACGCTTGACTGGTCCTGTGCCAATTAGTTAAACATGTATTAGAATTCGCGACTGCAATTCTAGTCTCAAAAACTGCGATCGAATGTACAATGCATGGTTCCAGCAACGTGTTCGATTTTGCAAGGTCATTCGTTTTAAATGCAAGACGCACGCAATCCTTACAGACGATCCTCTAACAGATACCTGTCAATACTGTGAAAAAATAAAGCTATGGTTACTGTGTACAATGCATGGTTCCAGCGACGTGTTCGAGTTTCAAGGTCATTCGTTTTAAATGCAAGTCGCACGCAATCCTTACAGACCATCCTTTAACAGATACCTGTCAATACTGTGAAAAAATAAAGCTACGGTTACTGTGGAAAGACTCCTAGTGCAATGTCGTAAAACAAAATTTGATAAGTGTTTATTTAATCAACCCTTATTCCACAGTACGCGACTCTAAAACCACGTGTATGCATTTGCGCTTTATGATCGACCATAAGGTAATTGTAGTCTTATTTTGGCATATATTGGTCGCTGCTCAAAAAACATTATTATAAAAATAAATAATGATAATAGTAATAATAATAATAATAATAATAATAATAATAACAATTATAGTTATAACGGTATTAATTTATTTCGGTTTAATGATATACATGTATATGTGCATAACTAGCACATTTAAACAATTCATAAAGTCCATGATCATGAATCCCTTATTTCCAGTGTGGTCCGTGCTATTGATGGCATAGGTATGAATAATGGCTAGTTGTAAACTACACGACAGCCTATATTCTCAAAGAATGACACATATGATGAAACTCATACCAAGTATTATAAAATATGAGTAGATCTACATTAAACTGATACTTAACAAAGAGGGGGAAAACAAGTAATGATGCGTTCCTTAAAATGGTCATAAAACAAACGGGGCATTTCACCATAAATTCACATTGTGAACCAAGAAAGCTATTATCTACCAATATTACTAATATTACCAACAAACAACACGACGCAAGACATTTCAACAGATGAAACAAATGGTATGTCGACGTATGAATGGCGCGAGAACCTATATGATAATTTGCGTTTTTCAACAATAGTATATGTAATCTTATGTTACAACGTGGCTTCAACTCGATGAACTCATATTTCTAATCAATAGAAAAGGCTATTTTATTAACAATGGTTTGGCACCTGCAAATTGCAGCATGGCGTCTTGAAATAATTACATTCAATTAGGTCCCATAACATGGAAACTCCCTAGCAAATTTTAAGTTGACTTCAAGCTGTCCTATTATATTATGAATGGAGACTTTAACTGCTTATAGGCAGTAATTGCTTGCTTTTCACTAGGAATTTGGTGGACGCCAAATTCCTTCGCTAAATGCAAACTATTACAGAAACGCATATTTCATGCGAGTTCGAAACATCCCTCGAACAGGTATATATACCATATTTATAAGAAGGATAAGAGGAATATGTTTACATAAACCGTATTATACGCTAGTGTCAATGACTTTTGTCAAGCAGCGGAAGGATGAATGACTGAGCTGGGATTCTAACTCGCGACCTCTGGATCAATTTGTCTTCAACAAATGGCTTTAAGTCAGTCGCCTGTACAGAAGTATTGTGTGGAGTACTGGTGTGAACTAGCCAGGTTGGGTGACATGAAATAAACTTTGTGTGGAGTACTGGTGTTAAAGATCCAGGTTTGGGGACATGAAATGAACGTTGTGTGGACTACTGGTATGAACGAGCCAGGTTGGGTGACATGCAATGAACGTTGTGTAGACTACTGGTATGAAAAAGCCAGGTTGGGTGACATGAAATGAACGTTGTGTGAAGTACTGATGTGAAAGAGCCAGGTTGGGTGACATGAAATGAACGTTGTGTGGAGTATTGGTGTAAAAGAGCCAGGTTGGGTGACATGACATGAACGTTGTGTGGAATACTGGTGTGATAGAGCCAGGTTGGGTGACATGAAATGAACGTTGTGTGGAGTACAACAGGTTGGGTGACATGAAATGAACGTTGTGTAGACTACTGGTGTGACATAGCCAGGTTGGGTGACATGAAATGAACGTTGTGTAGACTACTGGTGTGACAGAGCCAGGTTGAGTGACATGAAATGAACGTTGTGTGAAGTACTGGTGTGACAGAGCCAGGTTGGTGACATGAAATGAACGTTGTGTGAAGTACTGGTGTGACAGATACAGGTTGGATGACATGAAATGAACGTTGTGTAGACTACTGGTGTGACAGAGCCAGGTTGGGTGACATGAAATGAACGTTGTGTAGAGTACTGGTGTGACAGAGCCAGGTTGGTTACATGAAATGAACGTTGTGTAGACTACTGGTGTGACAGAGCCAGGTTGAGTGACATGAAATGAACGTTGTGTAGACTACTGGTGTGACATAGCCAGGTTGGTGACATGAAATGAACGTTGTGTGAAGTACTGGTGTGACATAGCCAGGTTGGGTGACATGAAATGAACGTTGTGTAGACTACTGGTGTGACAGAGCCAGGTTGGGTGACATGAAATGAACGTTGTGTAGAGTACTGGTGTGACAGAGCCAGGTTGGTGACATGAAATGAACGTTGTGTAGACTACTGGTGTGACAGAGCCAGGTTGGTGACATGAAATGAACGTTGTGTGAAGTACTGGTGTGACAGAGCCAGGTTGGGTGACATGAAATGAACGTTGTGTAGACTACTGGTGTGACAGAGCCAGGTTGGGTGACATGAAATGAACGTTATGTGGAGTACTGGTGTGACAGAGCCAGGTTGGTGACATGAAATGAACGTTGTGTGGAATACTGGTGTGAAAGAGCCAGGTTGGTGACATGAAATGAACGTTGTGTGGAATACTGGTGTGAAAGAGCCAGGTTGGGGGACATGAAATGAACGATGTGTGGAGTACTGGTGTGAAAGAGCCAGGTTGGTGACATGAAATGAACGTTGTGTGGAGTACTGGTGTGACAGAGCCAGGTTGGGTGACATGAAATGAACGTTGTGTGAAGTACTGGTGTGACAGAGCCAGGTTGGTGACATGAAATGAACGTTGTGTGAAGTACTGGTGTGACAGATACAGGTTGGATGACATGAAATGAACGTTGTGTAGACTACTGGTGTGACAGAGCCAGGTTGGGTGACATGAAAAGAACGTTGTGTAGACTACTGGTGTGACAGAGCCAGGTTGGTGACATGAAATGAACGTTGTGTAGAGTACTGGTGTGACAGAGCCAGGTTGGTGACATGAAATGAACGTTGTGTAGAGTACTGGTGTGACAGAGCCAGGTTGGTGACATGAAATGAACGTTGTGTAGAGTACTGGTGTGACAGAGCCAGGTTGGTGACATGAAATGAACGTTATGTGGAGTACTGGTGTGACAGAGCCAGGTTGGTGACATGAAATGAACGATGTGTGGAATACTGGTGTGAAAGAGCCAGGTTGGTGACATGAAATGAACGTTGTGTGGAATACTGGTGTGAAAGAGCCAGGTTGGTGACATGAAATGAACGTTGTGTGGAATACTGGTGTGAAAGAGCCAGGTTGGGTGACATGAAATGAACGTTGTGTGGAATACTGGTGTGACAGAGCCAGGTTGGGGGACATGAAATGAACGATGTGTGGAGTACTGGTGTGGTGTGAAAGAGCCAGGTTGGTGACATGAAATGAACGATGTGTGGAGTACTGGTGTGAAAGAGCCATGTTGGGGGACATGAAATGAACGATGTGTAGACTACTGGTGTGACAGAGCTAGGTTGGGGGACATGAAATGAACGTTGTGTAGACTACTGGTGTGACAGAGCCAGGTTGGGGGACATGAAATGAACGATGTGTGGAGTACTGGTGTGAAAGAGCCAGGTTGGTGACATGAAATGAACGTTGTGTGGAATACTGGTGTGACAGAGCCAGGTTGGTGACATGAAATGAACGTTGTGTGGAATACTGGTGTGAAAGAGCCAGGTTGGGTGACATGCAATGAACGTTGTGTGGAGTACTGGTGTGACAGAGCCAGGTTGGGGGACATGAAATGAACGATGTGTGGAGTACTGGTGTGAAAGAGCCAGGTTGGTGACATGAAATGAACGTTGTGTGAAGTACTGGTGTGACAGAGCCAGGTTGGGTGACATGAAATGAACGTTGTGTAGACTACTGGTGTGACAGAGCCAGGTTGGGTGACATGAAATGAACGTTATGTGGAGTACTGGTGTGACAGAGCCAGGTTGGTGACATGAAATGAACGTTGTGTGGAATACTGGTGTGAAAGAGCCAGGTTGGTGACATGAAATGAACGTTGTGTGGAATACTGGTGTGAAAGAGCCAGGTTGGGGGACATGAAATGAACGATGTGTGGAGTACTGGTGTGAAAGAGCCAGGTTGGTGACATGAAATGAACGTTGTGTGGAGTACTGGTGTGACAGAGCCAGGTTGGGTGACATGAAATGAACGTTGTGTGAAGTACTGGTGTGACAGAGCCAGGTTGGTGACATGAAATGAACGTTGTGTGAAGTACTGGTGTGACAGATACAGGTTGGATGACATGAAATGAACGTTGTGTAGACTACTGGTGTGACAGAGCCAGGTTGGGTGACATGAAAAGAACGTTGTGTAGACTACTGGTGTGACAGAGCCAGGTTGGTGACATGAAATGAACGTTGTGTAGAGTACTGGTGTGACAGAGCCAGGTTGGTGACATGAAATGAACGTTGTGTAGAGTACTGGTGTGACAGAGCCAGGTTGGTGACATGAAATGAACGTTGTGTAGAGTACTGGTGTGACAGAGCCAGGTTGGTGACATGAAATGAACGTTATGTGGAGTACTGGTGTGACAGAGCCAGGTTGGTGACATGAAATGAACGATGTGTGGAATACTGGTGTGAAAGAGCCAGGTTGGTGACATGAAATGAACGTTGTGTGGAATACTGGTGTGAAAGAGCCAGGTTGGTGACATGAAATAAACGTTGTGTGGAATACTGGTGTGACAGAGCCAGGTTGGTGACATGAAATGAACGTTGTGTGAAGTACTGGTGTGACAGATACAGGTTGGATGACATGAAATGAACGTTGTGTAGACTACTGGTGTGACAGAGCCAGGTTGGGTGACATGAAAAGAACGTTGTGTAGACTACTGGTGTGACAGAGCCAGGTTGGTGACATGAAATGAACGTTGTGTAGAGTACTGGTGTGACAGAGCCAGGTTGGTGACATGAAATGAACGTTGTGTAGAGTACTGGTGTGACAGAGCCAGGTTGGTGACATGAAATGAACGTTGTGTGGAGTACTGGTGTGAAAGAGCCAGGTTGGTGACATGAAATGAACGTTGTGTGGAATACTGGTGTGACAGAGCCAGGTTGGTGACATGAAATGAACGTTGTGTGGAATACTGGTGTGAAAGAGCCAGGTTGGGTGACATGCAATGAACGTTGTGTGGAGTACTGGTGTGACAGAGCCAGGTTGGGGGACATGAAATGAACGATGTGTGGAGTACTGGTGTGAAAGAGCCAGGTTGGTGACATGAAATGAACGTTGTGTGGAATACTGGTGTGACAGAGCCAGGTTGGTGACATGAAATGAACGTTGTGTGGAGTACTGGTGTGACAGAGCCAGGTTGGTGACATGGAATGAACGTTGTGTGGAGTACTGGTGTGACAGAGCCAGGTTGGTGACATGAAATGAACGTTGTGTGGAGTACTGGTGTGACAGAGCCAGGTTGAGTGACATGCAATGAACGTTGTGTGGAGTACTGGTGTGAAAGAGCCAGGTTGGTGACATGAAATGAACGTTGTGTGAAGTACTGGTGTGACAGAGCCAGGTTGAGTGACATGCAATGAACGTTGTGTGGAATACTGGTGTGACAGAGCCAGGTTGGTGACATGAAATACTCTTGAAAACGGCGTTAACATACAACATAAGCTAAAATAAGATATAATAAAAATTATAATAAGGCAAGCATCATACCGTGATGCAAGATGATAGATACATGGCAAACTGGTACAGTCGTTTTATATAATAAATTTAAAACTGTTCTGTCCACCAGGATAACAGTAGGTAGCCCACGGTTTCCAATCATCCAATCAAATTACACCTACTATAAAGAAGCAGTAATTTGATTGGTGGATTGGCTACCAAATTGATTCACTGAACGCAGGGTTGGGTTCCCCCCCAACATTCCAGCATTAACCGATTATTGTTACTCTAGGGGATACCATGATGCGGGTATAAACCACATCTATAATAATACTATAGCCATGGCACATGACAAGCGACTTTCGGAGGTTTCTGGAATTGTATTCCGACCAGTTCGAATAGTTCTATGAGTTGGTATTCGGCAAAACCGTTCTCCAGAAAGTTCATGATCTTGGATGCTCCTATGGGGAGACATGAATCAGAGAAGATCCTGTTCAGACTGCGCGGGCACGTATATTTTAGTCGATCTTGCCCTGATCGTAATATCTCGTAGGTCGGTTTATATGTTACGCGACCTGCTTGATACCACCATATCTTGTAATATGAGACGTGATGTATATGTTTGTTCCCAGATGTTTTCAAAGTCATGTGTTGAAGATGTGTGTTATATGGGATAAGGTTACTGACAGAGTGTTAAAGGAAAGCTGTACCGGCTTATCAAATTAGTATTAGATCACTCATAATCGGCCTTGGCGTTTACAGCATAGGGATTTATATTCGCTTTTATTGAACGTTACAATCTTTATACTCGTGAACATTATACTACCGATATATACGTGGGGATTTCTTTTTATTAAAAACGTAACATACAACATATCGTCCAATATATGTAGGCAAATACCGGTGTATCACTCTTCCGATTCGTTATAAAAGGAAGATTGCAAAATTCAGACGCGCAAACCATATTTAGACAATAGAAGTTGGCAGGCGTCACGAATACCTAAAGGTAAAAGAGCCTGTTTATTGTGTCCTGAACGTCATAATCAAAGAGTAATTGTTATTGTTTATCATGCCGTTTTCATGTTTATAAAATATGACAGGCATCGGTACAGTTATTTGCATTCATGGTATAATGGAAATAATGGCATAAATAGTTTTTATAACCTTATGCATACAAAAAATAAATTGAAAATACTAACCACTTTTACATTTGCAATTATATTAGTAGAATCGTAAATAACAATATTTTTCGCAGTCGTTTTACTGATCTACATATCCAGGACTTGACGTGAAACAGTTGTTACTAAAATTCGTTTTTGTTTACCAAGGTTAATCACCTCCCATGAACTCTTTATAAGCGTTAAATCATTTTCCTTGGTAAACAATGAAAATTTAGGTGCCATTGCTCGTTTTGAGCAATGGCTCCTAAATTTGCATTGTTTACAAAGTGGTCAAAATTGCCCCTAAACCAGGGTTTTCAAAATAGGTTTTAAGTTACAACCGTTTCACGCCAAGCCCTCGATATTGTATGATAAATAATAATATGGTCTACGCTTGTTTACATAACTCTTCTGAAACAGTTGCTTGGTAGTATTGCGGAAACGGGAGAAATTGCTCATTGTAACCAATGTCTTAAAAAAGCTAGTAATAGGACTTATATTAACCTTATATATGGAACTTGTATATTGTATTATGGGTCTGAGGCCTATATTTGCATATCAAATGTATGTACATGTGTCTACTGCTACTCTGTATACTTTTGCTATTGTTATTCGTATCGAGAATTTAATTAAATCCCGGACCATTTGTACATTAACAGATTTCTATAGTCCATAACAATGTCTGTAGTTTACAGGGGCGTACCTTGGCAATAATCAATGTGTAGGCCGTCTCGTGAGAACATCAACATTGTGGACTCCGCGTAAAGTATCGACCCGGATCAGCCTAAGCATACCACACAGGCCTACCCGGATAGACACTTTTCGCCTCCTGTGGATTTTCTGTTTCAGGAATTACTACTCTATACATCTATCCCCCTAAGACGGAATGTGTCGGCCGGATCAGTCTGCGCGGACAGCGCAGGCTGATCTGGTCGATACATTACGCAGATGTCTATCGCCGCAGCTGTATTTTGGGGGCATTCTGAGAAAAAATGAGTAGGCACGTGCCTATTAAAAGGGAGCTACGCCCCTGTCAAAGCTTGATATAATTAAACATGATTGTTAGTTTGTTTGACTGATGCTTTACGCCGCCTTCAACAATGTGTCAGTTATATCACGGCGTTTCCTGGGTAATTTACCAGCAATACTGGTCCATGTATCCTCACACCAGCGAGTCAGCCGCAATGCAAACCCAGCAACCCTGAGAGACAAGGAGAGAAAACAAACCATCTCTCCCATTTTTAAAGTCTTTTTTATGACCCGGCTGGGGATCGAAACCGCGACTCCCCGCACCCGAGACGGACGTTTTTCCACTACACCGGTTTAATTAAACATGAATAGACAAATAATGACATTACATAATAAATGAAAGTCATTTAAAAATCAAGATAGGCAACGACCAATTGATATCCGCATGAAATTTACCGGATTGGCGCCAAAGAAACTAAGGTTATGACGTCAAACAGCTGATGTGACGTCATTTTCATAGTTTGGTTTCCGCGTTGTTACAAATACTTGAGCGTTAGACTGGAAACCAAACTTATGACGTCAAACAGCTGATGTGACGTCATTTTCATAGTTTGGTTTCCGCGTTGTAACAAAGACGTGAGCGTAAGACTGGAAACCAAACTAGTAGTGTCATATGATGTTTGTGTAGTGTCATGTATGATATTTATATATAATGGCATTTTGACACTCCCAGAGAGGGCTTTATATGATAAATAAATATATATATATTTATATATGAGTCAATACCAAGATAATTAGTCTGGAACTTGACAGTTTGGGTCACTAGAGACTTATAGATATGTTAAAATATGTTATCAAATTTGTCATATATCAATGTTAAAGTCTTTGATACTTGAAAATGAATGGTAGTACTATTTTGATATTCTTTGGAAATTATTGTAGAACAATAGACATTGCTTTAGCAATTGTTGAGACGTGCTCTGCTTCATTGACGTCAAATGAGCCGCTTATGCGAGAAAACCAACACTATGGCATCTGTGTAATGTATCGACTCAGATCAGCCTGCGCAGTCTGTGCACATTGATCCGGGCCGACACATTCGGTCTCGGGGGGATAGAGGTATAGAGTAATGATTCATGAAACAGAAAATCCACAGGAGGCGAAAAATGTATATCCGGGTAAGCCTGCGTGGCATGCTTAGGCTGATCTGGTTTGTTACATTACGCAGAGACCACAGTGTTGGTTTTCTCGCGCGACGGCTTAAATACCGTCTCCATAAGAAAAAGATAGAATAGATACAGATGCTGCCTTGGGGTTTCTGGATTCATATAATGGTCTGGAGCTTAAGTTGCATAATCAATCCCTTGAACCTTTAGCACTTACAGACACATTTTAACGCATCTGTAGCAGACGACTCATGATGAGCAATTTCTCCCTTTGCCACAATGTTTACAAGTCTATTTAATGATAATACGTTCATTAACAGAGATTTTCCACTTATTTGCAGAGATGTTTTCAAAGTCGCCTACTGCATAGTTGTTATTTGTGGGAAAGTGTTGCCCAAATACTGTCGAAACTGGACGCCTCTTTTACATACGACGTTGGGAATGCCCTGCGTGAAATGGACAATGCTTTCAAAGCTTGTAATTTCTCATGACGAGCAATTTCTCTTTTTCCAACACTGTTTTCCACTCTTTCAATAATCAGTATTTTTGCCTAGATTATTTCAAAGTCGTCTGCTGCAGATTGTTGAATTTGTTAACGTTAATTCATCGCATAGCCATATGAGCCGTCCCGTGAGAAAACCAACATTATGACCTTTGCGTAATATATCGACCCAGATCAGCCTGCGCAGTCCACGTAGACTGATCCGGGCCGACACATTCCATCTCAGGGGGATAGACGTATAGAGAAATAATTCCTGAAACAAAATATCCGCAGGAGGCGTAAAAGTGTCTATCCGGGTAAGCCTGTGCGGCATGCTTAGGCTGATCCGGGTCGATACTTTACGCCGAGTCCACAATGTTGGTTTTCTCGCGGGAAGGCTCATATCATGTTATTCGCTGCAGATACTTACAAAGTAAAGAACAGTCCTTGCATGACACGATTTGTATGACGATTTCTATTTTTTTCATTTTCAGGCACTCCGCCATAGAGGTGGTGGACGACGACGACGGATTTGAGATACGAATTAATGTCCTATTAGTTTCACACATGCCATCACATGCTGCTTCCGGCACCTTACTCGATCTTGGTTTGAACACCTTTTTGACATTGTGGACTTTTATTGATTCTGTGTTCGTGTTTTCTTTAGCGAGTAAGACTTGTGCATCTTATAATAAACATTTGACATGGCGGGAGATGGTGAAATAAAACCCCTGCCATAAATAACAGACTGTATCTTGTTATTTCCCTTTCCCCTTTTTTGTAATGTTCCTTGTTTTGTCCAAAGTGAAAATGATTTGTTTTATGAACATAATTGGTGAGTCTAATTCAAAACGAGTGGAGATATATTTTACTGAGGATAAACAAAATCATAATTGAGTCGTCCCGCGAGAAAAAAATTTTTAAGGCTTCTGCGTATTGTATCGACCCAGATCAGGCTGCGCAGTCCGCGTAGACTGATCCAGGCCGACACATTCCGTCTAAGGTGGATATAGGTATAAAGTAATGATTCCCGAAACAGAAAACCGACAGGAGGCGAACAGTGTATATGCGGGTAATCCTGCGCGGCATGCTTAGGCTGGTCTGGGTCGTTACATTACGCAGAGACCAGAATGTTGGTTTTCTCGCGGGACGGCTTAATTTTATACAGAAAACGATTAGATTATTATAATAGATCTTTGCTGCAGCATACAGTATAATACATGAGCTCGTGCATGGCATGACGTACAAGTTGGCATTTGTGAACACTGTTGATCCAGATCAGTCTGTGCACTCGCAGTCTGAGCAAAATCGACACCGTTCACATATTACTTCCACAAGCTTGTTAGAAGCTTCTGCAAACTTTTGTAAAGTGTGACAAGCTGAAAATTACAAATCAGATTGTACAGGCTGATCTGAATCTTAACCGTTCAGAGACGCCAACATGTATATTTCCACCACCTGTTCAGTTTTATCTGAATCTACACACTTTTAAAGAATCGTCTTACATGCTTATATAAATAATGTGAACAATGGAGATCTTGATCAGACTGTGCGGATGAAATAAGGTAAACTTGTACCTTTTCCCATCGACAGGTTCATATATATATAACAAGTTCGACCGGTACCTTTTTGCTTCGACATAAACAATTAACATTTTGTTGATTGAAATCGCGTTGTAAATGAAATCTCGTTGTCAATGAAATCTCGTTGTCAATGAAATCTGGTTGTCAATGAAATCTCGTTGTCAATGATATTTCGTTGTAAATTAACTCGATCCTAGCTTTATGATCATCATCAGCACTAGCAGCACTCAAGAAGAATTCTAGAAAAGAAGAGTATTTTCACCGCCAAACCCTATGTTATGTGTATTCAAAAGAATCGTTTTAATGAGACGATTGTTTGGGTACCCACAATAATATAGTTGTTGGTTGGAGAATAAGAGAGATATATTTAATAGGAAAGAGACCTGGCCACTCCCTGTTATCTTTATGTCACCCTTGTTTCGAATGGAGCAATCGAATAGTACCGGTGTGTGTGTGTGTGTTATATACTCTTGGTTTGAAGCCTAACTATGTTTGAAAATAAACGGGTGAAACTATACACTGATTTGTATGTTTTTATGTGTACCTTATATGTATTACTCAGAAATCATAATAGATGATAAACACTCTGTTTTAAACCAATTTCGACCAATGTATATATCCAAATCAAACTGCGCATCCGCTCAGGCTGATCTGGATCTGCAGTGTCGCCAAAATTGGTCACGAAACCTTTCAAGACTCGTCCAGCAAGCATTTATTGAGCCGTCCCGCGAGAAACCCAACATTGTGGACTCTGCGTAAAGTATCGACCCGGATCAGCCTAAGCATGCCGCGCAGGCGTATCCAGATATACACTTTTCGCCTGTTGTGGATTTTCTGTGTAAGGAATCATTACTCTATACCTCTTTGCCTTACCCTCCTTTACCCCACCTTGTAAACCCTTTCCCTCATATAGACGCTTTTTGACGCCTCTGCAGCAGACGGCTTTTTGAAAACATAGTGACAAAAGGTTATCCATAGGTTATCCATTCAATTATGGAGATTTTCTATGTTTTGACAAAATACGTTCAAAGTCGTCTCCTGCAGAATTGTCGTATGAGGGAAAGGGTTAACGGAAAAAGGCATTTTCAAAATGTGGGACAATCGAGAACTCTATATGATTGGTATTTCCTTGAGCATGGCTAATTTGGAAACAACGAAACACTCTCATTCAAAACAGCGCTTCGACGTTTGCATTTTAGGGATGCGATCTCGCTGATAGTATTGTCCAACCATTTACATGAGCCGTGCCGCGAGAAAACCAACATTATGGACTCGAAATGTATCGACCCAGATCAACCTGCGCAGTCAATTTTTGAATTTCAATTAATTTATTTACGTTATCAAAGGCCACCGACCCAAAATACATAATCAAATGTAATCATACATCATGTGAACAATAGGTTATGTCAATTGCAATATGTTAAGTATAAATATGATATATGCAAAACAAACAATACATTACACAAAACATAAAATTCATGTCTTATGAAATAAATGTTCCTAAAAATTATCAATTTCCCTCATAAGTTTTGAAATAAATATCATTAAAAGTTTTGAGGTTTTACAATTATTAATTTTCATTAAGTTAATAAAATCAACATTTTCAGTTCTTCCGCAATACCAATTAAATAAATAGTTTTCCCTTAAAATAGAATATTTGGGGCAAATGAAAAATGCATGTTACTCGTCTTCTAAAATAAGATGGTTACCATTTAACAAAATATAAAAACAAGCATACTGCGACGATGGTTCTCTCTTTTCTCTACTCTCACGACACCGCACGAATAATGAAACAAGCTATCGAGTTGTCGCGAGAACAGCGTCAAATTCACTTGAATATTTCTTCTCCTCGTGTAAAAGTACGGGAAACGGAAGTTGTAATGGCTATGTGAAGTGCTCTCTGGTTGGTCGATATTTGGTCGTGTCCGGATTTTCAGCCAATCAGCGATCAGGTAATAGGAAACCATTTCTTTTTTTGTCGATATATTTAGTTTTGACGTGTCTGTGTTTTCCGCGGAAATGGTACCCCTTACGGCAACTCAAATATTAAGAAAACGAAGAGACGGATCGAAAATCGGGACGATCATTCGATGTAGCAACTGATGGGCTACACAACGCACACCGAGTGGTTTCTAAATTTGAAAAACTGTGGGAGGAGATAGTTTTCGCCCGTTTCCATAGCAACGGTGGTTTCTATGGCGACCATACTACAAAAGGAAAAAACAACTATAGCCTAGACCCTTCATCCCTACCAAGTTTGGTCGAAATCCGTTGAATAGTTTTGGCGCTACGCTTGTCACAATTAAACAAACAAACAAACATTTTACAAACAAACGGACAGAAACGAAGACCGACTTTAAGGGTCTCTAGAAGAGAGAACCAACAAGTTATGTCGGCTCTTTCTATTCCATAATGTCTTCCAAGTTCAATATTTAGTTTGTGGCTAGAGCATCGAAAACGCGCAAAAGATGTCCTATAGTAAAAAGATATGTATATACATAAGTATTTTTCAACGTTTAACAGGGATTTAAAAGTGCAGTAAGTATCACATCTTGAGGAACTTGATAATTTATCAGACCAATTTTGAGTCATGCAATCCGTAAAACGCTGTTTAAATGAAAAAAATAAACATTTTCATGTCACCAACATAGGCTAATCCGGGCCGACACATTCTATCTTAGAGTTATGATTCCTGAAACAGAAAATCTATAGGAAGCGAAACGTGTCTGTCCGGGTTGCCTTGCGCGGCATGCTTAGGCTGATCTGGGTCGATACTTTACGCAGAGTCCACCAGTCGCGGCACGGCGGTAATGGTGGAGTGCGCTTGGACAAGGCACATTTTCCAGCCTAGTACTGGTTTGTTTACCCAGGGATCATCTATAAGTGAACTGCCGCCGTGATATAACTGCACTACTGTTGAAAGCGGTGTAAAACTCTAATCCACAATGTTGGTTTTCTCACGGGACGACTAACATGATCATCCTGATTCATCAGTCGTAAACGCAATGCCATTACCGTATTATCCTATCTTGATCTTAAATCGCTTAATATGACCAGCGCAATCCAACAATTAAATCACCGCTCTTAATATGACCAGCGCCCTCCAATAATTAAATCACCGCTCTTTGGTCGACACCTTCTGACGCATATGCAGCGAATGGCATTTGAAGAAACAATGGTAACAGGAGAAATTCTCGCTTTCATGAATATCAATTTTGCATTTCTTTCACGCATCATGTTTAAGATCCTATCCAAAAGTTGCCGCCCAGGGTTTCGTGGTTAGCATAACGACTGAATGACTTGTTTCAGGCTAATTGAGCCAGAAGAACTGGTAGTTTACCCAGGAAACGCCGTGATATAACTGAAAATGTGTTGAAACGGCTTAACTCTTTCAGCGCCAAAGGCAATATTGAGGTCTTTGCAAACAATACTGATTCAGGCGAGTCAGCTCGTAACGAGCTGTCTCACCTGAAATCAGCATTATTTGCCTTTTAGCTATATAAAATAGTCCAAACTTTTATTACATGAGAAATGGAGACGCTCGATTTTGAACTTGGAAGAGTCTACTTTAAACAATTCGGCGCTGAAAGAGTTAATAAAATGTTTGGGGTTTTACGCTAGTTTCGACAACAGATATCATTCATATCACTGCGGCCAGTTCACCGACCATTGTTTTTACTGTTTTGTTTTCGCGCCAGTACCTCACGCACGGTCCTTCCAAGAAAGTGGCTGCTTTTCGAGATATACTGATAACCCATTTGTGGAAGACGAATGACGCATGACTTTTGTAAAACGGGGATTCAAACTCACTACTACTGGATTGACATACCTCGTCGCTACAGACTTACCTGTAGTATGTCCAGCTAGAAGGTACTGTATACACTTTAAGGGGATCTGAAAGAGTTCCCGAGTTAAATTTAATGGATGATAGGTAGTCAATATTGAAGAGGTATCTCTCGCTCTCTCTCCCTCCCTCCCTCCCTCCCTCCCTCCCTCCCTCCCTCCCTCCCTCCCTCCCTCCCTCCCTCCCTCCCTCCCTCCCTCCCTCATGGCGTGTCAAGTCGAAATATAGTGTAACACCGTTTATAACACGCTTTCAACTACACCTCCATGAGTCCTAAATAGGACGTGTCCAGTCGAAATACAGTGTAACACCGTTTATAACACGCTTTCAACTACACATCCATAAGTCCTAAATAGGGCGTGTCCAGCCGAAATATAGTGTAACACCGTTTGCAACTCGCTTTCAACTACACCTCCATAAGTCCTAAATAGGGCGTGTCCAGTCGAAATATAGTGTAACACCGTTTATAACACGCTTTGAGCTACACCTCACTGAGTCCTAAATATGACGTGTCCAGTCGAAATACAACTTGTAACACCGTTTATAACACGCTTTCAGCTACACCTCCATGAGTCCTAAATATGGCTTATCCAGTCGAAATATAGTATAACACCGTTTATAACACGCTTTCAGCTACACCTCCATGAGTCCTAAATATGGCTTATCCAGTCGAAATATAGTATAACACCGTTTATAACACGCTTTCAGCTACACCTCACTGAGTCCTAAATATGGAGTGTCCAGTCGAAATATAATGTAACACCGTTTATAACACGCTTTCAGCTACACCTCACTGAGTCCTAAATATGACGTGTCCAGTCGAAATACAATTTGTAACACCGTTTATAACACGCTTTCAGCTACACCTCCATGAGTCCTAAATATGGCGTATCCAGACGAAATACAGTGTAACACCGTTTATAACACGCTTTCAGCTACACCTCCATAAGTCCTAAATAGGGCGTGTCCAGCCGAAATATAGTGTAACACCGTTTATAACACGCTTTCAGCTACACCTCACTGAGTCCTAAATATGGCGTGTCCAGTCGAAACACAACTTGTAACACCGTTTATAACACGCTTTCAGCTACACCTCCATGAGTCCTAAATATGGCGTGTCCAGTCGAAATATAGTGTAACACCGTTTATAACACGCTTTCAACTACACTTCCGTAAGTCCTAAATATGACGTGTCCAGTCAAAATATAGTGTAACACCGTTTATAACACGCTTTCAGCTACACCTCTATGAGTCCTAAATATGGCGTGTCCAGTCGAAATACAGTGTAACACCGTTTATAACACGCTTTCAACTACACCTCCGTAAGTCCTAAATATGACGAGTCCAGTCGAAATATAGTGTAACACCGTTTATAACACGCTTTCAACTACACCTCCGTAAGTCCTAAATATGGCGTGTCCAGTCGAAATATAGTGTAACACCGTTTATAACACGCTTTCCACTACACCCCCGTAAGTCCTAAATATGACGTGTCCAGTCGAAATATAGTGTAACACCGTTTATAACACGCTTTCAGCTACACCTCCATAAGTCCTAAATATGACGTGTCCAGTCGAAATATAGTGTAACACCGTTTATAACACGCTTTCAACTACACCTCCGTAAGTCCTAAATATGGCGTGTCCAGTCGAAATATAGTGTAACACCGTTTATAACACGCTTTCAACTACACCTCCGTAAGTCCTAAATAGGGAGTGTGCAGTCAACATACATTGTAACACCGTTTATAACACGCTTTCAGCTACACCTCCATGAGTCCTAAATATGGCGTGTCCATTCGAAATATAGTGTAACACCGTTTATAACACGCTTTCAGCTACACCTCACTGAGTCCTAAATATGGCGTGTCCAGTCAAAATACAGTGTAGCACCGTTTATAACACGCTTTCAGCCACACCTCACTGAGTCCTAAATATGACGTGTCCAGTCGAAATATAGTGTAACACCGTTTATAACACGTTTTAAGCTACACCTCCGTAAGTCCTAAATATGGCGTGTCCAGTCGAAATATAGTGTAACACCGTTTATAACACGCTTTCAACTACTCCTAAATATGGAGTGTGCAGTCAAAATACAGTGTAACACCGTTTATAACACGCTTTCAGCTACACCTCCATGAGTCCTAAATATAGCGTGTCCAGTCGAAACACAACTTGTAACACCGTTTATAACACGCTTTCAGCTACACCTCCATGAGTCCTAAATATAGCGTGTCCAGTCGATATATAGTGTAACACCGTTTATAACACGCTTTTAGCTACACCTCCATGAGTCCTAAATATGGAGTGTGCAGTCGAAATACAGTGTAACACCGTTTATAACACGCTTTCAGCTACACCGCCATGAGTCCTAAATATGGAGTGTACAGTCAAAATATAGTGTTTGCAATACCTTTTTTCAGCTACTCCTAAGCGGTATGTGCTGATGACAATGTGTTTCCTAGTTTCCTCGCACCAGTACTCCATACAATATCCCTAAGCAGCCCTCGCAGACTTAAACCCATTAGTGCAACACGAGAAAAGCCTATCGCAAAGAATGTTGTGAACTATTCCCAAGAATTAACCGCTTTCTGATGATTCTTTAGCAGACAAATATCGAAGACATTGTGGCGAATAAAGAAATTGTTTGTGATGAGCAAATGCTCCTTTTCACCAACAATGTTTTCAACTTTATTCAATAACCGTTATTTCGTTTGTAGAGTTTCCATATGTTTGATTTAATGTCTTCAAAGACGTCTGCTCCAGATGTGATGTATGTAGGTAAGAATGAATCACGGGACATAAAGAATGATCTGTCCGGGTTGCGAGCTCATGACCTCTTTCCCTCGTAGTAATCGGCTGATGTATCCGGGCCCGACCCGACTTCGACTAAAGGGCCCAGTGACTCTAGATCTCAACTTCAGTCGAACAGTCGAGCAAAATATATAGAAACCATTGAAGCTTAATTTACTGCAAAGCAATTATAAGGATTCATTGAAAAAAAACAGCAAATTTTAATCGAGAGGTAATTTATCGATGAAAACAAATTGCAGCGATACAAAAACAACCGAGAAATGGGACAACTTTGTTAACCCTTTTCATCATATATACGCTTTCTAGCGCCTCTGCAGCAGACGGTTTTTTGAAAACATGGCGACAAAAGAAGAAATTGCTCACAACGAGCAAACTTTCCTTTTGTCACCATGTTTTTAATTCTATTAAATGATTGTACTTTCATTTAAAGGGAGTTTGCAATTATGTTCGCATTCGTCTGCTAAAGACGAGAAAAAATACGGGAAAACGGAAGTTTTCTTAACAATAATGTCTCAACTTTACTATTCAAAAATAGCTGACTTTGCCTCGGATATACTTCATTGTAGACCACAATGTTTTTAACTCTTTAAAAAACACACACATTAATTTATAGACATTTACTAGACATTAAGACTAGATAGATTCAAAGTCGTCTGCTGCATATTTGCTATAAATGGGATACAGTTAAAACATCAATCAGGTAAAGGGTTATTTACAAGTTTACGGGTTTGTACTTATTATCGGACCTTATAACATACCACTTCTATCGTATTGGGGTAACATCGACTACAACGGGAGCCAGAGTTTTATTTGTACGCAGCTTTTAACTATTTTTACTTTTTTAGTTAATTCTTTCAGCGCCAAAGGCAATATTGAGGTTTTTGCAAACAATACCGATTCAGGTGAGTCAGCTCGTAACGAGCTGTCTCACCTGAAATCAGCATTGTTTGCCTTTTAGTTATCAAAATAGTCCAAACTTTAATTACATGAGAAATGGAGACGCCCGATTTTGAACATGGAAGAGTCTACTTTAAACAATTCGGCGCTGAAAGGGTTATATCATGGCGATTCCTGCGTAAATTACCAGTTATACTGGGGCCATCTACCCTGACACCAGCAAGACAGGCACTATGCTAACTCATAAATCATGACTAGCATCTTTAAAGGTATTTGTATGACAAGACCGGGGACTTGACCTCCATGATGCGTTAAAACAAACCTATTTTAAATGGAAGTAGGTATGTGCTTCCGTTCGCGGCATTCCAACTAACGAACAGGTGTCGATATAAACGTGCAAGCAGTTATGGCATTTATCCGGGCCGTTATACAGCTGAAATATCATTACAATGTGAAACAAATGACATAATGAGTTAAAACCACTAAACTACATCCATGATAGAATATAAACAGATAATTATTCTCGCGATAACCTCGAATCAGTAGCATGTTATTGCTTTTTCAATTTTTAATCTCTCATTTCTTGTGTGAAACGTCTAATAGTGCGATAACAATTCGTAACAAATTGGTACCCGCCATGTGAACCCAGAATGTTGATGATTCGCGTCCTGTGAAGTCCGATCAAACCCTTCCCTATTAATGTTTACGAAAAACGGACAAGTCTGTTTGATTATAATCTTTCATTTTAGTCTTCTAGTCAAACAAGCATTACAAATGTATTATCAAAAACGGGCAGTGCCCCTGGTTCATAATTGCCACTAATTTCAAAACATTCGAATGTCGTTATTTTTACACGACGTGGCTATGATAATATTAAAAATCCACAAACCTGCTTAATCCCACGGGAATTAACAGGGTAACTCATTAAAGTTCCCCAAGGTTGCATAAACGTATAGATTAGAAAGAGACTTTAGAGAGTAATCAACACCTAATCTGATTCATTTATTAACAAGAGGTGTCCGTAAGACAGCGCGCTCGACTTTGTTAGTGCTTGACAATAAAACAAAACCTTTTGAAGTAAAAGGCAAAAACAAAAATCCTAGACAGAGTTACCTTTTCTTGTCTACAGATGGGGGTCATGATGGTTAACCCTTTTCCTGATACGACAATTCTGCAGCAGACGACTTTGAACATATTTTGTCAAAAGATAAAGCTCTATAATTGAATGGATAACCTATGATTAAAAGTGGAAAACATTGTGGCAAAAGGAGAAATTGCTCAAAACGAGCAATTTCTTCTTTTGTCACTATGTTTTCAAAACGCAGTCTGCAGCAAAGGCATCAGAAGGCGTCTATATGAGGGGAAGGGTTAACAAGTATTCCAAGTTTCACAGTAATATCCTAAAAGGGTAAATCATTTATTGGATTTTACCCAGATTCAATGTATTTTCTTAGTCTCAAAAAGGCCACAGTTCTGACAGAAATCTTCATAGATTTATTAATTCTTGTCTGTTGATGGAAAAGAAGTGTTGTAAGAGTATAAGCTATAAATATAATGGGTGGTACAAACAATTTAACAATTCTAAGTCGAAAAAGGGCCGTCATTCTTACAAAACCATTGAAAGAGTTATGTACTCTTGTCTGTTGGTGGGGGTAATGATGGTTAACAAGTTGTGTTAGTTTCAAAGCAATATATCTAATGGTTTTGAAAAAAAGTGAGGTGGTACAACAAACTTAACCAAGGTGTGACGCCAACACCGACGCTAAGTAGAATAGCTCTCATATTCTCCGGACAGTCGAGCTAAAAATTGGACCACACCACGCAGAAACGAAACTCAGGGGGTGTACTAATATTAATAGTATTTACGATCAAGATACCTACATGTATATAATCAGTGTCTTGGTCATGGCTGCTCTCGAGAGGCTTCATTGATGATCGTAAGACTAAATCGTAAACAGGGAAGATCCAGAACTGGCTGCGCATAGGCTTTTCTAGATCTATCCTGGTTGCAAAAAACACAATGATCTGTTTTTGTGACCCAATTAATCTTCAATTGGAATATCGAGTTTTGCTACTTCAAAAACATGTATAGATGTCGAGTTTGAATCTAGATTTCTTAATCCCGTCCGTTCATATTTTAGCAAGTCCTGTTTGTTTCATACTTGCTAGATATTAAACATGTTTGTGCTGTTTTTTCCTTACACTCAAATAGCATAATTCGTGAAAGTTTCATTGTAAAAAAATATTGCTTGTTCATAAATTGTTTATTTCTTATTTACATATTGTCGTAATTGCCCTGTCACACTATTGCGTATGAAAGAAACGTATTGGTTGCATTAATAAATTTTCATACGCACAAAATACAGAATTGTTTGTATACCGTATTGAACCTAGCGTTTGAGTAGCGTATCGCCAGCGAAATATGCGTATGGCTAGCGAATGAGTAGTGTATGAACTGCGCATGTTCAGTGGACCGCTATCACGTGACAAAGTGGCCATATATGCTGCGGCCTTATAGAACTGTAGAAGATCTAGAAATGGGATCCTATATAAAAACTTTATCAAAACGCTTGCCATACGCTACTCATTCGCTAGCCATACGCATATTACGCTGGACATAATCGTCAGGCATACGCCAAGATGTCTATATACGTTGCAGATACATACGCCAGACATACGTTAAAAGTACGTTACTCATGCGCCATCAATACGCTAGCTGTACGGTACACCTTCTTGCCAGCGTACTCGACCTATGAGTAACGTACCTCTAGTCTAACTCGATCGATTTCAGCGTATGCCTTGCGTATAAATCATACGTCCGAATACGCACAAACTTTTAAGGTATGCTTACAACAAAAATTCTGCCTCGCCGTATGCCACCGTGCTTGAAACGTATGCCTAACGTACCCCGAGCGTATGAGTGATATTTTCTTAAACGCCTGTACGATACGCAATAGTGTGACAGGGCCATTAGATTAGGTAATATCGGATTACTTAATAATCGTGGTGTAAAACACAATCACTTATACGAGACCGTTGAACTTTAAACATGGTGGCAACGACTTTCCCCTTTTCTTTGCATGCTGGTACAGGCTAAATGCACCAGCAAATGCCGCGAAACACATTCATACCGGACCCCATTGAATTCGCAGAGTAACACCCTATCGTTTATGCAGTACCGTTAGAACACGGGCAATTATCTGGTTTATTTATTCATTGATTGTGTTTATCCTCGCCGTGCAGTTATTGATTGATTGGGGTTTATCGCCGTTTTCAACAATTGTTCAGTCATATCACGGTGGCCAGTTCACCTACGCATGTTTTCCACACATCATACTTTCCAATGAACTGGTTGCTTTTCCACATAGACTTAGCTCAATGGTGACAGACGAATGACGCTTGTCACAGAGTTAACTATTTGGCGAACATCGACTGGTATTATGTACATATTCACCACTGTGCACATAACCATCTACACAGGATATTTTTTTATAAATGCGTATGCTGTGGATTTGTTGGAAAGGGTTAAAAGGTGAGCATCCAAACAATTTCGCATACATATGAGCCGTTCCACGAGAAAACCGAACATTACGGACTCCGCGTAATGTATCGACCCGGATCAGCCTGCATAGTCTTATCCGGGCCCATACATTCCGTCTCAGAGGTATAGAGTAATGATTCCTGAAACAGAAAATCCACAGGAGGAAGGAAGTGTAATGAACGGTTTAGACTGCGCGGCATGCTTAGGCTGATCCAGGGAGATACCCATACTGTTGTTTTACTCGTGGAATGGCTCATATGCAATTAGGGAAGTCTCAAAAGCTCTGTTGTTAATGATGTGGTATACAATAAGGCCTCTTCCGATGATGCCTCTCAATACCAAATTCAGTTACCCTAACTGCCCTCGAGTGCATAGGATCAAATTATGTTTTCCCAAGTACACCATCAATTTTCCCTTTCCTCCACATCGCTTTCAAATTTCCATCTGATGAACAGGCTTCAAATGTTGTTAGCTTCCAATAAAAATATACCAATCCTTCATATCTCGTCGACTTCACAAATGATATGTTAATTGATATTGCACAATGCAAATGGTTTTCATGAACAAACAAACATTCCATTTAAAATATTTTATTTATTTGTAAAAGCAAAGACATGCAAATAATACTAAAAATGTCAATAATACAGGGGATGAGATTTGTATTCACATAGGTGACAGAGAAATGGTTCCTATGTGTCTCCTCACTACGGCAGACAACACAAAAAAAATGATGGAAAATTATCAAATAAGATGAAAGCAAAACCTCATACCAGCACGTGTTCATGCAGTGTATACTCTGATCCAACTGCATCCTTTGTTTTTAACCCATTACTTCACACATACGACATTTGACACCTGCCAGTGAACATGATTATTCAAAACATTGCAATATAAGGTGAACTTCACCTTTTATTGCAATATTTTCAACTCTTATATTAATATAAATCTTTCAGTTTTCTAGATAGTTGAAATTGATTGTCTGATGATTGTAAAGCAGACAATATTTTTATAGTCATTTGAAGTAATGAGTTAAAATTAAATAAATAAAAGTAAAATGAAGCAGATGAAGTATAAAATAAAAACTAAAATTTTTTTTAGACGAATGTGCAGCATTCGGAGTTTTATAATAAGTTTTCAAAAGGGTTAATTGTTTAACATGAGTAATTCTTCCTTGTGTCTCACTCATTTTAATACTTACAGATATACATGTACTTGCATTTATGCTTTCACAAAGTCCTCTGCTAAACACGTGTTGTATGTGGGAAAAGGCACACAGACTTGTTTCACTATGAATGTCAAGGGAAGTAACTCAGAAAATACTATAAATTAATGAAAATCAAAACGTACACAGTATTCATTTGGTGGACATTTCTTGTCATACATTCTACTGCTTTGTGCATGTTTAAACGACTAGTCAGGGGACATGAATAATCCTGCATGGAGGCACACGCTGATCTAGATCTTGGCGTATATCAATGACCCAAAGGTCTGCTTTTCTTGTGACATTTATTTTCAGTATTAAACTTTTCCATTATATAAAGTGATTTTCTATGTTATTGCCTAAATGTTTCCAAAGTCCTCTGCTGCAGAATTGTTGTATGTGAAAAAGTGAAAACCAAGTTTGACAAAAATAACCACTAAGTGTCTCGTAGCATACTATTTTCAGAAATAAAAACCTTGTGAGGAGATTCGTACTTGCTCATATTTAGGGTACAGTAGGAAAGGTAATTAATCAATTACCAGAGATATATGTAAGTTCAAAAGTCGTCGGCTATGAAATATCTTGAGAAAATGATGCAACACCTGCTAACCTCGTGAGAAAAAGAGCAAATTGCCCATCATGAACAATGTTTTTGAGTCATCTCCTGCAGTCTGCCTGAGGCATCAAGCATTGTTTTTATCTGGAACTATTTACATAATCTACACTTTATACATGACACTGTTTTGAAAAGATAAAAGCTGATATTGAATCATCAAGTCTTTTCTTGACCGCCAACAACCTTCAATACGCCCATTCGCTTTGCCAGCTGTAGTCGCAACATCTGAGCTTTGGCTGTAAGAAAAGGAGGATATAAAAAGTATAAGGTTCCTACTATAGTGATCAACCTTTCAAAGAATATTTCTGTTAGTAATCCTTAGATTTTCAAGGACAAAACATATAATGCACCTGTGGGAATGTCAACTCTGTGTTAAGTTGGTCTTATATTTAACATAACAGAACCAAATTTTATTTGCTTCAAGTAATAACAACAACTTTTAGCAATTGAACAATGGAGAGGCAACGATATATATTTATAAACTGGTTCCTCGTTGAACATATACACATACTAAGACACTTGGTCAGTTTTGGGACATTTTTGAAAATATGCCCTTACTGTGAGGTTGTATAAAAGCATGGGGTATATATAGTTCCCCATAATAATGAATGCGATTTTGATGCCCTAAAATGCATCTTAAGGTACAAGAACCATAATCTCATAACACGGAATAACATCGAAATTCTAATTGAATTGTCTCCCTTTGACATGTAGCATATATACCCCATAGACATTGTTGCAAACCAGTCTAGAACTATATATATGCCCCTCACCTAAAACAAACTACATGTATATTATCTATAATTTGTTATTTTATGTGGGGCATATACAATGTTCAATACATGTACTTATACCCTGCCATGTGGTCTATATATATATATATATATATATTGATAAAATGTATATATATATTAATGAACTGGTTCCTCATTGAACATGTACATATATATATATATATATCGTATAAAGCCCTCTCATCGAGTGTCAAAATCCCATTACAAATTTGGTTTCCAATATGCTTAAGCTTTGTTACAACGCCAGGTTTCGAAAATTTGCTACTTAAAAGGGGAACTTGCTACCTGCCAAAAAAGTCAGTAGCAAAAACTTGCTTCATGAAAAAGATTGCCCAGTTTTGCTTATTGTTCGATGTTTCTGTTCCAAGCTGTGCATAATCAAGTTTAATTACACTCTTTTATTAATTTGTTCAAAGAAACAAAATGTCAAGGTGATTGGTTTACACATAACACCAGACAATAAGGCGTCGTTTAAGGGGATGCATGTTAATTAATGATTTTAAACAAGTAATCTCGGGTCATTTGATGAATTAAATTAAGGTAAAAGCTTGCTTATGTTATTGTTCATCTTGTTAATGCTACCTGAAAGATTAATTTGCTTTCTACTTTCAAAGCAGGTAACAAGTAATTGCCACCAGCTAAAATAGTTAAATTCGAACCCTGATTATCACTTTTAATTTGGGCAGTTTTCAATGGTATTTCACTTATATCACCGGGCTTTCTTGGCTAATTTGATACCGGTATTACTTTTTCCGACACCAGGCAGTCGCATTGCTATCCCCGTAACCATAAAGCGCCAAGGAGGGAAGAAACTATTAACTAGACCTGAAACTCGTTTAACCCTTTCCCTCATACAACAATTCTGCAGCAGACGACTTTGAACATATTTCTTCAAAAAATGGAAAATCTCTATAATTGAATGGATAACCTATGACTAAAAGTGGAAAACATTGTGGCAAAAGAAGAAATTGCTCAAAACGAGCAATTTCTTCTTTTGTCACTATGTTTTCAAAAAGCTGTCTGCTGCAGAGGCGTCAGAAAGCGTCTATATGAGGGAAAGGGTTCAAGTGGAATATAAATAGTAGCCTACCTTTTGATTCTGTTGCCACTAAGGCACTGTCTCCTTGTCTCATTTTTCTGAAAGTGATAAAAACTTATTGAAGACGTAACGATGATTATCTTATATGGATATGTTTCTTGCCTTTAACCCTTTCCCACATACAACAAATCTGCAGCAGACGACTTTGAAAACATAGTGATAAAAATCTGAAAATTCTCAATAAAAGATAGCTTAATTGTTAAATAAAGTTGAAAATATTGTGGCCAAAGGAGAATTACTCTTCATGAGCAATTTCACCTTTGGCAATAATGTTTTCAAAAGTCGTCTGCTGCTATTGCGTCAAAATACATCTGCAGGTGGGAAAGGGTTAAGAGCTGCATGTTCATGGAACTCCAGAACTAAGGATGTAATAATAATAATATTAATATACATTGCAAGCGCTGTTAGACCGACAAGTGAATTGTCATGGCCCCATGTTGGGCGCCAATGTCACATTGAGAGAATCATATAGCCACTCAGGGACCTGTCTCTTTCGTCCAAGATAATCCGTTGCTTCCATGGAATTTCTCCAATTGTGTACAAGGTCAAACAGCCACATATAAGTGGAAATTCAATAAGAATAATTATTATTTCCTAAAAGAATCATTCAAATGGGAGATTTTCAGTTGCCCGGTCAAAATGTTTGTTAATTTTATTTGTATGGCATGTTATGCCACTTTCAACAATTTTCCAATTATAGCGGTGCTAGGGTAAGTTACCAGTACTGCTGGTCCATTTATCCTGACACCAGTGAGTCAGTTGTTATATCAACCCCACAGCCCTGAACACCAAGGAGGGAAAGCCATTACTACCATTTTTAAAGTCTTTAGTATGATCCGGCGAGGGATCAAACCCGAGATATTCTGCACCCGAGGCAAACGCTGTACCACTTCACCATCAAGGCGGTATCATACAGAATGAAATCACGCCATAATATTAGTAAACATTTCTATGGTGATTATATATATTAATGTAATGATAGTGCAATAAACATAGCATAGCTGCTTCTATCAAATACAAGATATCGGTGGAACCAATGGATGCTCCCCGAAGTATAGATTGGCCAGGACACAGGCATGGGGATACAATTTATTTTATGTAGCAAAGTCAATTTGACATAAGTAAGTAAATTGTAAGAAATGCAAAGTATAAAAGTGGAAATATAGTTATCATATGCGCATCTCCTCTTGTTAACCCTTTCCCTCATATAGACGCTTTCTGACTCCTCTGTAGCAGACAACTTTTTGAAAACATAGTGACAAAAGAAGAAATTGCTCAAAACAAGCAATTTCTCCTTTTGCCACAATGTTTTCCACTTTTAGTCATAGGTTATCCATTATTTTCTATTTTTTGACAAAATATGTTCAAAGTCGTCTGCTGTATGTAGAATTGTCGTATGAGGTAAAGGGTTAATGATGCTTCCCTCATAGCGTTATTCAATTCCAACATGTAATTGCCGAGAAATAGCCTGGACACGAAAGGTCGTATATCGTACGATATTCAAAGTGCCGTAATTCTGTGAAAAATCAGTAAGCATGAACTTGTTGATAAACATGCACATCTCCTCTTTATAGTGAAGCTTTCTTTTAAGTTTCATTGAATTCTGACTGATGGTTAATGAGAGAAAGCCTTTATACTTTCTATATGTTATAGAATTTCAAATCTGTGAACAATCATTCAGCCTGAACATAGTGATAATATTCACATCCCCTCTTGTTAATGAAGCTTCCCATAGAGTATTATTGAAATCCAACTGGTGGTTGCTCAGAAATAACCTGATCACAAATTCACCGTTGTCATATAATATAAAAGGGTACTGTGAAAACCATAGAATCGGAATATAATATGCACATCTCTTGTTATCGAAGCTTCCCATGCAGTTTCATTGAATTCAGGTCAGTGGTTGCTGAGAAATAGCCAGGACAAAGGCCAGATATAGAAATTTAAAGGGCAATAACTCATGAGAAAATCATCAAAACGGCATATGTTGATAATATGTCCATTTGGAAGCTATCCACTACAACATTTAAGAATTTTAACAAGTTTGTGCAAACCAAATCACTAAGACATAATATCTATTTAGTAATTTATTTTTTTACACAGATGCTCAGCCTGTGCTATATTAAACCTAAGACTTCCGGAATTTCAACATCTGAATCTAATTAAAACACAACTGTTGAAATCTACTGTTGATACAAAAATACATATGTTAAACACTTATCAATACTGCTTGAAAACTGCATAACCATTGGTTTATATATCTGAATTTTTCAATGAACCTTGAAATTCAAAATTTCACCAGATTTTCAAGATTGGTGGTAACTCTTGGGATCCTTTGTGACATTACACACTCCTAACAAACTTGTTTTCACAAAAACGTTTGTTAAAGGGGATAGAAATCCACAATAAAAAGTTCAAGGGTAACTAAACTCTGTAGAGGAACTTACGCATTCAGTGCCTTTTGCACATAGCTGATAGGTCCCTTGGCTCTACGACTCCTTTTGGCCCCATCTTCTAGATCCTCACTAGAAATAAAACAATCAAATTAAACCTTTCCCACAAACTACAAATCTGCAGCAGACAACTTTGAAAACATCTTGGCAAGAATACGGAGGGTCTTTGTAAATATGAGTATAATTCATCATGAGCAATTTCATGTTTTGCAAACATTTTCTTCAGCTGTCTGCTGTGTCTTCTTGTGGGAAAGATCACACTACAGCTGCTGAAAAATCAAAGTATCTCGATTTTTCGAATCACCTTGAAAAAGAAGCAGAAAGAAATCAAAATTCAAGGGGAATAATTCTGCCATGACTGAACACATCAGGCACCCATTTGCTACATGCATGAAAACGCCATTTACAATAGAATTCCTGTATCAAAAGTTTGGTGATAAATAAATTCATTATTCTCCCAAAAATCAAAAACAATTGAATGATTGCCCGGTATTTAGCATCTTTTGACTCATAACATAACCCTTTCGACATATAACAAATCTCTGTAAATGAAATATTAATTATTGAATAAAGTGAAAATATTAGACAACAAGAAACCGCTGAAGATGGTATGGCCGGATTGTCGGCAGTTTGACCTTGAAAATCGACAAACCAAGGTCAAGGTCAAAGTTACCATAGAAATCAATAGAACTTGTTACTGGTTACCTTCAGGCAAAGTTTCAAGTTTGTAACCCTTTCCAGTGCTGAGATTTTGCATCAACCTGAAACTTAACCAAAATGTTGACGGACAGACATCGCCAATCTATAGACCGGAATTACTAGAGCAATCCGGCCAAAAATGGATCAATTTCTAATTTTCTCCTTTTGCCACTATGTTTTCAAAGGTCGTCTGCTGCAGAGGCCCTAGAAAGTGTCTAATTATGAGGCCAGGGTCAAAGACAAACTTACTCCTTCAAATTTTCTTTCTCAACACCGCCTGCTGATCGTTTTCTAACATCATTACTTCCATTGGATTCCAGGTGTGACGGTTTGGAGGACAACATAGTGAGACGTTTCTTCAGCATCTCTAGACTATTCCAATCTGAAGGATTATTCTGCAAGGACAGATACACAATATTGACTCTTCCATGGGAAAAGGTACAATAAGTTGGCTTTTGGGAACAGTGCATGTCAATAGTATTTACGATCAAAATTCATAATTGGATAATCAGTTTTGGTTCAAGATACATCTTGGGAAGCTTTCTCAATTTGCCACAATGTTTTCCACTTTTAGGTTATCCATTCTATTATAGAGATTTTCTTTTTTTTGACAAATATGTTCAAAGTAGTTTGCTGCAGAATTGTTGTATGATGGAAAGGGTTAAAAATATGTCTGCTTTAAAACAATTGATTAAAAATTTGCCAATAAAACAAAACTATTTTGGGTGGTAAAGAAAACATAAGTTATTATTTTATTATACTATTTATAAGCAAAGTACTTTATAATTCTAAATTGAAAGAGGGCCATATTTCTTTGAACCTTGACAGAGTTATGTACTCTTGTCTGTTGATGGAGGTAATAATGGTAAATAAATATTGTAAGTGTATAAGCTATATCTCTAATGGTTTTGCAAAAAAGTGGGGTGGTACGAAAAACTTAACTAAAATTCTAAGTGGAAAAAGGGCCATAATTCTTACAAAAACCGAGTTATGTACTCATGTCTGTTGATGGATGTTATGATGGTGAATAAGTTTCAAAGCAATATCTGTAATGGTTTTGAAAAAAAGTGAATTGGTACAACAAATTTAACCAAAAGTCTATGTCAAAAAGGGCATAATTCTTACAAAAACCTTGACAGAGTTATGTACTCTTGTCTGTTGATGGAGGTAATGATGGTGAATAAGTGTTGTAAGTTTCAAAGCAATAGCTGTAATGGTTTTGACAAAAAAGTGAATTGGTACAAAAAACGTAACCAAGGTGTTACAACAACGCCGATGCCGGGGTGAGTAGTATAGCTAGCCTTTTCTTCGAAAAGTCGAGCTAAGAACTATGACAATAGAAGAAATAGCTTGTTTTGAGCATTTTCTCTATTTGTCATGTCACAATGTTTTCTAGAGTCATCTCGCAAGCACACCAAAATGAGTTTGATAGTGGGAATGGGTTGATCACTATAGATGTCTGCTTTCTGGCTACTAAAGCAGAACTCTGACCATAAGTGTCCCTGTCCTCGTGTGAATCGTACCCGGAACCTTTGGAACGCGGGGATGGCACCCTTTCTCTGATTCACTGTCTGCAACTTCACCCTTTCTCTCATACAGACACATTTTGATGCCTCTGCATGAGTTGATTCATTTCAAGAATGTTTTCAACTTTATTAAATCATTTATTTTTCCGTATTTCTTACTTTAACCCTTTCCCTCATACGACACTTCTGCAGCAGACGACTGAACATATTTTGTGAAAAAATAGAATATCTCTATAATTGAATGGATAACCTATAATTAAAAGTGGAAAACATTGTGGCAAAAGCAGAAAGCAGAAATTGCTCGTTTTGAGCAATTTCTTCTTTTGACACTATTATGTTTTCAAAAAGCAACCAGCTGCAGAGGCATCAGAAAGCGTCTATATGAGGGCAAGGGTAAAGGGAGAGTATTTAAAAACAAACCTCTTTCTGTTCAGACGAATCTTGTCTGTCTTTCTTTAATCTGGGCGTCTGTTCCACATCCTTACTGTCCACTGCTCGTTTCCGGTTTGATTTACTGACAGCAGTAGATTTTGAACTTTTCAAACTTCCAGCGGATTTGCTAACAGCCGGGGTCTTAATGCTTAGCCTGTTAAAAGTGTAATGGATAAAGATCAGTTTATTCTAGGGATGTCAATGGTTACCAATATTAATAACTGGTTTATTGTTTTATCTTCAGATCAGTTAACCTGTCAACCAGATAAAATTATAGATAATCAATATTTACTTACTTCAGTGTTTTGTTATTTCACTTTTATTGGACATTTCCAAATTGAAAGCATGAAGTCACCTAGCGAACCTATTTACACATAAAGATGCACATAAATTTTATCCTCATCATGGCGTTTGAAATAATTGCAGACAAAGGATACATGTAAAATGCGGCATTATGGCAATATTCAGTAGATGTATTTTTGAAGAATTAAGCGACCGTTATTCGATTTTAACATGTAGAATAAAAGAGGTGCAGGCATATTGAATTTGTTTACCCTTGCAGAAATAATAAGCCATTATCATGTAATTTTGGCCTTGTGCAAGACATCAACATTCTTCTAAAGGATACAAACTGTCCTTTAATTAATCGTTAGGTTAACCACAATTATTCTTTTAACTCTACACAAACAAATGGTCATTAATATAATCTAGTGCGTCAGTTTTCACAGGCATACCATTGTGACGAGTCAAGATGATAATAATTGTTATCTCTTACCCATAGATATAATTATATAGACGCTTTCTGATGTCTCTGCAGCAGACAACTTTTGAAAACAATGTGACAAAAGGAGAAATTGTTCAAATCGAGCAATTTCTCCCTTTTTACACTGTGTTTTCAACTTTATTCAATTATAATACTATTATTTAAACAAGACATGGAAATTCCATGAAACCAGGTTTTCTATAATGGAAGGCGTTTGATTAAGAATTAACAGATCTGTCAAATCTTTCTGTTAATAGTTAATCAAAGCTAGTAATTCAAGTAACAGGGAATATTTCTATTGATGAATAATCATAATTACTTTGTCAATTAAATATATCACAATTTTATCTAACAAATATCAGTTCAATACAGTCAATCGTGTGTTGATAGCCTCATCTATTAAGAACATATAATAGATAACAGATATTAAGCAACCTTTTGTTGTAAGCAGCCACATTTTAGGATCCCTAATGCCAGGTTGATAATCAGTGATCTGCCTTAACCCTTTACTTGATAGTAACACGTTTATGCCTATGCAAACAAACTAGATCTAGGGCCTGAGGTTATGAAACTTACTCATATCTATGCTATATTCTTTTAAATTGCCAAGTTATTTAATATGGAGCATATTTGCGCGAAGTTATTTGAAAATATCTATATGCATGGTAAAGTTATGGTCTGAACAAAAAAAGTTCAAGTAAAGTATATTTTCTGTCACTGTGACCTTGACGCTAAACACATAAATTGTGCATATGACACAGCGTCTTGATATGGTGTATATCTGTTCCAAGCTATTTGAAAATATCTCTGGATGAAAAAGTTATTGTCCGGACAAGAAAAGTGACATCAACTGATGTCTATTTGTTGTCACTGTGACCTTGACCTTGAAGCTACAGACAAAAGTTTTGCATGTGACACATCATATTGATATAGTTCATATTTGTGCCAAGTTATTTGAAAATATCTCTTTGCATGACACAGTTATGGTCCGGACAAGAAAAGTTCAATTAAAGTCTATTTCTTATCACTGTGACCGTGACCTTGAATCTACAGATTTTTTTTTTTGCATTTGGCACATCATCTTGATATGGTGCATGTTTGTGCCAAGTTATTTGAAAATATCTCTATGCATGGCAAAGTTATGGTCCGGACAAGGAAAGTTGACGCCCGCCCGCCGACTTTGCCAAACTAATAACCAGATTTTTCCTTCGGAAAACCTGGTTAAAAAGTTTTTTCACATTTTTGCAAATATATTTTCAAAATCCCCTGCTGTAGATTTGTTGTATGGGGGAAAGGGTTAAATTTTAATTGATCGCTGTCAAGTCTATGGACAACTAATTTTAAGAATCTTCCAGTGACGATTTTAGATATTGGCAAGACTCTAGGAATATGCAGACTTATTCTTTAACCCTTTCTCTCATACGACAATTCTGCAGCAGACGACTTTGAACATATTTTGTCAAATAATGGAAAATCTCTATAATTGAATGGATAACCTATGTCTAAAAGTGGAAAACATTGTGGCAAAAGGAGAAATTGCACGTTTTGTGCACTTTCTTCTTTTGTCACTATGTTTTCAAATAGCCATCTGCTGCAGAGGCGTCAGAAAGCATCTATATGAGGGAAAGGGTTAAACTACTTCTGTTACAAATGTCTGAAAAACAGTTTTAATACCTTGAGCTGAAATACAATTTAAAATGCAACAAAAACTAACCTTAAGGAAGGATCCTTTTCTGTGCGTTCTGATTCAAGCTGAAAAACATGAATGAATAACTGAAAAAAGTCATAGAACTTCTGTATACAATTTGGTGTTTTCAAACTAAAGAAGAGACACGTTTATGATTTCTCTTTTAACCCTTTCCCTCATATGACAATTCTGCAGCGGACGATTTAGAACATATTTTGTTAAAAGATGGAAATTTTCTATAATTGAAAGGATAACCTATGACTAAAAGTGGAAAACATTGTGGCAAAAGGAGAAATTGCTAGTTTTGAGCAATTTTTTCTTTTGTCACTATGTTTTCAAAAAGCCGTCTGCTGCAGAGGCGTCAGAAAGCATCTATATGAGGGAAAGGGTTAAGATTTATCCACCAATGTCAGGATAATTGCACCAATAGTACGTCGACAGTTCACTTCCCTGCAGAGCTCTGGATAAGGAGTTTTGAATGTTCTAACATCCTTATCTGACCTTCTAACCTTATGTTGTGGGCACTCAAAAGAATCGTTTCAGTGAGACAATTCTTTAGAGTACCCATATCATAGCTACTATATGGTATTAGTTCTCAAAAGAGTATGTCCCACTGAGGCATGTAATCCTTTAGACTAGAACCACAACATTTCATTTTATATTAACCCTTTCCCTCATACGACAATTCTTCTTTTGTCACTATGTTTTCAAAAAGTCATTTGCTGCAGAGGCATCAAAAAGGGTCTATATGAGGGAAAAGGTTAACCCTTACCAACATACTATACTGTACAACAAATCTGCTGCAGACGACTTTGAAAACATTCCAACAATAATATGGAAAATCTCCCTATATAAAAACATACTTATTGAAGAGAGTTGATAATTTACCATTGAATAGAGTTGAAAACACTGAACATTGTACAAACGGAGAAATGCCCATCATGAGCAATTTCTCTTCTTTTCAGTATGTTTTTAAAATAGCTTCTGTAGCAGATAAGTCAAGATGTGTCTATATGTGGGAAAAGGTTATCTAGACCAATGGTGAGCGAATCTATATTCTGTGCACCTTATCAACAGTATGGATCATTAAATTAAAATTGAAACAACATTATTTTAGTTTTATCATGTGACAGTTCATGTATTCATGATTCCTGGGTAAAGAACCAGTACTAGACTAGGAAGAGTGCAATGTCCACCATGATCCCTTTCACTGTTGATCGAACATGGGATAACCAGTTCCAAAAATTCTGCCATACCACACTCCTATCCTTCATACGACAATTCTGCAGCAGACGACTTTGAACATATTTTGTAAACAAGAGGCCCATGAGGGCCTATGCTCTACTGGCATTGATCTGGCTTGTTTCAAAAGGAACCAATATGTCATCAATATTCAAATACCATCTAAGTTTGGTGAAGATCAGATAGTAAATGGAAGCTCTATTGTGTTCACAAGCTGTATTATAGCAATTTTGACAATTTTAAGGGCCATAATCCAGCCATGCATGGGTAGATCTGGCCGTTTTTTAGAAATGAACCAAACTCTCATGGATATCTAACTACTGTATAAGTTTGATTGAGATACAATCAAAAATAAGGACTGTATCATGTTAACAAGCCCTATTATAGCAATTTTGACAATTTCAAGGGCCATAATTCAGTCATGCATGGGGCGGATCTGGCTTGTTTTCGAAAGGAATCAAGCTGTCATGGATATCTAACTACTGTATAAGTTTGGTTGAGATACAATGAAAAATAAAGACTGTATCGTGTTAACAAGCTCTATTATAGCAATTTTGACCATTTCAAGGGCCATAATCCAGTCATGCATGGGCAGATCTGGCAGGTTTTCGAAAGGAACCGAGCTCTCATGGATATCTAACTACTGTATAAGTTTGGTTGAGATACAATCAAAAATGAAGACTGTATTGTGTTAACAAGAAATTGTTTACGGATGCACGGACAACGGACAAATCACCACGACATAAGCCCTTCTGGCCTTTGGCCAGTAGAGCTAAAAAATGGAAAATCTCTATAATTCAATGGATAACCCATGACTAAAAGAGGAAAACATTGGGGCAAAAGGAGAAATTGCTCGCTTTGAGCAATTTCTTCTTTCGTCACTATGTTTTCAAAAAGCCATCTGCTGCTGAGACGTCAGAAAGCGTCTATATGAGGGAAAGGGTTAAGAGAAGGAAAGTTAATCACATACCAGTAATGCCCTTGATGATTTTGATTTGGTTTCAACATCTTTCACCAACTTTTCTCCTTCTTTCCTCTTGGATTTAGTCACAGTTCTCTGATTGATTTTTCTACCACTTTTAGAAGTGTCAGATGATCCAACTTTAGGGGTTTTTGCAGTGTTTTTCACTTCACTACTTTCGGTGTCCTTTAAGTTATTTCTTTCTGTACATTCTGATGTTTTCACACCTTTGCGGGGTTCAGATGTGTCTGGTAACACAGCATCAAGTTCATCCTCGTTAATTTCAAAAGTTTCATTAAGTTTGGCTGATTTACTTCGCCGTTTAGTAACAGAATTAAACTTTTTATCTTTAGTACTTGTTTTTTTTTTCAAAGTTTCTTTCTCTTTTATATTAAATTCAAAGTCACTGTCACTATCTAGATCATCTTTAATCTTCTTTCTATTGCTTGTTTTCTTAACAGACTTACTGCTAACCTTTTCAATCACTTCTTCATCACTGTTATCATCAACTTTACTACTAATACTTTTTCTTTTTGATCTGCTTCTTTTATTTATTTTAGATGAATCAAAACCATCTTTCAAACCTACACTGTATGTTAAACTAGCTATTTTAGAACCTGTACTATCTTTTGTATTGGTATTT
Organism: Serripes groenlandicus; assembly: GCA_031761405.1. Classification (NCBI taxonomy): domain Eukaryota; kingdom Metazoa; phylum Mollusca; class Bivalvia; order Cardiida; family Cardiidae; genus Serripes; species Serripes groenlandicus. Next base: position 308,816 of record JASEVX010000071.1, read on the forward strand.
TGTTTATCAACACTATCACCTGTGTCATCAATATCAGAATCACTAATGTAACACTCCCTTTTGTGATCTTTTTCATCTTTCAGTTTTTTATTTGAGTTTTCTATAACAGATTCTACAGACTTTCTTGTTGATACAATACTATCATTGGACAAATCATCTTCAGTATAAATCACTGATTTTGATGATCTTGATCTTGCTGATTTCCTTGTGAGGTCCACATGAGTCTCTTTTTCATCGTTAACATCCCTATCTTGTTTTTCCACATCTTTGTGTTGACTTGTTTTACTTCTTGACCTTGATATTGTCACAACATTTGCCTCCTCATCTGAATCATTCACCAAATTTGACCTAGTTCTTGATCTTGATACATTAGGGGGAACTGGGACGTCTTTTAAAGGAACAGTGCAAATATTTTCGTTTTTCTTTTTTTGACACTTTTCTTCAACCTTCTTTCCAGTTTCATTCTCTTTGTCTTCTACAGTTGTATTCACCTTGTTTTCTTCCATGCTTTTAGACTTTTCTCCAAGATCTTTCTCCAGTGACATTGATGGTTTAACTGGCACATCATCATCAGAGTCACTGAAAACTATGGGCTTTGCTTTTGACCTTGTTCTGGATTTAGATCTGGTTCTTCTTGTCTCTGCTTTCGATTTCACATCAGGACTGTCTTTCAATGGCTCTTCATGTACATCATCTTCCTTCTCTTGTTTTCTACTTATTCTTGGATGTTTGGATTGACCAATATTGTCAATGCCACATACATCAAGATCTTGATCATATACTTTCTTACTCCTTGATCGTGATTTTCTTTCAGGCTCTGCTTCATTATCAGAGTCTCTTTCTTGTCTTGATTTAGATTTTGACCGTGTGCGTGATTTTGACCTCGAGCGATCTTTTGAACTTGACTCCTTTTTAGGTCCAGGGCTATCTTTTAGTGCTACATCATAGACCTGACAATCAGTGTGGTTGATTGTAGAAGAGCTTTCTCCTTTTTTAAGTTTTGTACAATCTGGTATTACATCACCATCAGCTTTTTGTCCTGATGACCGCTTTTTCTCACTAAGTCTACCTCGTGACCTTGACCTTGCCTCTCTCTTTGTTACCACTTCATCATCTGATTCCTCCCCTCTTCTTGACTTAGATTTTGACCTGGTATTTGACTTTGACCTTGAACGATCTTTTGAACTTGACTCCTTTTTAGCTTCAGAGCTGTCTTTTAGTGGTACATCATAGAGCTGACAATCAGTTTGACTAATTGTAGAAGGGTTGTTTCCTATTTCAAATTCTGTACAATCTGCTTTTCCATTGCCATTAGCATTTTGTCCTGACAATGTCTTTTTCTCACTAAGTCTACCTCGCGACCTTGACCTTCTCTCTGTTACCACTTCATCATCCGATTCCTCCCCTCTTCTTGACTTAGATTTTGACCTGGTATTTGACTTTGACCTTGAACGATCTTTTGAACTTAACTCCTTTTTAGCTTCAGAGCTGTCTTTTAGTGGTACATCATAGAGCTGAAAATCAGTTTGACTAATTGTAGAAGGGTTGTTTCCTTTTTCAAATTCTGTACAATCTGCTTTTCCATCGCCATTAGCATTTTGTTCCGACAAAGTCTTTTTCTCACTAAGTCTACCTCGCGACCGTGACCTTGCCTTTCTCTCTGGAACGACTTCATCATCTGATTCATCCGCTCTTCTTGACTTAGATTTTGACCTGGTATTTGACTTTGACCTTGAACGACCTTTAGAAGTAATATCTTTCTTTGCTCCAGGACTATCTTCCAGTGGGACATTATATGTGTGACACTCATTATGTTCTGCTTCTGTTTTTTTCAAGTTTGATCCACTTTTATTTTCTATTTCCTGATCCAGTGAAGTCTTTTCTTGATTTAGTCGCCCACGTGACCTTGACCTTGCCTTTCTTTCTGGAACCCATTCATCATCAGATGCAGCCTCCCCTCTTGATTTTGATTTCGACCTTGAGCGACCTTTTGATTTCAAATTTTTTTTCTCATCAGAACTGTCCTTCAAAGCTACTGTGTAAATATGTTCATTCTGTTGTTGGGCTTCTGAATTTGATTCTTTAATATCGGAATCCTTTCTCATAGTTTGTTTAAAATTTGAATAACCTGAAGTTGGAGCGATTGAACTCTCGTTCATAGACATATCATAAACCGATTTAGACTGTAACAGCTTTTCCAGAGGAACAGTAGGGGTTCTGTCTCCAAAATTAAACATGTCCCTATCATCTCCTTCATTATCTTTTTCCTTTTCTGGTGTAACGTTCCTAACCTTTTTAGACCTTGCTCTATTTGTCTTTTCTGGTACAGCTTTGCGTGTCCCATCAGCTTCTTTCCTGCTCACAGCAAATGTAAATATTCCAGGTTTCTTGTTTCTCATCTCCACTGTAGCCGCTGCCTCCTCTAAAATATCTTGCTGTTCAACAACCTTCTCTTTCTTACAAGTTTTTTCTTTCTTTTCTGGAACATTAGCATTCATTTTATCTTTGTTTTTGTTGCTCTTGCCTCCCTTGCTTGTTCCTTTTAAATCTGAGTTTTCGTTCAGCTTTTCTTCAGCTTGATCAGCCATGTTTACAGATGGACTTAGCTTAGAGACAAATTGTGAAGACTGCAATAGTTTTCCGAAGTCATTCACTCTTGTCAACTCCATCTCAGAATTAAAGTACACAGTGTGTTCATCAACAAAACTGGATTGTTCAGCAACTGCATCATTGCTTGGTAAAGTCACCAATTTACAGGATCTTTCAACAGATGAACTTAATGATGACAAAAATTGTGTACTGTTAATTTTAACTCGAGGACCTGCTGGACTACCCTCATTCCCAGGATTTTGAATATTACATGGTGGAGGGCTTCGTAAAAGTACGTTCATTGGTTTAAATGGATTGAAAGAACCTTGATAACCCGATACCGGCAATGGTATTTCTTGATTCAATGTCGTTTGAGTTTTTACAGTACTTGCAGATTTAACTTTGCTGCTATCTTTGTCAAGTTTACTGCCACTTTTATACTTGGCTAGTTTTGAAGTTTTGGGGATGGTTTTAGAAGTGACTTTTTTAATGTCATCCGGTTGCTTACGTTCCTTACCAACAACATAAGCCTGCCTCCTCGTCTTATCTTTATCAAGAAGTGGTTTGTTCACAGCATTTCCACCCATTTTATTAGCTGTCTCTTCCTTTCTCCCAGTAGATATCGGACTCCCCGATACAAGATGTGAGAAATCACTACTTATATCAAGAATTCCAAGCTCAAGGTCTTCACTTGCTGCTATTTCATCAACTGGTAAATTGTTCATTTTTTTATCAATCGGGCTCATCTCCTTTATAGTATTTTGATCTATGGCTTCTTTGTCACTTATACTCTCTGCTATATCTGCTATAACAGACACTGTTTTTTCTTCTTCTCCCAACACATTTTTTGTACTTTTTTGTGTTTTTTTCCCTATCAAAACTCTTTGCGCGGGTTTTACTCGTTTATTCTCAACCTCTCGTGGATTTTCTGAAACTGAAGAATTGGTAAATAAGTAAGACCCATTTATAAACTCTTTCAACTTGAAAGCAAAAGGTCCTCCAACTAGGTTCAACAAATGGGCTTAATAAAATTCATGCACTGATGAAATAATTAATCCATATTTTTTAGAAACGAGAAAAAACGACGTGGAAAAAGGAGCAACCATTCATCAGCTTTTATTCTCTTGTTTTATGGCCACGGCAAATTGAGGTTGTATCAGGGTAATTGGTAAACAGAACAAGATATGGCTCTTCATGAAATATAACGACTACATGTAAATCTTGAGAATTTAACCAAGGCATATATTTATCTTGCAATGAGCAAATTAACGGATATGTAAAGCCTGCATGATAACCTGAATTTTTACATATATATATCATTATTTTCAAAAATGACTTGCCCAACGGAACAATGTTTTTCATTTTTTAAATTTACATATGCATGTCCTTGGCTACATTCATTAATACGCTCTCAACATGTCACTTTGAGAAAACCTGGAAAAAAGTGTCACCTAGGATTTGGTGATTGCTGCCGCAGTAATGTTCAACCTATTAACAATAAGGTATACACAGAAGTAACAAGATAAATAGAAGAAAATGTTCTGGACTTTTAACATGAATTAAGGACCCGCGCTGTCCTTCACCATTTTCTCCAAAATTTTCACAGTATCAGGGTTTGGTGTTAAAGGAAAACAATGTTTCACACTGTTAATAGCTGGTTCCTTTTCGGCTTTTGCCAATTTGTAAATCCTAAGCAAATTGATATGCCCTTTTTCTTTAATCTGAGTACCTATCTGGATAACAATTTATGAAACTTTAATGCAAATAAGCAAGGTGTCATTTGTTTTTGTTGGTGTGTATTCTGATGATTAAAGCGTGGCATCTCAATTAATAATCATTAAGATCCAGTTAAACAATTTAATTAGTTACACACGATTAATTTCACATCTAAATTAGAAAATAAAACAAGAGCTGTCGGAGGACAGCATGCTCGACTATTCCACCGCTTATTTGATTACTGAGATAATGGACTCTAATGTAGTTGCATGCTAAACATTAACCACAATGTCTTAAAGGGTGATAATTTGCATTATATGCAGGATAGAGTTATTTAACTTGATTATTTTCATAGGTGTGATGGTTGGGAAGGATTGTATAACGTTTCAATGGAATGCGTAAGTAGTTACTAAGATATGGACGCGTAATGTAGTTGCACGCAAACCTTTAACCATAGGGCAACAATTTGCACCATATGCAACTAGTTCAAAGTTATTGCAAAAAATAGTGTTTTTTTCGTTAAAGGTCAAAGTGGTTTTCAGTTTCAGGGTCATAGGCCTAAGCAATCAGTAGTTTTACGGCAAGGAATGTTTCTGTATTGAAGGTCACAGTGAACTTGACCTTTGACTCTCTAGGCATCACCAACTTGCTATGATGTATGTCCATACCAAGTTTGAAGATCATAGGCCTAGGCGTATGTAAGTTATAAGGGTAAATGCTAGCTTTCACAAAAACTTTAACCATTAACTGTTTCTTTACAGAAAGGTTACAGTGACCTTGACCTTTGACCTAGTAACTAACTCTCTAGGCAAAACAAACTTGAAGATCACAGGCCTAAGTGTATATTAGTTATAAGGGTAAATGCTAGCATGCACAAAAACTTTAACCATGAACCATGAACTGTTTCCATATAGGTCACAGTGACCTTGACCGTTGACCTACTGACTCCAAAGTTTATAGAAATCACCAACTTGCTATGAAAAATGTCCATAGGCAGCCGCCTAGGCGTATGTAAGTTATAAGGGTAAATGCTAGCTTGCACAAAAACTTTAACCAGAGGCGACACCGAGTTGACTACAATAGCTCACCTTATTCTTCGAATAGTCAAGCTAAAAAGAGAGTTTGTCAGGTTCGTTCTGAACACCGATATTGGAATGCTATAACACGTATTAACCCTTTCCCTCATACAACAATTCTGCAGCAGACGACTTTGAACCTATTTTGTCAACACATAGAAAATCTCCATAATTGAATGGATAACCTATGACAAAAAGTGGAAAACATTGTGTCAAAAGGAGAAATTGCACGTTCTGTACAATTTCTTCTTTTGTCACTATGTTTTCAAAAAGCCGTCTGCTGCAGAGGCGTCAGAAAGTGTCTATATGAGGGAAAGGGTTAAATATCATGGTTATAATTTCCTAACTGTTATAAACTTGATTATAGCTGTTGGTTTGTAATAAAACTGGAAAATTTACATCAGATTTTAGTCTACCTGTTCCCCATTTGTATGGGATTATCTTTATAAATCTTATTCTTGACGATTTTTGGACCAGATTTTTACCTGTTTTTATGACCTGTTATTGTAATTCAACTTCAGTTTTCACTTCACTGCAAAATGTAAGCCTTTTTTTTTTGCCTTTGAAATTACCAATCTAATAACAAAATTCTATCTGATCTGTCTTTTTAAGTCAAACTTAAAATCCATCGAACCTTATATATATATCTATAAATCTAATATTTTTTTTTATTTAAAAGGCGAATTAAAAGAGGCAAACAAAGGAAACAATTTGTTGCAAGTTGCAAAACATTTGCCTTCAATGGCAAATTATTTGGCTCTCATGTCCGAAAGAGGCGAACAATGACGAAAATATTGTTTAACCCAGTGCATGCCCCAAAGACTTGACAATTATCAGTTCTCCTAGCATTGTCAGCTAAAGTTCATACAAGGATTTAATATTCTCCATAAATTGTCATGAAAACATTATAAAATAAAGCCTACATTTTTAGATGAATAAATAAATAGGTGCTACCTATTTACATAAAAACATAGTATTTGAAATCCAAATAATGAGCAATGTTTTCTGCAGCAGATTTGTTGTTTGTTGAAAAGGGTTAAGCCTTTTCAAAAGTCATAAAGTAACTCATTCAAAAATTCTTAGAATATTTTTTTTAGAAATATCAGAATTAACAAGAGTGTCGCAAGCGAATGCCAACACTTGTCTGCTTTTTCGAAGTCGAAAAAGGGGCATTTATGAATAATTATTAGACTTGGTATAGACATGCATATTGTTCCTAGGATAATGTGTTCTTTTGAAAATATTGACCAGTTTCTGAGTAATGGGGCAAGGTTTAAGTTTTGTGACGACACCAAGGGTTTCTTCGAAAAACAAAGTAGCTAAAAAAAGAACTAGAAACAAGAGCGCCAAATGTCACAAAATACGCCCGTCCTGTTTTTTTGAGACCAAGTATAGTGGTAATTGGTTTGTACGTCAGCCAAACTTAGAGAGTGGACACTGTTAGTACAGTTTTGGCCATTTCGAGGGACATAATTGTGTAGTGACTAAGATAACGTTGTAAGTTATCAAACGTAACCAAGATATTCTGCCCATAAACATATTGTCTAAATTTGGTGATGATCGGATAAAGTTATTTAGCTGACAAGACCAATTTTAGGTAATTTCTATAATTAAAGGGCAATAACTCTCTATCGACTGGAGCAATATGGCTAGTTATCTAACGTGTCCAAGATATTACGCCAATACACATTCTGACTAAATTTGGTGATGATTGGACAAAAGCTCCCAAAGTTATTGAGCTGACAAGACCAATTTTAGGTAATTTCTATAATTAAAGAGGGATAACTCTCAATTGACTAAAGCGATATGGCTAGTTATCACAATTATCCGAGATATTATGCCAATACACATTCCGACTAAATTTGGTGATGTTTGGGCAAAGGCTTCTAAAATTATTGAGCTGACAAGACCAATTTTGGGTAATTTCTATAATTAAAGGGCGATAACTCTTGATTGACTAAAGCGATATGGCTAGTTATCGAACTTGTCCGAGATATTATCCCAATACACATTCTGCCTTAATTTGGTGATGATTTGACAAAGGCTTCTTAAGTTATTGAGCTGACAAGACCAAATTAGGGTAATTTCTATAATAAAAGGGCAATAACTCTTGATTGACTAAAGCGATATGGCTAGTTATCGAACTTGTCCGAGATATTAGCCCAATACACATTCTGACTAAATTTGGAGATCATTTGACAAAGGCTTCTAAAGTTATTGAGCTGACAAGACCAATTTTGGGTAATTTCTATAATTAAAGGGCGATAACTCTTGATTGACTAAAGCGATATGGCTAGTTATTGAACTTGTCCGAGATATTATCCCAATACACATTCTGACTAATTTGGTGATGATTGGACAAAGGCTTCTAAAGTTATTGAGCTGACAACATACTGGACACCGCCCGCCAACCCGCCCGCCGCAGGTAAAACTATAATACGATCCGTTTTTTCAAAACGGGCGTATAAAAAAGGGTTATTTTTCATATTTCAAAATGTTCAAACCCAAAGTGATGAAGTAATCAAAATAATTGTCAAAATGTGAAGTTTCTGTTGAGAACCTACAACACAGTGTTTCGAGTGCTTTGCATGAAACGGTTGTAACTAAAAACCTTCTTTGAAAACCCTGGTTAAACAATGCAAATTTAGGTGCCATTGCTCAAAACGAGCAATGGCACCTAAATTTGCATTGTTTACCATTGTTTACCAAGAAAATGATTTAACGCTTATAAAGACTTTATGTTGAGGTGATTAAACTTGGTAAAAAAATATCAATTTAAGTTACAACCGTTTCACGCCAAGCCCTCGGTTTGGTTGTAAATCCAGCATCTAGACTCATGCATATTATGGGTCAAATCCAGTAGACCTTATATGAGGTGTCACTAGATCCAATACGCCACGGGGACGTATTTTGGTCTGATTTTAATGAGATTGAGGGTCAAGGGAATATAGAATCCATCTTACCTGGTAAAAGTGGATTATATGATGTAAAATCATCAGCAAGAAATGATTGTTCAGCAATAATACTCATGTTTGCTTTCTCAGCATGAAAAGGAGGACTTTCAGCAAACGGGGGTGGGCTAAACTCATCCGCACGTGACAAGTAGTCCATCATGATTGCATTCTGTTTCTTATTTCGAGGACCAGAAGTCCCTCTGAAATGTAACCAAGAGCTGTCCAATTATTTTCCCTTGCTAAACATGTCTAACATTTATTGATATAAGAATGGTAGCAAAATTAATCACCAGACACCTGTGAATAGAATCAATTGTTTCTTTAACATATATATGTCGCGTAAAATGCCATGCAATGTAACGTAATAAGTTTATTTTAAAAGTGTCGTCAGGAGCATTATAAATTTTATCAATCTTTAGTGGTTTTAACAATTGACTTGTTAACCCTTTCCCACACACAACAAATCTGCAGCAAAAAAAATTCAGGCAAAAATCCAGTTAATCCTTATGAATGAAAGTAGAATTATTAAATTGAGTTGAAAACAATGTGGCAATTTCTCCTTTAGTCACACTATTTTCAGAAGTTGTCTGCTGCAGGTGAGTTTACAAGTGGGAAAGGATTATTTAGTTGAAAAACAATGACACAATTTCGTACACACACCATTGCGAATGTAGCTTAGTTACGACTTGAGTTATATTTGGTGTTCCTGTTAACCCCAATACTAGTTTAGCCATGAGCGTACAGATTTGTTGTATATATGGTGAATGGTTATGGTCCTGGGCTCAAAACCCTCATCACAAGTATTTGTTGACTATCAGTATCCAGTAGCTAGACATCTAGAATAATATACATTGTAAGAACTTCCTAAATGATCAACTGTAAGTTTCACCCTTTCCCAAACACAGCAAACCTGCAGCAGACGACTTTGAAAGCATGTTGGCAAAACCCCGGAAAATCTCTATAAATGAAGTCATGCAGTTATTGCTCAAAAAAGTTGAAAACATTTAGACAAATTGAGTAATTGCTCACTTTTGAGCAATTTCTCCTTTTATCACAATGTTTTCGAATTCCCTCTGCATCCGAGGTGTCAGAAAGCATTTATAGGTGGGAAAAGGTTACAAATTAACAGTGTGATTGTACCTTTGAGTCAGTGACAATCTGTTTTGAGATCCATCGGCTACAGTGGAGTCATTACCCAGTGACGCCGTCCGTGAACTAGCTGTACTTTGCCGTGAAAGAGACGTAAATTTCCCGTTCAACATGTTGATAATCAGTGATGACTTGAACATATTCTCTGTAAGCTCTTCCAGGACGGATTTCATTTGTTTAATTTGTATCTGAAAGAGAAAGGGGTCAAGTCATACGATACTGCCAACAACGAAGATCCTGATCAGCCCGTAAATTCTGATCAAGATCTTTTCGCCTCAAAACTATGACCCACAGACATTCTAGAGGTCTATGGAGAACGGTCATAACTAAAATATACAATCATTTAGCAGCAGACTAGATAAGCGGGAGTAAACTCATTTCGCTACTTTTCTGAAACCACCTGGCTGCCATTACTTTAAACTATGGGTTGAACAATTTATTCGTAACACCTTAACCCTTTCCCTCATATAGACGCTTTCTGACGCCTCTGCAGCAGACAGCTTTTTGAAAACATAGTGACAAAAGAAACAAGAGGGCCATGATGGCCCTGGAATCGCTCACCTGATTTTTTTTTTTTAACTTTAGCTATATAAGCCGCGCCCCCTGGCAGTCATAGTTTCCGACCAATCAACTTGGCTTGAAGGAATCTGATAGAGGGTCACCCTAGGAACATTTCTACAAAATTATTTGGAAATCTGCCAGACACTTTTGGAGGAGAAGATTTTTTAAGTTTTCACTATAGTCATATAATGCAAAATAGCCCTGCCCACTGGCGGCCATGTTTTTTGACCAATCAACATGGCTTGAAGGAATCTGAAAGTGGGTCATCCAAGGAACATTTCTACAAAATTATTTGAAAATCAACCTGACACTTTCGGAGAAGAAGATTTTTTAAGTTTTCACTATAGCCATATAAGGCAAAATAGCCCCGCCCCCCTGGCGGCCATGTTTTTCGACCAATCAACATGGCTTGAAGGAATCTGATAGAGGGTCATCCAAGGAACATTTCTACAAATTTATTTGAAAATCAGCCTGACACTTTCGGAGGAGAAGATTTTTTAAGTTTTCACTTTGGCCATATAAGGCAAAATAGCCCCGCCCCCTGGCGGCCATGTTTTTCGACCAATCAACATGGCTTGAAGGAATCTGATAGAGGGTCACCCAAGGAACATTTCTACAAAATTATTTGAAAATCGGCCCGACACTTATTGAAGAGAAGATTTTTTAAGTTTTTACTATAGCCATAAAATGCAAAATAGCCCCGCCCCCTGGCGGCCATGCTTTTTGACCAATCAACATGGCTTGAAGGAATCTGATAGAGGATCACCCAAGGAACATTTCTACAAAATAATTTGAAAATCGGCCTGACACTTTTGGAGGAGAAGATTTTTTAAGTTTGCACTATAGCCATATAAGGCAAAATAGCCCCACCCCCCTGGCGGCCATGTTTTTTGACCAATCAACATGGCTTGAAGGAATCTGATAGAGGGTCACCCAAGGAACATTTCTACAAAATTATTTGAAAATTGGCCTTACACTTTCGGAGGAGAAGATTTTTTAAGTTTTCACTATAGCCATATAAGGCAAAATAGCCCCGCCCCCCCTGGTGGCCATGTTTTTCGACCAATCAACATGGCTTGAAGGAATCTGATAGAGGGTCATCTAAGGAACATTTCTACAAAATTATTTGAAAATCTGCTAACCAGTTTGGGAGAAGAAGAATTTTGAAGTTTTTTCGGTTTCGTTGCCATGGAAACCAGAATTTTGCATGGATCCCAAAAATTTGAAGGAATTCTGGTGAGGTCATTGAGAGGATGCTTTCTGTGAAGTTTCATCCAAATTGACCCACTGGTTACTGAGGAGAAGAAGTTGACGCACGACGGACGCCGGACAAAAGGCGATCACAATAACTCACCTTGAGCAAAGCTCAGGTGAGCTAAAAATTGCACAAAACGTGCAATTTATCCTTTTGCCTCAATGTTTTCCACTTTTTGTCATAGGTTATCCATTCAATTATATTCAAAGCCGTCTACTGCAGAATTGTCGTATGAGGGAAAGGGTTAAGAACATATCTACCAAAATATCTTGAAGTCAGACAATTTGATTCAGAGGAAAGCAATTTAACCCCTTCCCACATAAGCAAATATTCAGCAGACAACTTTGAAAACACGTAGGTAAAAAATAAGGAAAATCTCTATAAATTGAAGTAAGATTATTGAATAGAGTTGAAAAAATTGTGGCAAATTAAGAAATTGTCTGTAAGTGGGAACGGGTTAAAATAGTTTAGGCATTCTCCCCCCTTTCTGATGGCACAGCAATCAAAGTTATAAGTTAATATGACATTTGCACATAGAACATTTAAGGATCACCCTACAAATCTGCTGTTTGTGACAGTTAGATAGTAGTTTGTTTGCAGATGTGCTTTTTCAGAAATTGTTGACAACGGACATTTGGCCATCACAATAGCTAACCATGAGCACGTCGGGCTCAGGTCAGCTAAAAAACCTGTGCTCCAGAAAAATCCAAACCAACTGGTTACTTCAATGTACATGTATGTGATAAGTGTCAATATATATCTACTTGTGCATAATGCTATAATCTGATCAAAATGTAAAAAAAACCAGGATGTGTTTGTGAAACACTGATGCCCCCAAGGTCATGTCACAAGGAATACACATGTGAAATATGGTAGCCGTACCTGTTATGGTTCAAAAGTAGTGGTCAAGGTTAAAGTTTTTTTCGACAGACAGACAAAGAGACAGACAGGCCAAAAACTAGATGCCCACCGAATCGGTGATTCCGGGGGCATAAAAAAAAATTAAGATTCCTGAAAGCTTCAATAACTGTTTGAATTTTGGCTAACAGTGCAATCTAATCAGACTGTGTTGGTCTGAATCAACACTGGTTTCCCAATATAGACACTTTTTGACGCCTCTGCAGCAGTCGACTTTTGAAATCATTGTGGCAAAAGGAGAAATTGCTCATGATGAGCAATTTCTCCATTTGCCACAATAATTTCAGCAATCATACTATCACTTATAGAGAATTTCTATATTTTGTACTTGATAATTTGTCGTCTGCTGTGGGAAAGGGTTAAATACCTGCATTCTTTTCTGGACCTCGTCTTCTATATCTTCATCCTTTATACCAACCAATCTTTTGAGTCTACTTGTCTGTTGTATGCTATGTTGATATGCAATTTTCAGCTCATGATGTTCAGCACTCAAGTTCCGTAACTCCAGTCGAGCGTTAGAAAGGTTGCGAGCCAATGCCCTGTTGTTGGCCCTTAGGGATTGTTTTTGTACAGACATGTTGAGAACTGAAACACAGAATATGAAAGATTATTTCACATAATTGAAGTTTAATATATTTAACCTTTTCCCACCTGCAGACGCATTTTGACACAAAAGCAGCAGACGACTTTTGAAAACATTGTGGGTAAAGGTGAAATTTCTACTTTATTTTAACAATTAAGCCATCTTTTATGGAGACCTTTTAGGTTTTTGTCACTATGTTTTCAAAGTTATCTGCTACAGAAGTGCTGTATGTGGTAAAGGGTTAAAGAGGATTTTTTAACCCAACAGAAGTGGGTTGTTATAAAGAAACTATGGCCTTGCATTGCGTTCTTAAGGCGGAAACCACGATATTACATAACAAAACAAAGGTTTCAGAAATGCACTAGCATTGGAGTTTGGAAGCCCAGACACAGCTTTTTTTCTAAACAAATATAGATACCCACTTCAATTGATTAAAACAATTGTGATTCGCCAAATGACTGAACTTTTCTTTTTCATTTATTTAGTAGTGAATCTTGTATTTTTTGTTTAAAAGAGCGTTTTTGTTTGAAAATTGGTAGGCATTCTTTAATATTCACATCTGATTTATAGTCCTGAGTGTGAGTCTGTACACTACAGTTTCGAAATGTGGATATCATCAATAAACACTTTTCCTGATGTGATATTTAAAGACATATGAATGAAATATCATTCATTGTTTATTTCCCACTCTCATAAACTACACTATCCTTGGTACCCCCAAACTATTACCCATGAATAGCCTGGGTACCGAGGATGAGACTACAACAAAATCCTATTGAATATTGATGTCATACTATTTTAGATCTCGCATTATTAAAGCCTAAAACACACGAGTGAAAGTGAATTTGTTTACGTATTATTTTACGTGAGTGGGAACACAGTAATTATTCATTTTGAATGAACCTGCATAACCATTAACCCTTTCCCTCATAGTCATACGACAATTGTGCAGCAGACGACTTTATAAACGTATTTTGTCAAAACATAGAAAAGCCCTTTCCCTCATATAGACGCTTTCTGACGCCTCTGCAGCAGACAGCTTTTTGAAAACATAGTGACAAAAGAAAAAATTACACAAAACATGCAATTTCTCCTTTTGTCACAATGTTTTCCACTTTTAGTCATAGGTTATCCATTTAATTAAAGAGATTTTCTATTTTTTTGACAAAATATGTTCAAAGTCGTCTGCTGCAGAATTGTCGTATGAGGGAAAGGGTTAAGTATGATTAACTATTGAAACGATTTAAGACATTGTCAACATTGCGGGTCGAGAACGGTTGCTGTGAGATTTTGAAAACATTGATTGATACAGAGGTCCAGATAAGGAGCGGTATTCAGCTCTTTTCCCCACAATTTCTCTCTTATCATTAAAGCAAACCATATGTTGTAGGTACTCAAAAGAATTGATTCTTTTGAGTATCCACAACATAGGGTTAGAGGGTCGAATGAGGGTTTTAGAACATGCAAAACGCCCCTTAATATCTGGAGCTCTGATCATATATGTTATTTTATATTCATTTCAATGGATAAGTTTTATTCTGAACAGGGTTATGCCTTTATTATTCATTTTATAAATGTGATTTGTTTGGTGTCATGTTACATCACACCAAAATAGGACACCACAGTGTTTTGTGATGTAACACAAAATCCCGGACAACATATTTTGGCTCAAATAACTTTTGAGTATATCTTACAATTGAATTTCTTAGGAGTGTTGACGGATTTTAAATTTGCTTTTGAAATATTTAAGTTCGGCTTCTTTTTTATCCTCTTCAAACCAACTTTCGCCTTGCCAGGAACCTTCTTTTTTGAATCCTCCTCCATCCTTCAGTTATAGCTTATCTTCTCTGCAGACGGCAGCTAAAAAGAAAACAAATATGTTTTAACTTTTATGGTGTGCCAGTAGTTAACCTTTTTGTAACATAGTGATCTTGTAACCGGTATTTTTCGGTTATTATACATGCAACAGCCTTTAAAACCAAAATTATATTACAGATAAATAAGTTTGAATCACATATTATATCTTTACAAAATGTATTTAATAAATTTAAGTGGTATATATATTACAATAGTGTCCGACAAATCCATTGCCCAGAGCCTGCGAACTACCACAATAATTGCTCGGGCTACTGTCATTTTCAAATGAAAGCCCACGGGGCTACTGTTAATTCCTGTGTCTGGTAGCCGGGCTTAACCCTTTCCCTCATACGACAATTCTGCAGCAGACGACTTTGAACATATTTTGTCCATAAGTAGAAAATCTCTAACTGATTGGATAACCTATGATTAAAAGTGGAAAACATTGTGTCAAAAGGAGAAATTGCTCATTTTGAGCAATTTCTTCTTTTGTCACTATGTTTTCAAAAAAAGTCAGAAAACGTCTATATCATATGAGGGAAAGGGTTTATTACTTACACACATGTCGTGTATGAACTTGCGAAAACCACTCGCTGTGACCATAACAAATCGATAACAGAAGGCGGAGCTACCCACCTGTCAGATTGAGTGGTTTCAGCCAACCGAATCACGTCCGTAATAATCAATTAACATGATATACCCAATCACGCGGTCCAATCATTAATTACAATTGTTCCTTTGGGCTATGTGTTAATCCATGAATGCTAGCGAATAACCAATGAAATTAAAATATTCCCTTAAATGTATTTTGAATTTGATCCATATTCCTACTTTTGGTATGCGATGTTTGCAAACTGGTGCAGACCGGTTCAAAAAATTTCGCCATGCAGAAGTTAATAAAATAAATTTGATCCAATTATTAAAGACAATTCGATGTTTTCACTCGTTTTGTTCCGTTTTCAACATCATCCGCCTACATGCTATTATCCATAATCTAACAGGGGCGTAGCTAGGGTATACAGAGTGTGTACGCAATTCGGTTAGGGCATGCTCCCCCGGGAATTTTTTCCCCCTCTATATCGTCTGTGGGACTTCTTGGAGCATTTCAGTAGCAAAATATGACTGATCTTGATGGTGAAATAAATTTATTTTCTAGGAAATTTTGAGATAGCAAAATGTGTTGCATTTGTCATTTTTCGTCAAATCTATCAGTCAGATCAGTTGTTTTATACTTACGCCTACCCCATGTCAAGTCTTTAGAAATCTATCAGTCAGATCAGTTGATTTATACTTACGCCTACCCCATGTCAAGTTTTTATTGCAGATTTAAACTTTTTAAAATTTGAGTACGGGTGACAATGTGTACTCAGCTGCGTATTTTGCGTACAGTCAGCTACGCGCCTGTCTAACTTTAAAAGTAATTCCAAGGCATAAACTAAGAATAAGATAACACTTTCCTACATGCAACAACTCTGCAGCAGATGACGTTGAAAAAAATAAACGAAATCTTTTGGAAAATTCCTTTTAATCATGGAAGTACAATTGAATTTATTAAATAGAGTTGAAAACATGGCGACAAAAGGAGATATTGCTGGGTATATGCTATTTCATCTTTTATCGCCATGCTTCAAAAAACTATCTGTTGCAGAGGCGTCAGACAGCCACCATATGAGGTTAAGTTTTAAACTTGAACTAAAACAAATTAATTACATTTTTCAGAAATATACTGGTCACGAGATCACTAGGTTACGAAAGTACTGTATTCCGTGTCTAGTGTCATGTGATTCACTGATTGATGAAAGATTTTACCACTCAAGTTTAAAACTCGTAAAACAAAGGTACGAGAGGCGACTTACAATTTGAAGGACGACGGAATCCTTAGGCTTCTTACGACAAACAGTTGATAATAACGTGAATTCAAAAGGAAATAAAGAAATAGTCTAAATTTTGACAGGCGCGATTACCTTATTTGATTTGACTGTTTGAAAATACCGCATTTGCAACACGTATTTTGATTGGTTAGTTTTTAGGCGTACTTGATTATAGTTAAATCTGTACGGAATATTGTACTAGAAACCGCTCACTTTGTTTCATTCAGACTTCGACCGGTTGCTAGACGTTTCACACTTCGCAAGTGCAGATATATTTTGATACAATTTTGATAAAGGATAACTTGAATCAATATCAATTATTCAGGGTTTTCAATATTTGTTGTTAATATAGTCTCCCTGAATGTACATATTTCAAATCAATGTTGAGATTCAATCTTTTCATGTCTTAATCAAACGCGTCTTAAAAGTTTGATTTTTAAGAGAATTAAGATATTTTGTTCTTAATCGAATAAATTGAAAATCCGCATCTCAGTTTGTATTTGCTATCTTTTTATTAATCAATAACAGGTGAAGTGTAGCCTTTTAAATTAAACTCACTTTTGAAAGCTTAATAAATATAGAATTTCCTTCATAATTTGTGTTTAGTGTACTTAATCGAACACGTATGTGAATACCATGCTTTGAACAAACGTACCTCTCTTATGGGAACACTGTAAACACAATCAATTCGACATGAATTTGCCACGTTTCCTCAGAAGACATCGAATATCATGGAAAATACTGGCTGTCATTGCTGTGTTCATGTGTATTGCGTATTTATACTTCGGGAACAATTCAAAGAACGGAATGAAATCGGAAGAAATCCTTCGAATACGCAGAGAACGATTCCTGAAGTACCAGTCATCCGAGTCGAAAAGGTCCGGAGAAGGAGAGAATGGCCAGGCTGTGCACCTAGAGGGAGAAGAGGCGACAAAAGCAGAATCCTTGTTTAAGAAAGAAGCGTTTAACATTATAGCCAGTGATAAGATATCACTGGAACGGTCTGTCAAGGATACCAGGAATCAACAGTAATCATACATGATTTATTTATAAAGCCCAATTATTAGGCAATTACGTTCACTTATTGCTCACCAAATAGTTAATTCTGCACAGCCAGAGTAAACAAATTCATTAACTTCTCTTTCTTTAGTCCAAATAATTTAGACTTTCGGATGCTCGTTTTATCATCTGTCATTTATTGGTTAACCAAAGTCAAAACACTTTGTTCATATTTTCCATAGCATTTATCAGATCCCTGACTCGATGATTACTCTATATTATGCCGTTTACATCCTTGACAGCTATCGCGACAATAAAATAACCAATATTTATAATTACTTAGGCGAGTAATCAATTAAGTTAAACATCCATTTTGGTTAAATAAAATTGACGAAATGTGATTAATGTAGGAGAAACCTCTAAGAGATATATTAGTTTGGGATTAAAAGTTTTAAATACACACAAAAGCGTGAGTAAAATCCTTTCTGTTTAAGATAGATAAATGGTTTAATTTTGTCCCACACATGTATTTTGGTGTGACATACATTGTGTAAGTGAGATTCTACCCTTGAAGCGTCGCCAAAAGTTCCGATCAGATTCATGGTCGGAAATATGCGATGGAAAAAACTGACGTTTTGGTAAGACCTCACATATGCAGGATAATAACAAAATGAAAAATGAGCATATGCGATGTATTACTTTATAGGACTACACTTACTCCAGATTTGAGGTCCAACCAGTCACCAGCCAACTATCTATATTCTACCTGGGTTTAAGGGGTCCCTAGATTCACCGAAATCCACCGCATATAGAAATCAACTTCACACTCACCGAAATTGACGTATAATATTATTATTTATGTTATATATACTAAACAAGAAAGACTGCTTAATACTAAAAATAATTAAATAATAACTACATTTGCATTTTAATCAAGTAATTTTCATAATCATATAATTTTAAAATCGCATACCACACCGTTAAAGGGATATAACTACAACGTAAGGTCTTGATCACCCTGGTGAAAGACAAGTTATTTTTTACATTTTAATGATCAAATAAACACTCATGTATACATCTTAATACATTCTTATTATTACATCAATTTTGGTGAGTGTGAAGTTGATTCTTAGTAGATTTCAGTCAATCTAGGGACCAGGGTTTAAGTCTTAAATTTAAATGAACGCAGTCTGTTACTCGTTCTTGTATAGCAGACACATACCTTTATACTTCTTGTAAATAGTTTTAAGTTGCAAAATCTATCTTTGGATCATACATGTATCCATTATGATTATTTATGTAGGATGAATTGTTTTCTGGTATATTTACTGAATCAAAGCAATTTGCCACCTATTTTAAAACTAGTCATTATAATGCTAAAATGGTGTGAGTACAGTATCAATAGATAGATAGATATATTGAGACATGATTAACAAAATGGCACTCATGGAGCTTAACATTTTCCAACATACTATGTTCATCAAAACTACTACAGTTGACTTGGAAACTAGTCAAACAGTTTTAAAAGTCTCTCTTAATGAATGATAATTATTGAATAGAATTAAATTCATTGTAGCAAAAATAAAATGTTTGAACATGCATACAAATTGCTAGAGCAGGTAGGAGACAAGGGTTTTTAACCATTATCCACTTTTAGATGTATTTTACGCATCTGCAACAGACAACCTTCGAAAACTTTACGACAAAAGAAGAAATTGCTCAATACAATCAGTTTCTTCTTTTGTCACAATGTTTTCAACTTTTTTACTAGGTATATATTATACCATCATTTCTAGAGATTTTCCGTATCTTGGGTAGATGTTTTCAAAATCATCTGCTTTAAATTTGAAGAATGTGGGAAAGACTTAATTTAATTCCTGGTCTCTTTAAAATGGTGGTTTTCCTCCATGGCACTCAGGGTTGCATATAATATACGAGTGTGCAAGTTTAAAAGATCTGGTTTTAATGAGATTGCACTTTGACTAACCAGCAGTATTAGTTGTTTATCCTTAACGCTTTCCCTTATACGACAATTCTGCAGCAGACGTATTTTGTCAAAAAATAGAAAATCTCTATAATAGAATGGATAACTTATGACTAAAAGTGGAAAACATTGTGGCAAAAGAAGAAATTGCTCGTTTTGAGCAATTTCTTCTTTTGTCACTATGTTTTCAAAAAGCCGTCTGCTGCAGATGCGTCAGAAAGCATGCTGTATATATGAGGGAAAGGGTTAAGTACACACTGATAACTAAAATACTGTTGAAAGCAGAAAGTGGTGTAAAACACCATTAAAACTTTCTATACTGTACAAACTTTTCAATGTAAACACAGAACTCTAGATAATTAAATCATTCCAAACCTCTTATTTGACACTCAAAACCTATGTTGTTGGTACTCAAAAGAGTTGTCTAAGTGACGTTTATTTGAGTATCACAACATAGGATTTAGTTGAGTCAGAAATATAGGTGCGAAAAGACCAGTTTTCCTTATCTGGTCCTCTGAAAATACATGTATATATAATTTCAGATGCAAAAACCTGGTATACCCGAAAGATTTGCCCACGGCTAGTGTGGTGGTTATATTTCACAACGAAGCCTGGTCCCCCCTCCTGAGAACTGCTCACAGTGTGGTTAACCGATCCCCGCCAGAATATTTACACGAAGTCATTTTGCTGGATGATTTCAGTGACCGACGTAAGTATCCAATTGTTTAACCCTTTCCCACCAGCAGATGCATTTTGACGGATTAAACAAGTAAATTTTGCCACAGAATTTCCACATTGCTGCTTTGCATTCTAATAAGTCTGATCAAAACGTGCAATGCTTGCCAAACACATTGAAGAATTTATTTGTCAAGTTTAAAACGGGTATAAGTTATGACTGAATCTTACATTGAACAGCACCAAAATTTAATGTATTTTTGATGCCACAATGTATGTGGAAAAGGGTTCAACAAAATCTTCCAAAAATCTAACTTTGGAATGCTATTTATAATTTTTCTAGCTGAGCTTGGCGAGAAACTGAGTAAATATGTCTCTGAGACTTGGCCGGATGGAGTTGTCCGTATTGTTCGTACAAAAGAACGCAGTGGATTGATTCGTGCAAGGCTAGCTGGTGCGAGGGCGGCGACTGGAGATGTCCTGATATTTCTGGATTCCCACTGTGAGGCTGCACCAATGTGGTGAGATTTATTTATATATGTTT
Source organism: Serripes groenlandicus (assembly GCA_031761405.1). NCBI lineage: Eukaryota > Metazoa > Mollusca > Bivalvia > Cardiida > Cardiidae > Serripes > Serripes groenlandicus. The sequence goes on from JASEVX010000071.1 coordinate 329,547, forward strand.
CATTGTTATCTGAGTGTTATTTTATTCCTGTTAACAAATGTTTAGCAAAAGAATTTGAAATGAAAGTAAAACTATTGAATAGAGTTAAAAACATTGTGGCAAAGGACCTCTGTTGCATATGTATCACAATGGGGGACATTCAAAACCATATGGTCAAAACCCATACAGTCCAAAAATCACATAGTAGTCAAAACCCATATGGTTGAAAATACAGGGTTATCAAAACCCATATGATTGAAAATGCAGCGTAGTCAAAACCCATATGATTGAAAATGCAGGGTAGTCAAAACCTATATATGATTGAAAATGCAGGGTATTCAAAACCCGTATGATTGAAAATGCAGGGTAGTCAAAACCCATGTATGAGGCCCTTCGAAACTGTGTCTGCATTGTGGGAAAGGGTGAACATATATCATAAATTTTCAACTCAATTTAAATTCTAACATTTTCATTTCTAGACAGTTTTTCTCATTATTGTCTTGATGTTTTCAATGTCGCCTGCTTGAGATGTGTTGTATGTTGCAAAAGGTTAACCCTTTCCCTCATACGACAATTCTGCAGCAGACGACTTTAACCCTTTCCCTCATACGACAATTCTGCAGTAGACGACTTTGAACATATTTTGTCAAAAAATGGAAAATCTCTATAATTTAATGGATAACCTATGACTAAAAGTGGAAAACATTGTGGCAAAAGGAGAAATTGCACGTTTTGTTTTGTTTTCAAATAGCCGTGTGCTGCAGAGGCGCCAGAAAGCGTCTATATGAGGGAAAGGGTTAAAGAGAAGCTTACTTTGTGGACAACAATTACACTGATTATTAGGACAGACTTATGTTTACAGGAATGTTACTGGTGATCTGTATTGTTTTACAATCATACTTGTTATAAGGTTCATTTAGTAGGATAAGCATTATATTTAGAGAAGAATAAATTTAGTCAGCTTCCTGAACTTATCTGGCCAGGTACACATTTACCAAACATAAGGCTTAAACAGTTGCAGCTATGACCATTTAGTTATAAATTCTCAAAGCAAATATTTTCATTGTAAATTTTATGAAACATAGGTCCATGTCAGACAATTTGATTTTTGTGACTTGATGAAAGACAAAATCCCATCTCTTGCCTTCGATCCCCATGCTTTATTAATTGCCTTCATATTTTTTCTCTGTTAATAACAGCTCTTTCCCACATGCAGACATGCAATAGATAACTTTTGAAAACATTGAGAGAAAATGGGATAATGCTTATAATGAGCAACTTCTCCTTTTGCCATAATATTTTCATATCTATTCCATAATTATATTCTGATCCTATATGGTCTATTGATCTCTCTAAATGTAGCAGATTTGTTGTACATGTGTTGAAGAAATAATAATAATAAATTGCCTGCACACAGTTTCTGTGGTACTTAAAACCGTTTGCAGCAAATAACTTTGAAAATGTTTAGTAAAAACTATGGAACCTTTCTATTAGTGAAAAAGTCTTTATTGAATAAAGTTGAAAACATTATGCTCAATATCTCCTTTTGCCACAATGTCTTTAAACGCCATCTTCTGCAGAGGCATCAGAAAGTGTCTTTATCTGGGAATGTATTAACCCTACAACAAGTCTGCAGCAGACGACTTTGAAAGTATCTAGGCAAACACACAGTAAAGCTCTATAAATGAAGGTAAATTTACTGAAAAGATTTGAAAACATTGTGCCAAAAGAAGAAATTGCTTGTTTTGTCACAGTGTTTTCAAAAGTCGTCTGCTGCAGAGGCGTCAGAAAGTATCTATATGTGGTAAAGGGTTAAGAAATAGGGAGATACATTTGTTTGGATTTGGAAGCATCTTACTACAGCATGTTGTGACCCATTCTCTTGATACAGACATAATCTGCATGATAATTTTGCAGCAGAGTACTTCTGAAAACAAAAAGGAAAAGGAAAACTTGTTCAAATCAAGGAGTTTGGCCTTTTCCAACAATGTTTTCATGTTGGATAAAAAGACCATGTTACTATAAATAGCCTCTCTATATGATATTATTATAGTTTTCAAACCATATATAGAGACAAATCCTAGTAAGAGGGTCTTATGTGGGTTTTTACCAAACTGTCTCAAATGAAAATGGTTTAATGATAGATTACAATAGTGTGCTTTAAAAGCATGCGATAATAATTGGAAATTTAGTTTTGATCCAACATGAAACATTGTTGGAAAAGGCCTAATTTTTTGAAAACTCAGATGCATATGATTAAACATAGGGATTCAAAGCTACAGATTGATCTCAGTTTGTCCCTTTCCCACATACAACAAAATCTGCAGCAGACAACTTTGAAAACATAGTGACAAAAACCTGAAAAGTCTCCATAGCTTTATTGTAAATTAATGTTGAAAACATTGTGACCAAAGGAGAAATTGCTCATTATGAGCAATTTCACCTTTTGGCCACAATGTTTTCAAAAGTCTGCTGCTGTTGCGTCAAAATGCGTCTGCAGGTGGGAAAGGGATATATATAGTAACCTCTATAAATCCGTAGCAAGGGAGCAATTGGATACTTGTATGACTACGTAGCTTGCAACAGCTGTAGGCGACGCATACATTATTTCATTTAATTGGCTATTTACCCTTTCCCACATACAAAAAAAATCTGCAGCAGACGACTTTGAAAATATCTAGGCAAAAACACAGAAAATCTCTATAAATGAAGGTAAAATTTCTGTAAATATTTGAAAACATTTTTTGCAAAAGGAGAAATAGCTTGTTTTGAGCAATTTCTCCTTTTGTCAAGATATTTTTAAAAGTCATCTTCTGCAAGAAACGTCAAAATGGGTCTATGGGTCGGAAAGGGGTAACATAAATTAAGAACTTAAAACTTAACTGATGTGATAATGTTACAATCATGTTCCACATTTAACCCTTTCACTCGTATCTATAGACGCTTTCTGATGCCTCTGCAGCAGATGGCCTTTTGAAACCATGTCAACAAAAGTAGAAATTTCTCCTTTTGTCCCCATGTGTTCAACTCTATTCAATTATTGTACACTCTGTATTCAATTATTGTACTTTCTTTTAATTAAAGGGAGTTTCCAATTGTTTTCGGGTATGTTTTCAAAGTCATCTGCTGCACATTTGTTGTATGTGGGAAAGGGTTAAAAACAAAATCATCTGGAAATTTGGAAGTATAATTCTGATACAGAGTTCAAAACATTGCTGGAAAGAAGGAAATTGCTGAAAATGAACAGTTTCTCCTTTTTCCCACAACACATTCAAAAGGTGTTGGCATTCTGTCTTAAAGGTAGCCAGACTTTTCGACCCTCCGACTTTTCGACCCGCGATTTACGTGACTATTCGACCCGCGATTTAGAAATTGTCAGATAGGACTATTATATGGTTTATTTATATAGAGACATGTTGTTTTATCTAATATGGTATATAGTTTATAAGATTATAATGTTGTTTTTTTTTGTAAAAGTTGTACTAGTTAGACTTTATGAAAATATACTATATTATTGTCCTTTTCGACATTTTCACTCGGATATAAATTGTCGAATAGGAGTATTATATGGTATATTTGTATAGAAAGATGTTTATTTTTATCTAAGATTTTATAGTTTATAAAGATTATAATGTTTTTTTTATTTGTAAAAATTGTACTAGTAAGATTTTTTGAAAATATACTATATTATTGTCCTTTTCGTCATTTTCACTCCAGTTTTGCGCTTGCTAAGGGTATGGATGGGGTTTAATTATAATAAACACTTTTATGATCAATTTTTTAAGTATTTAATAAAATTATCGAAAGCAATAAACAAATAAAATATATACACTGAACATAAAGTAGGTAAAAAATATAAAAAAATTAACTAAATTCTATTTTAACACTAATATTTCCCATAAATGTCCCCTATCTCTTTTAAAAATTCCTCGCACACAATTTCATGATCGTCGTACCTGTCCCACAGGTCAAAAATCGCGTGTCTATTATAAAGAATGCATAAACCGTGTAAGTATGCTTACCTCTCAGCAATCAAAGATGTGTCGCCCGCACCATTTCTTGTCACGTCAAAAGGGTAGATACTAACGTCCATAGTGAAATCGCGTGACGGGGACTCTAATGTGGTGTCTCGTGACGGGGACTCGAATGTGGTGTCTCGTAACGGGGACTCGAATGTGGTGTCTCGTAACGGGGACTCGATTGTGGTGTCTCGTAATGGGGACTCGAATGTGGTGTCTCGTAACGGGGACTCGAATGTGGTGTCTCGTAACGGGGACTCGAATGTGGTGTCTCGTGACGGGGACTCTAACGTGGTGTCTCTTGACGGGGACTCTAACGTGGTGTCTGATGTGATAACGGAAATGTCTATGGTCGTGTCCTGTACAGCCTCACTGGCTTGACATTCTCGACATGTAAACTCTAGTATGATGAGACGTTTTCTGGCTTTAAAGTAGTCAATTCTGCTGATCCCTGCGATAAATAGTGAGTTAATTATTGTGTACCATATCAACTCATTTACATTGTGTGAACACTTTTCCATATAACCAATAAGTATACGAACTATCATATCACGACTATGTTTCATACTTTGAAAACATTTCAACTTATTAACATTGTGTGAAAAGGAGCAATTGCACATACACCCTAGTGGAATCATGCGTTATTTACACTTTTCCATATAACCAATAGTATACAAACTATCATATCACGACTATGTTTCATACTTTGAAAACATATCCACTCATTTACATTGTGTGAAAAGGAGAAATTGAACATGCGCTCTTTTGGGTGATAATGCGTTATTTACACTTTTCCATATAACCAATAGTATACGACCCTATATCATATTAATAATCTGTTTCATACTTTGAAAACATATCCACTCATATACATTGTGTGAAAAGGAGAAATTGAACATGCGCTCTTTTGGGTGATAATGCGTTATTTACACTTTTTCATATAACCAATAGTATACGAACTATCATATCACGACTATGTTTCATACTTTGAAAACAAATCCACTCATATACATTGTGTGAAAAGGAGCAATTGCACATACACCCTAGTGGGTGACAATGAGTAATTAACCCTATATCATATTAATAATCTGTTTCATACTTTGAAAACATATCCACTCATTTACATTGTGTGAAAAGGAGCAATTGCACATACGCCCTAGTGTGTGACAATGCGTAATTAACCCTATATCATATTAATAATCTGTTTCATACTTTGAAAACATATCCACTCATTTACATTGTGTGAAACCGTATATCTGTGGGACAGGATGTAAGTCTTCGCATAGTATATATATTACATAAAAGTACTCATAAAAGTCAGAAGTCACAAGGCACAATCTTTTAATCAAATTTATTATAACTTCAACAATTCTGAACAGAGTAACATGGAATGAGGAAATTATTTGAAATGATGGTGGATATACATTGATATATATACTATGTGTTCACTAACAACAATTATCGTATTATTAAAAATAAGCAATCAATACAATTAATTATTACAAATTAAAACAAACAAAAACAAAACATACCGCGTACATCAAAAGTAAGTACAATAACACAATAAGTTTCATCCTTTGTGTGTATCGGGCGCGAATAACATTATTAAATACCTCATTAATGGCAATTGAAATACGCAATTAATATAATAAGTACCTGTATTTAAAGTATTTAAAATAAGCATTCAAAGTAGATGAAACATCAATTAATTAATTTAATGAAAGATGTATTTAAACAATTAGAAGTAATCAAACAATTACCAAACAGTTATTACACAAACATTTGATTTCATAATAAAACATTAATAATTAGCATTTAATTTCAAAACAACAAACATATTATAATTCAACAGTTTTAATAATGTATAATAACTACATATTAACGAGGGGTCTAATACGATCCGAAGGGTCGAATAGTCACGTAAATCGCGGGTCGAAAAGTCGGAGGGTCGAAAAGTCTGGCAGCCGTCTTAAAGGCATCAGAAGGGCTCTGTATCAGGAAAAGATAACTCCTCCAACTTACATTAATCTATATAACCTTTTCCCTCTTACAACAAATCAGACGACTTTGAAAACTTCCAGATTAAATATCGAAAATCTCTATGAGGGAAAGATTACCGGTACATGTTATTATTGAAAAGAGCTGAAAACATTGTGGCAAAGGAAGAAATTGCTCATTATGAGCAATTTCTCCTTTTGTCACAATGTTTTCAAAATAAAGCATCTATATACATGTATGATTGGGAAAGGGTGAACACTTTTCTACTTGCAACAAATCAGCAGCAGACCAATTTGAAAACATCTTATGTTGAAATATCAAAAAATCTCTATAAGGGTAAAATTATTTATTGAAAAGAGACAAATCTGCAGCAAATGACTTAAGAAAAATCTAGGCAAAAATATGAAAAATGTCTAAAAATGGAAAGTTAAATTATTTTGATTAGTTGAAAACTTTTGATAAACAGGAAGTTGCTTATCATGAGCATTTCTTCTTTTACACACAATGTTTTCTAAGGTCATCTGCTACAGATGTCTCAGAATGTTTCTGCAAGCGGGATAGGGTATTTAACCCTTTCCCTTATATAGACGCTTTCTGACGCCTCTGCAGCAGACAGATTTTTGAAAACATAGTGACAAAAGAAGAAATTGCTAAAAACTAGCAATTTCTCTTTTGGTCATAGGTTATCCATTCAATTATGGAGATTTTTTCTGTTTTTCGACAAAATATGTTTAAAGTCGTCAGAATTGTCATATGAGGGAAAGGGTTAAGAACGTGAATTTCTCCTCTTATCTATACTAAGTATACAACACAAACTAAGTACATGTTATGCATAGCTAATGGGTTCTTATTGACACTTTTGGTCATGAATAGGTTATCCATTCAATTATAGAAATTTTCTGTTTTTCGACCAAATATGTTTAAAGTCGTCTGATGCAGAATTGTTGTATGAGGGAAAGGGTTAAGAACGTGAAATTGTCCTCTTATCTATACTATGTATACAGCACAAACTAAGTACATGTTATGCATAGCTAATGGGTTCTTATTGATGTTAAGGTGACCTTCAGAGATAAGCCAGTGCACAGGGGAAAACCCAGATTAACATTTACATTTGATCTGTCTGATCCATGTCTGTTCTGTTTGTCCATCTATCAATAAACAGAGGATTTCATCTATCAGATTTCTTCAAGGCATGTTGATTGGTCAAAAAACATTGCTGCATGTAGGGGCGGGGCTCTATTGCCTTATATTGCTTAATACTGAAAACTTCAAAAATCTTTTCCTCCGAAATTATCTTGCCAATTTCCAATTGATTTTGTAGAAATGTTCACTGTATGATGACCAACTATCAGATTCCATCAAGCAATATAGATAGGGTCAGGGCTGTTTTGCCTCATATGACTATAGTGAATACATGTATTTAAGAAGTACATGTACTCATATTTTCTTTTGAAGTATCAGACTGGTTTTCAAAAACAAGTAGACATGTTCCTTGGGTGACCATCTACCTGAATCCTTCAAGCCATGTTAATTGGTCAAAAGACATGGCCATGGTCACCAGGGGATTGGGCTGTTTTACTCTTCATGCCGAGAATATGAATTAGAACACTATTTCCTAAGAAAATATATGTCTAATTTTGAAACTCTAACTTGTACATAAACATTTATTTTGTGAGCTTCTTAGTCAAATTATTTTGACAAATGACAGACAACTAAGGGTATGGGTTATTTCACCTTGTAGCAGTGGAGCTATTCTGGTCCTCTTGGGCCTCTTGTATTAGCTTAATTGCTTAACCGCAAAATGAGTTAATCCTTTCCCTCATACGACAATTCTGCAGCAGACGACTTTGAACGTATTTTGTCAAAACATAGAAAATCTCCATAATTGAATGAATGGATAACCTATGACAAAAAGTGGAAAACATTGTGGCAAAAGGAGAAATTGCATGTTTTGTGCAATTTCTTCTTTTGTCACTATGTTTTCAAAAACCGTCTGCTACATTACATAACTCAGGTAAGTGAGTGATACAAGGCCATCAGGGCCCTCTTGATATAAAGAGAAACTCAATTCAATTAATTTGAATAAGATTAAAAATTAAAATAAATTTTATGCTATAAGTGGATGGTTTAATGCTGTAGATGATAGATTTATGTAACAACTGTAAAATATTTAGTGACATTTGTGTAACTGCCTGCACTTATTTATGTACACACCGTAAAATATTTCTTATTTTTTGTTAAAAGGGGCATAAAAGGACCTAATTTCCTTTCACCAACAACATCCCTTCCACAAGCAAAAGCTTTTATTAACAGCTTATGCTTTACCTTTGGTTTGTGTTCAACTAAAGCTATATTAACTAATTTCCAAAATCACTACTTTTGGAGTATAAGGGTTGTGAACAATGATGAACCTTTCACCTTTATGACTATTATACTACATTAAAGTATACATTATTGGCAGTTAGTACTTTTTCTGAGGGCAAAAATGGGCCACTATAGGCCTTTCTTATTTAAGCACAACATGAACTATTGCAATTACCGTATGTTTGCCATAGCCCATATACATGATTTGGCCAAGTTCAACTTAACGTCAGAAAATGTTCCTTTGGTGGTCCTCTTAAATTTGTTCAAATATATTCTATGTACATATATAGAAGTCTGGTTGCAACAATATAGAGAAAAAATGACAAAACTTCTTCTCCTCTGATACTGCTAGTCTGATTTCAAGTTAATTTGGTAGAATTGTTCGTCGATGACCCTGTACAAATTTGTTCTTAAGCCATATTGATTGTTTGAGAAACATGGCAGCCAGAGTGCATTAAAAAGGCGATATAGTTACCATACTTTAAAAATTCTTCTCTTAGCTCTAAAAGTGAAAATCAGGTTTCCAGATATAGTCCTAGAAAATATAGCTAGGTGACCCTCTATAGAAATATTTAAGACTGATGATATTGGCTGTTTGAAAACTAAGCCACATCAAATTGAGAGTAAATGACAGTTCTTCAGCGATGAAATGATAAGTTGGCAAAAATGGCCCTCCTGCTTTCTTAAATGTCTTTAATTAACCCTTTCCCTCATATAGACGCTTTCTGATGCCTCTGCAGCAGACGGCCTTTTGAAAACATAGTGACAAAAGAAGAAATTGCACAAAACAATTTCTCCTTTTGCCACAATAATTTCCACTTTTTGTCATAGGTTATCCATTAAATTATGGAGATTTTCTATGTTTTGACAAAATACGTTCAAAGTCTTCTGCTGCAGAATAGTTGTATGAGGGAAAGGGTTAAAGCTATCACCTGCAGTGAATTTTAACATTGAAAATTATCAAATTCCAATTGCTCTTAGATTTTTTTTTTACAAACCTAAACCAGAAGGTCTCTTTAAAAGATACTGAACTATCAGTGGGTTAGGTTATGAAAATGCTAGTTTGTATGCAGGATTATTTCTGTTATATTTAAGGTTGGAACCATTGTTGGCCCGTATTAAAGAGGACAGAACGGCTGTATTATGTCCGGGCATTGATAATATTGATAAGAATACGTTAGATTATGGCGGAACGGGCTCGCATTCTGTTGGGGGCTTTTGGTGGAGTCTGCATTTTTCTTGGCGACCAATCCCTAAACATGAAACAGAAAGACGGAAATCAGAAACTGATCCTATTAAGTTTGTAGAAAGATTTTGTTTTTTATCCGAGTCACATTAAGCGAAAAAGGGTTCAAGAATCTTATAATGATGAGGTATACAGGATTCCAACTTTTTCTTGAAGGTCCTTGAAATGTCCTGCAAATTTAACCCTTTCCCACATACAACAAAGGTGAAGCAGAATACTTTGTAATCATTTTGGCAAAAACAAAATGGAAAATCTCTATAAATTAAAACATGATTGTTTTATAAAGTTGAAAACATTGTGGCAAAAGGAAAAAGATACTCATTATCAGCAAATTTCCTTTTGCCTCAATGTTATTTAAATTTCATCTGCAGATTTGTCAAAATGTGTCTTCATATGGGAAAAAGGTTAAACAAATATGAAAATAACCTGAAAATCTCCTCATATTCTTTGGTATTTGTCAAGTGTGTATGAATAGGAAGCAAATAATGTAACCAAGATTAGATAATAGTTAACCTGCTAATCTTGGTCTATGTTGTTTGCTATTTTTTTTATAATTCCATCAAAAGAAGGTTAAAGATTGAGTCATGCCAGTCACAACTTGAAAATCTGAAGAAAATACCATGGAAATATTCTTGAAAATCCAAAAAATACCATGGAAATATCCTTGAAAATCTAAAAATTACCATGGAAATATCCTTGAAAATCTAAAAATTACCATGGAAATATCCTTGAAAAGCCCCTTACCAATTCCCACATACAGCAGACAACTCTTTAGATGAAAGTTTAACACTTTCCCTCATATAGAAGCTTTCTGACGCCTCTGCAGCAGACAGCTTTTTAAAAACAAAAGTGACAAAAAGAAGAAATTGCTCAAAATAAGCAATTTCTACTTTTGCCATAATGTTTTTCACTTTTAGTCATAGGTTATCCATTCAATTATAGAGATTTTCTATGTTTTGACAAAATATGTTCAAAGACGTTCAGAATGGTCGTATTAGGGAAAGGGTTGATTATCGGATGGGGTTGAAAACATTGTGGCAATAGGAAAATTGCTCATGAATAGCAATTTCCCCTTTTTCCATGATGTTTTTCAAAGTCGCCTGATGCAGAGGCGTCAGAAAGCGCCTGTATGTGGAAAAGGGTTAAATTTCATAATTGTAAATACGGTGGGAAGTTGTGGTGTATAGGTTTTTTGTCTGTAGCCATTCTTAATTTAAGGTGAAAACTCTTTCGAGACAACTTTAGCACAAGCTCACTTGATACCTCACTGTTTGCAGATGCGACAAGACTCCTTTTCCCCTGATGTGACTCATTTCTATTGTGTTTCGGGTGATAAAATTATTCATTTTCAGACTGTTTCCCACGTACAATAAGTCAACAGCAGACTATTTTGAAAACATCTTGGAAAAATGTCTAAAGTCTCTTTATCCCTTTCCCACATACGACCATTCTGCAGCAGACGTCAGAGGCTTCAGAAAGCATCTATATGAGGGAAAGGGATAATATGAAAGTTTAATTATTGGATAGAGCTGAAAATATTGTGGCAAAGGCAGAGGTTGCTCATTCTGAACAATTTCTCCTTTTGTCACAGTATGATTTCAAAAGACATCCGCTGGAGATAAGTCAACATGTGTCAGCATGTGGGAACAGTTTAAACCTATTTGTTCATCATTAATGACATAAACAAGCTTTCAGTTCAAAACAAATCATGATCAATGTTTGCTTCTTTTAAACTTCATGTTGAATCTATAGATGAGCAACAAGGATAATTATACCCCCTTCGAAGAAGAGGGGGTATATAGGTGTCACTGTGTCGGGCTGTCGGTCGGTCGGAAGCCATATTTTGTCTGGCCTATTTCTTACAAACCACTGGGTGGAATTCAATAACATTTTACATGAAGCTTCTATACCAAGAGGAGATGTGCATATCCTAAAGGGGTTACAATTGCATGTTATTCTACAGAGTAATGGCCCTTTTACTTATTAAGTTATGGTGTAGGTCAAGGTGCTGTTTAGGGGGTATTTATCATCTTCAATGATAGTTCTAGGTAACCCTTTCCCTCATACGACAATTCTGCAGCAGACGACTTTGAACGTATTTTGTCAAAACATAGAAAATCTCCATAATTAAATGGATAACCTATGACAAAAAGTGGAAAACATTGTGGCAAATGGAGAAATTGCACGTTTTGTGCAATTTCTTCTTTTGTCACTATGTTTTCAAAAAGTCGTCTGCTGCAGAGGCGTCAGAAAGCGTCTATATGAGGGAAAGGTTTAAGTCTAGCTGGAGTAACTGACCCCCACCATTGACTTATCTGGTGTCCATAGTGACATATAAGGGGAGGTGACCAATCTAGTCACCATTGTTGGTTCCTGCCAGACACACCAGTTTACTAATATATTATGCAGGGTACCAGACTATAATGATAATGCCCCATATTACCTCTCTTTATTTTTTGGAATGCTCCCTGGTAATGGTATATATATTCAGTTTATGTGATGGGTAAAACTGTTTAACCCTTTCCCTCATATAGACGCTTTCTGACGCCTCTGCATCAGACGGCTTTTTGAAAACATAGTGACAAAAGAAGAAATTGCTCAGAACGAGCAATTTCTCCTTTTGCCACAATGTTTTCCACTTTTTGTCATAGGTTATCCATTCAATTACAGAGATTTTTCAATTTTTGACAAAATACGTTCAAAGTCGTCTGCTGCAGAATTGTCGTATGAGGGAAAGGGTTAATCAATAGATATCAGAGGACTACATAAATAGAAGTAAACCGGCCTTTACCAAACAATGTCTCTCTTATGACTCCACTAAATCCTATGTTGTGGGTACTCAAAAGAATCGTCTCACTGAGACAATTTTTTTGAGTACCCGAAACACAGGATTTGAGGGTCATATAAGGGTTTAAGATTTGGGAATGGCAAATACTTGTCTTATGTAGAGTTCTGATAGATTTGACCATTTGAGTCTTGACCTTTACAAATAGATAAACAATAAATTAATCATCCTAATTCCAACAGGTAAAATAGGGTCTATGGAATTGATTTTATTGTTTCAATAATTTAACTCTTTCCCACATTCTTAGGCGTTCTGACACCTCTGCAGCAGATGACCTTTGAGAACATTGTGGTTAAAGGGAAAATTGCTCAATAAGAGCAATGTCTCCTTTTGCCACAATATGTTTCCAACTTTCTTCAATAATTGTTCTTTCATTTATAGTTATAAGATTTTCCATATTTTTGACTAGATATTTTCAAAGTTGTCTCCTGCAGAATTGTCACATGTTGGAAACAGTTAAGAAAGGTTTATGTTAAAAATGTACTTCTAATTAAAGGTCAAGGCTCACAGGTCATTTTTGACCTGTAACTGTTCACCTGATAGTTGTTGAGCTATATCTGTTTTGAAAACATCTAAGGTGAAATTGTGAAATGTAAAACTAAATTATAGGTTGATTTGATACTAGACAGAGATGTCAATTTTCCCAGGCTCTGAGTAGACAAAACAAAGCCAGGTACCTCTACTGCATCATCCTTTTCCTTTTATTATATACCTAGTCTTTAAAGACAGAATACAGGAAAATTATATAAATTTTTAAATTTTCATTAACAATATAACATATAAAATAAAATTTATGAATGTTGTGTGAAACAAGCCCAGCAGCTGCCTTTTGAATAAAGTTAAAGTCATTTTAATGAAGTCATATCATATTTCAGTGTTGTATACCATTACTGTCGTACAGTATTTGTGTGTGTCAATCTGCATATTCATGCGCAACAAAATGTGCATAATTATATTATTATGTAATAAAAATGTCACTCCTCAAATTGCTTGCATGTATATTAGACCAGACATTTTTTTTTTAATGGTGTTATGTCTTGGCACTTTATTCTTCTTTTTTTTTACCCAGACATAATATTTTGACTAATAAATTGCTTGCTGAATTTTTTTTTTATTGTTTTGGTAATCAATTCCGATAATTAATTGTTAAGATTTATTGATCATGGACTTGGGATGTCATCATTTGGACCACTGCCCTATTAAATAGGTTAACATGGTGGCTTTGTGAACGTTTTTACAAATACATGTATTCGGAAGTAATCTATGTTTGGGAAAAAGATGTCACAAATAAGAACATAAGGATCGATAACGCTAACTGTAAACAAACAGAAAGGAGCGATTCACAATCAGTAGATCTGACCTACTTTTTTTCCAGTGCAGTGGTCGAATAATGTGCGCTTGTGCCTTAGTTAGCTCTATTAATTTTCATTATGAAATTATTTCACTTAAAACAATATCCCTATGCCACAAGTGAGAACAATCCTGCTTTGTATGACTATAGATTAAATATATGGTAAACTTTTATTTATGAAAGTGAAATTAAAAGCTTTGTCACTGTGGCGAATGGTGAAATTGCTCATCGTGAGCAATTTCACCTATTTGCCGCAATGTTTATAAAATTCCTCTGCTGCAGAGGTGAGAGTGTTTAACCTTGTTTCATAAACAATTATTTCTGATCGATTGTTTATGATTATATTCACTGTATCTATATTTAGATCAGCCAATAGTTTGTGTCTGGATTATATATAGCCTACTTGTGTTCTGTAAGCCAAGGTTATCATGAATCTAAGCTTTTTTAATTAACCCTTGCCCTCATATAGACGCTTTTTGATGCCTCTGCAGCAGACAGCTTTTTATACGACCGTTTTTTAAAAACGGTCCGTATTATGGTATCGTCATGTCCGTCCGTCCGTCCGTCCCTCCGTCCGTCCGTCTGTTCGGGTTTTCCGCACTTTTTTCTTACATACTTTGAGCTATTGAGCTGAAATTTTGTATAAGGCTTTGTAGTGAAGTGTCACAGATCAAGTTCATATTTCCTGGGATTTCGTCAATTTTTGAATGAGTTATGCCCCTTTTTGGACTTAGAATATTTGTTAGAATATTTGTTTTCCGCACTTTTTAGATCACCTAGAGCCGAAGGCTCAAGGTGAGCTATTCTGATCACTTTTTGTCCGTCGTCCGTCGTCCGTCCGTCCGTCCGTCCGGCGTTAACTTTTAGCTTTAAACATCATCTCCTCCTGAACCGCAAGACTAATTTCCACCAAACATCACAGGAATGTTCCTTTGGTGGTCCTCTTTCAAATTTGTTCAAAGATTTAAATTCCATTGAGAACTTTGGTTGCTGCGGCATCAGAAAGGGGACAAAACGTCCAAACTTTAAAAATCTTCTCCTCCGAATCTGCATGTCAGATTCAAATATAATTTGGTAGAAATGTTCCTTGGGTGACCCTCTATAAAAATTGTTCAAGCCATACTGATTGGTCGAAAAACATGGCAGTCAGGCGGCATCAGAAAAGGGGCAAAATGACAAAATTTGAAAATTCCATTATTATGAAAGTGTTTGTCTGATTTTAAGAAAATATAATACGAATCTTACTTTAATGATCCTCTATTTAATTTGTTAAAGCCGTTTTGATTGGTTACACAGTCATAGCAAACAGGCGTCATCACAAAAGGGGTAAATTGAACTTTTAGCTACAAATGACAACCAACTCCTACCATTCCAATAGACCAATTTCCACAAAACATCACAGGAATGTTCCTTTGGTGGTCCTCTTTCAAATTTGTTCAAAGATTTAAATTCCATTGAGAACTTTGGTTGCTGCGGCATCAGAAAGGGGACAAAACGTCCAAACTTTAAAAATCTTCTCCTCCGAATCTGCATGTCAGATTCAAATATAATTTGGTAGAAATGTTCCTTGGGTGACCCTCTATAAAAATTGTTCAAGCCATACTGATTGGTCGAAAAACATGGCAGTCAGGCGGCATCAGAAAAGGGGCAAAATGACAAAATTTGAAAATTCCATTATTATGAAAGTGTTTGTCTGATTTTAAGAAAATATAATACGAATCTTACTTTAATGATCCTCTATTTAATTTGTTAAAGCCGTTTTGATTGGTTACACAGTCATAGCAAACAGGCGTCATCACAAAAGGGGTAAATTGAACTTTTAGCTACAAATGACAACCAACTCCTACCATTCCAATAGACCAATTTCCACAAAACATCACAGGAATGTTCCTTTGGTGGTCCTCTTTCAAATTTGTTCAAAGATTTAAATTCCATTGAGAACTTTGGTTGCTGCGGCATCAGAAAGGGGACAAAATGTCCAAACTTTAAAAATCTTCTCCTCCGAATCTGCCTGTCAGATTCAAATATAATTTGGTAGAAATGTTCCTTGGGTGAGCCTCTATAAAAATTGTTCAAGCCATACTGATTGGTCGAAAAACATGGCAGTCAGGCGGCATCAGAAAAGGGGCAAAATGACAAAATTTGAAAATTCCATTTTTATGAAAGTGTTTGTCTGATTTTAAGAAAATATAATACGAATCTTACTGTAATGATCCTCTATTTAATTTGTTTAAACCGTTTTGATTGGTTACACAATCAAGGCGTCATCACAAAAGGGGTAAATTGAACTTTTAGCTACAAATGACAACCAACTCCTACCATTTCAATAGACCAATTTCTACAAAACATCACAGGAATGTTCCTTTGGTGGTCCTCTTTCAAAATTGTTCAAAGATTTAATTCCATTGAGAACTTAGGTTGCTGCGGCATCAGAAAGTGAGAAAAATACCCAAATTTTAAAATCCTTTTCCTCCATAATCTGCTTGTGCGATTGCAAGATAATTTAGTAGAAATGTTCCTTAAGTGACACTCTAAATAAACTGTTGAAGCCATATTGATTTCGTTGAAAAACAGGGTAGCAAGGCGGCATCAGGAAAGGTGCAAAATGACAAAAACTTTATAATTCCATTCTTATTAAAGTTCTTGTTAGATTTCAAGATATAAATGGCCTTTACTGATAAGCTGTTTCTTGAGAAGTGTCCACTCCTTGCAGTTTCATTTGCAATCCTTGATCAAATTTTTCCAGATATTTGCAGTTAAATATTTGCTACTAATTTACTATCAATTAGGTGATCGATTTAGGGCCATCTTGGCCCTCTTGTTTTCTACATGCTTTGATCTATTGAGCTGAAATGATGTATATGGCTTTGTAATCATGAGTTACAGATCAAGTTCACATTTCCTTGGATTTCGTCAATTTTTGAATGAGTTATGCCCCTTTTTGGACTTAGAATATTGGTTTTCCGCACTTTTTTCTTACATACTTTGAGCTATTGACCTAAAATTGTGTATTAGGCTTTGTAGTGATATGTCACAGATCAAGTTCATATTTCCTGGGATTTCGTCAATTTTTGAATGAGTTATGCCCCTTTTTGGACTTAGAATATTTGTTAGAAAGAATATTTGTTAGAATATTTGTTTTCCGCACTTTTTTTCTACATGCTTTGATCTATTGAGCTGAAATTATGTATATGGCTTTGTAATCATGAGTTACAGATCAAGTTCACATTTCCTCGGATTTCGTCAATTTTTGAATGAGTTATGCCCCTTTTTGGACTTAGAATATTGGTTTTCCGCACTTTTTTCTTACATACTTTGAGCTATTGACCTGAAATTGTGTATTAGGCTTTGTAGTGATATGTCACAGATCAAGTTCATATTTCCTGGGATTTCGTCAATTCTTGAATGAGTTATGCCCCTTTTTGGACTTAGAATATTTGTTTTCCGCACTTTTTTTCTACATGCTTTGATGTATTGAGCTGAAATTATGTATATGGCTTTGTAATCAAGTGTCACAGATCAAGTTCACATTTCCTCGGATTTCGTCAATTTTTGAATGAGTTATGCCCCTTTTTGGACTTAGAATATTTGTCAATTTCTGCATCAGTTATGCATTTTTCATAGTTTCCCATTATTCTTTAACAACTTATTCCTGAACGACTTTATTAACTTTTTACAAACAAACAATATATCAAAACAAAGAGGAAACTTACAAAGAAGTTCCTGACGGGCGTATTATGTACCGTTTGCGGTACTCTTGTTGAAAAAATGCCGACAAAAGAAGAAATTGCTCAAAACGAGCAGATTTCTCCTTTTGTCCCCATGTTTTCAATTCTTTATTCAATTATTGATGGATCAATCATTTGAATTTCAACACATGAGATTATATTGTAATATCTTTAATATGGCTATTATATTGTAATATCTTTAATATGGCTGGTAGATGTTCTGCATGATTCGTTTTTAACTTTAATCACAAACATCTTTTATCACAAACATAGTGCTGTTGTTTAATTATTAACCCTTTCCCACATATAGATGCTTTCTAACGCCTCCGCAGCAGATGGCTTTTTGAAAATATAGTGACAAAAGAAGAAATTGCTCAAAACAAGTAATTACTCCTTTTGCCACAATGTTTTCCACCTTTAGTCATAGGTAATCCATTCAATTATGGAGATTTTCTATTTTTTGACAAAATATGTTCAAAGTCGTCTGCTGCAGATTTGTTGTATAAGGAGAAATGTTCTCATACATTTTTAAAACCAATCTGCAGCAGCAAACTATATAAAAACAATGGAAAATCTCCATAAATGAAACTATATTATATATATATATATATATTGAATAAAGTAAGACATATTTTCATTATGCAATTTTTACTTTTCCCACAATGTTTCAAAAGTCGTCTTCTGCAGATACGCTTAAATCGTATCTTGGAAAGGGCTAGATTGCTATTGTCTGTAAAAGTAAGATTCACCCAACTTATGTGTTGTCAACCTGTAATACTTATGTGTTGTCAACCTGTTATACTTATGTGTTGTCAGCCTGTAATACTTATGTGTTGACAACCTGTAACAATTATGTGTTGTCAACCTGTAATACTTATGTGTTGTCAACCTATTACACTTTTGTGTTGTCAACCTGTAATACTTATGTGTTGTCAACCTGTTATAGTTTTTAGAGAAAAGTGGATTGTTGGTGGTATTTCCACATACTAACAATCAACTAACTTATCTTAGATAGTTCCTTGTTGGCAAACTGGGTGTTTTTAACCCTTTCCCTCATACAACAATTCTGCAGCATACAACTTTGAACATATTTTGTCAAAAAATAGAAATCCTCTATAATTGAATGGATAACCTATGACTAAAAGTGAAATACATTGTGGCAAAAGGAGAAATTTCTCGTTTTGAGCAATTTCTTCTTTTGTCACTATGTTTTCCAAAAGCCGTCTGCTGCAGAGGCGTCCGAAAGCGTCTATTGTGGGAAAGGGTTAACAATATTGAACCACTTACTAGGATGGGATTTTGTCTACATTAATTAAGAGTCGAGTTAACTTTCTTTGATCTGGATATTTAAAAGAAAAAAATAATGATCTAGTACCATACATTCAAGTTGAATATTATCCTTTCGTGCAATAGTGATAAAAATTACTGAACTACATGTATTTGATTGATAAGTCAAAGTGTTACTGAAAATAATCAAAGCATGTTTAAATTGAATTGAAGTTTGTTAAAGTTTCAAAGATAGGCTAAATAGACTGAGATGCAACTGTTTAAAGACTAAATAGATTATGAGTCAACTGTTTAAAGGCTAAATAGACTGTGAAGCAACTGTTTAAGCCCCTTTGGTATATAGTGGTTAAGTGCTGGATCTATGTTCGAGCCCAGATAACATCAGTTCAAATGCTTATAAAATGGAGGTAGTTACTTCTCTGATAATTTCTCATTTGTATGTCAATCTTCAGAAATATCATATTTTAGGAACACCTGTCGTGGGCAGGGGACGGCATCTGCAAGATTTGTCCATTCTTTCTTATTCAGGCAATCGTTATAAAATATTCACCAAACTTGGTAAAAATGTTCATGGGAATGATATGTCGGCTTTGTTTTTTCCCCACCACTTGAATTATGACTATTTAACCCTCTCCCACATACAACAAATCTGCAGCAGAAGACTTTGAAAATATCTACCGGTAGTCAAAACTATGAAACAATTTTATATAGAAAAATACAACTATTCAAAAGGAGAAACTGCACTTTCTTTTAAAAATTCATCTGCTGCAGATGTGTTAAATTGTGTCTACAAGAGGAGAAGGGATAAATGGAAACATCTCTGTAAATGAAAGTATAATGTTTAGATTTAGTTGAAAATATTTTGGCAAATGGAGAAATTGCTCGTTTTGAACAATTTCTCCATTTGTCACAGTGTTTTTATTAAAAATCGTCCGCTGCAGAGGCGTCAGAAAGCGTCTATATGAGGGAAAGGGTTAAAGCATCAAAAGTCATTTTATTTAAGCAAAGATATTAATTTTTACAACAATTTTTGGGAAAACTTTTCTGTAAACATTGAATGGTCCCTTTAGGATTGAGCCTATCCTAGCACGGATCAAAGAGGATCGCACTTGTGTCCTGTGTCCCATTGTTGACGCAATCTCAGACGAGACTTTGGAATATTCGGGTAACGGTGGGTATCAACCAGGGGGCTTTTCCTGGAGCCTCCATTTTACATGGGAAGACGTTCCGGAGAGGGAGAAGAAAAGGAGAAATGACACTGATCCACTGAGGTATTTATTTCTAACCTTAGTACAGTTATGAGAAGCCTTTGCCAGCAGTATAGAGAAAAGCCAGCCGGCTCTGTCTGACCAGGGTTTATGCTGTTTTGGCCAATTGGTTAGTGTAAGGGATTTGGAACCTGGCGTCTCCATATGGTCATATAATGTGCCCTTGGGCAATTTCCTAGCCTCGTACTGGTATTTCTAGCCAGGGATCTAGTATAACCCTTTCCCTGATACGACAATTCTGCAGCAGACGACTTTGAACGTATTTTTGTCAAAACATAGAAAATCCCTATAATTGAATGGATGACCTATGACAAAAAGTGGAAAACATTGTGGCAAAAGGAAAAATTGCACGTTTTGTGCAATTTCTTCTTTTGTCACTTTGTTTTCCAAAAAAAACGTCTGCTGCAGAGGCGTCAGAAAGCGTTTATATGAGGGAAAGGGTTAAGTAAACTGTTGTCATGATATAGATGAAATATTGTTGAGAATGGCATTAAACCCAAATAATACCCAAATAGAGTTTATTGTTGAAAACGGTGTTAACCCTTTCCCTCATACGACAATTCTGCAGCAGACGACTTTGAACATATTTTATAGAAAATCTCCATAATTGAATGGATAACCTATGACTAAAAGTGGAAAACATTGTGTCAAAAGGAGAAATTGCATGTTTTGTGCAATTTCTTCTTTTGTCACTATGTTTTCAAATAGCCGTCTGCTGCAGAGGCGTCAGAAAGCGTCTATATGAGGGAAAGGGTTAACCTCAAATAAAACATTTACACCCTTGGCTTCTTCACTCGACATCTATTTTTGGAAAAATCCTAGAAGTACATCATGAATTCAGTATTGAAAGGGTTAACCCTTTCCCACATACAACAAATCTGCAGTAGACGACTTGGAAAGCATAGTGACAAGACCCTGAAAAATCACCACAATAAATAAAGTTGAAAACATTGTGGCCAAAGGAGAAATTGCTCATCATGAACAATTTCACCTCTTGCCACAATGTTTAGGAAAGTCGTCTGCTGCTATTGCGTCAAAATGCGTCTGCAGGTGGGAAAGGGTTAAACAAAGGAAATGATCTCTAATTGAGGTGTTGTGCATTCAGAAAAAACATACTCTGACCCAAAAGTTGCCTTATTATTCGTTTCAGATGTTCATCTCCCATTGGATGTATGTATTGTCATTATTCCTTTTTGTTTCTCAGATGATATTTTACATTTTGTTTTGTCTGCCCTTGCAGGGAGACACACGAATATCACTTCCCTGTCATTCTTTGCTCACGCTTTTGCTTACTGTTACATATTTTCTAGTATTACTTGCAGTTTAACCCTTTCCCTCATACGACAATTCTGCAGCAGACGACTTTGACCATATTTTGTAAAAAAATAGAAAATCTCTTTAATTGAATGGATAACCTATGACTAAAGTTAGAAAACATTGTGGCAAAAGGAGAAATTGCTCGTTTCGAGCAATTTCTTCTTTTGTCACTTTGTTTTTCTAAAGCCGTCTGCTGCAGAGGCGTCAGAAAGCGTCTATTTAAAGGAAAAGGTTAAAAAATAAAAATAAATGTTTTTGTATTCACAGCTATCATTTTGATTTAATCCTTTCCCACTTGCAGACGACTTTTGATTTTTTTAAATCAACTCTATTCAATGATAGTGCAATCATTTATGGCGATTTTCCATTTTCATAATTAGATATTATCAAGGTCGTCTGCTTAGGAGTTGCTTAATGTGAGAAAGGGTTAACAGATAGAAGTAATCAAATAGTATTGAACAACTTCAGTGTGTTATCTGTTGAAAATTGGTCTTATTATATTTCCAAATTTGGCATCACATAAAATATTATTTAAGTGAACTTGAAGGTCTTCACTTTTGTACTACTGCACATACATCAAGACCTGTATATTTACTGAAATTACCTATTGATAACTTACCATACTGAATTGGTTTATAATACCCTAGGAATAGCTTACCATAATGGACTGGTTTGTAATTCCCTATGGATAACTTACCATACTCGAGACAACTGGTTTGTAATTCCTTATAGATAACTTACCATACTGGACTGATTTGTAATTCCTTATAGATAACTTACCATACTGGATTGGTTTATAATTCCCTATGGATAGCTTACAATACTGGACTGGTTTGTAATTCCCT
The DNA here is from genome assembly GCA_031761405.1 of Serripes groenlandicus. Lineage (NCBI taxonomy): Eukaryota > Metazoa > Mollusca > Bivalvia > Cardiida > Cardiidae > Serripes > Serripes groenlandicus. The sequence continues at coordinate 351,794 of JASEVX010000071.1, forward strand.
ATGGATAACTTACCATACTCAAGATGACTGGTTTGTAATTCCTTATAGATAGCTTACCATACTGGATTGGTTTATAATTCCCTATGGATAGCTTGCCATACTGGACTGGTTTGTAATTCCCTATAGATAACTTACGATACTGGACTGGTTTGTAATTCCCTATGGATAACTTACCATACTCAAGATGACTGGTTTGTAATTCCCTATAGATAACTTACCATACTGGACTGGTTTGTAATTCCCTACGGATAACTTTTACCATACTGGACTGGTTTGTAATTCCCTACAGATAACTTACCATACTCAAGATGACTGGTTTGTAATTCCCTATAGATAACTAACCATACTGGACTGGTTTATAATTCCCTATAGATAACTTACCATACTGGACTGGTTTATAATTCCCTATGGATAACTTACCATACTGGACTGGTTTGTAATTCCTTATAGATAACTTACTATACTGGACTGGTTTGTAATTCCCTATTGATAACTTCATACTGGACTGGTTTGTAATTCCCTATGGATAACTTACCATACTCGAGACGACTGGTTTGTAATTCCCTATGGATAACTTACCATACTGGACTGGTTTGTAATTCCCTATGGATAACTTACATACTGGACTGGTTTGTAATTCCCTATGGATAACTTGCCATACTCAAGACGACTGGTTTTTAATTCCTTATTGATAACTTACCATACAGGATTGGTTTATAATTCCCTATGGATAGCTTACCATACTGGACTGGTTTATAATTCCCTATGGATAACTTACCATGCTGGACTGGTTTGTAATTCCTTATAGATAACTTACTATACTGGACTGGTTTGTAATTCCCTATGGATAACTTACGATACTGGACTTGTTTGTAATTCCCTATAGATAACTAACCATCCTCGACTGGTTTGTAATTCCTTATAGATAACTTACCATACTGGATTGGTTAATAATTCCCTATGGATAGCTTGCCATACTGGACTGGTTTGTAATTCCCTATGGATAACTTACGATACTGAACTGGTTTGTAATTCCCTATGGATAACTTACGATACTGGACTTGTTTGTAATTCCCTATAGATAACTAACCATCCTCGAGTGGTTTGTAATTCCTTATAGATAACTTACCATACTGGATTGGTTAATAATTCCCTATGGATAGCTTGCCATACTGGACTGGTTTGTAATTCCCTATGGATAACTTACCATTCTGGACTGGTTTGTAATTCCCTATGGATAACTTACCATACTGGACTGGTTTGTAATTCCCTATGGATAACTTACCATACTGGACTGGTTTGTAATTCCCTATGGATAACTAACCATACTGGACTGGTTTGTAATTCCCTATAGATAACTTACCATACTCGACTGGTTTGTAATTCCCTATGGATAACTTACCATACTGGACTGTTTTGTAATTCCCTATAGATAACTAACCATACTGGACTGGTTTATAATTCCCTATGGATAACTTACCATACTGGACTGGTTTGTAATTCCCTATGGATAACTAACCATACTGGACTGGTTTATAATTCCCTATGGATAACTTACCATACTGGGTTGGTTTGCAATTCCCTATGGATAACTTACCATACTGGACTGGTTTGTAATTCCCTATGGATAACTTACCATACTGGACTGTTTTGTAATTCCCTATGGATAACTTACCATACTGGGTTGGTTTGCAATTCCCTATGGATAACTAACCATACTTGGCTGGTTTGTAATTCCCTATGGATAACTAACCATACTCGAGACGACTGGTTTGTAATTCCCTATAGATAACTAACCATATTCAACTGGTTTGTAATTCCCTATAGATAACTAACCATAATGCTTGCCAGGTTTATAATTCCCCATGGATAACTTGCCGTACTGGGCTGGTTCTCCTTTTGCTGCTGTGTTTTCAAATTACGTCTGCTGCAGAGGTTAAAATCAGGGATTTAGAACCGGGCATCATGGGTTCGAATTCCTGTCTGGGCGGTCATGATTGATTGGCCTTGGGAAAGGCACATTTCCTAGCCCAGTCCTGATTTGATTACCCAGGTGTCATGACAAAAATAAACTAAAGCTGTGATATAACTCACATAATGTTGAAAACAGTGTAAAAACCCTTTTGTATAATTTGAATACCTAGAAAATCATTGTGGGACAAAGTGTTATTTTTTTCGTTTTTAGTAGTTTCTCCATTACCCTCACTCAATGTTTGTCTGGTACAGAGGCATCAGTCTGTATAGAATAATATTAAACCCTTTCCCACATACAACAAATCTGTAGCAGACAACTTTGAAAATGTCTAAGCAAAAGTGTGAAAAATCCCAATAAATGAGAGTAGAATTATCAAATAAAGTTGAAAACACTGTGGCAAAAGGAGAAATTGCTCATCATGAGGAATTTCTTCTGCCACAGTGTTTTCAAAAGTCGTCTGCTGCAGAGGCATCAGAAAGCGTCTATTTGAGGGAAAGGGTTAAAGTATAAAACCACAGACCCATATCCCAATAAAACTGTACAATTATGATTAAACCTATCATTTCATAAGCCTCTTGGAAATTCAGAATATCAGAGTGAAAAAATAGCAAGATCTCGAGCAGATTGTTCTTTTGCCATTCAATGATTTCCAAAGCTACGGTATTTGTAAAAGATACTCCAACAATCATAATGGCTTATGACAGTCAAAGATAACCCAAATTTGATATTAAGGTTAGCAAGGCAACATTGTTTGTGATTTGAAAAAAACTGAAAGCTTGTAATGTGAACAGATTATTTTTCTTTGTTTCTATTTTCTTTCAAAAATTTGATTCACACAGTGATATCCATATATTTTCCCTATAAGACATAGAAAGGAACACTGAGTGATTACCATATATTGCAGATGTAAAGGTACATGACTGTATGCAAAGAAAAATTGAACTCCAAATTTGGGAGTATCATTTTCATACAGAGTTGAAAACATTGTCGGCAAGGGAGTAATTTCTTGTTTTGAGCATATCTCCTTTTTCAACAATGTTTTCAAAATTCATTTACCTGAGAGACGTACATATTATGCTGTCTATATCAGGGAAAGTGTTAATATATGACAATATTATTTTATGAATATCAGATCACCTACGATGGCCGGAGGACTTTTTGCTGCGGATAGAAAGTACTTCTTTGAGATAGGATCATATGATGAAGGGATGGAAGTGTGGGGTGGTGAGAATTTGGAAATATCATTCAGGGTAAGACTTATAATGATGTTGTTCATGGGTTAGGGTAATTATATCAGAGTTAGAGTTAGGAGGTGTATTTCATGTTTTTAGCTCTACTGGCCAAAGGCCAGAAGGGCTTATGTCGTGGCGATTTGTCCGTCGTGCGTCCGTCCGTCCGTCCATCCGTAAACAATTTCTTGTTAACACGATACAGTCTTCAACCAAACTTATACAGTAGTTAGATATCCATGAGAGCTCGGTTCCTTTCGAAAACCAGCCAGATCCGCCCATGCATGACTGGATTATGGCCCTTGAAATGGTCAAAATTGCTATAAAAGAGCTTGTTAACACGATACAGTCTTCACTTTCGATTGTATCTCAACCAAACTTATACAGTAGTTAGATATCTATGAGAGCCCAGTTCCTTTCGAAAACCAGCCAGATCCGCCCATGCATGACTGGATTATGGCCCTTGAAATGGTCAAAATTGCTATAAAAGAGCTTGTTTACACGATACAGTCTTCTCTTTTGATTGTATCTCAACCAAACTTATACAGTAGTTAGATATCCATGAGAGCTCGGTTCCTTTCGAAAACCAGCCAGATCCGCTCATGCATGACTGGATTATGGCCCTTGAAATGGTCAAAATTGCTATAAAAGAGCTTGTTAACACGATACAGTCTTCACTTTTGATTGTATCTCAACCAAACTTATACAGTAGTTAGATATCCATGAGAGCTCGGTTCCTTTCGTAAGCCAGATCCGCCTATGCAAGACTGGATTATGGCCCTTGAAATTGTTCAAATTGCTATAATTGAGCATGTGAACACAATAGAGGCTCTATTTACTATCTGATCTTCACCAAACTTAGATAGTAGTTAAATATTGATGAGTGCTTGGTTCCTTTTGAAAACCAGCCAGATCCGGCAAGACTGGATTATGGCCCATGAAATTGTAAAAAATGCTATAATACAGCTTGTGAACACAAAAGAGCCTCCATTTACTATTCGATCTTCACCATACATACATACTCTGGATTGAAAATGACCAAAGAACCATACCAGTAGAGCATAGGCCCTCATGGGCCTCTTGTTTAAGTCCTTATTTGACCCCCAAAACCTATGTTGTCAGTTCTCAAAAGACTCGTATCACTGGGACGATTCTTTTGAGTACCAACAATATAGGTTTTAAATGAGAAATAATACAGATAATTTGGAGCAAAGACCTGGCCCCAAAACTGTAAAACTTTTTATACGTTCTGCATGCTCAGAAAACGTTCTTCATGCTCAGAAAATGTTCTCCTTGATCAACGTAGGCACAGCGTAAGAAAAGTCGGTTTTAACCCTTTCCCTCATATAGACGCTTTCTGATGCCTCTGCAGCAGAACGTGCAATTTCTCCTGTTGCCACAATGTTTTCCACTTTTTGTCATAGGTTATCCATTCAATTATGGAGATTTTCTATGTTTAAACAAAATACGTTCAAAGTCGTCTGCTGCAGAAATGTCGTATGTGGGAAAGGGTTTAAACTTCTGGAGAACATTTTAGTTGATTTCTGATTACGCAGAATGTTTTGAGTTTTATAGTTTTGGGGCCTGTTTACTTCTCCATATCTGGGCATTTGTGTAATTTATATACATGATTCATGTTATGAGCCGTCCCGCGATAAAACCAACATTGTGGACACTGCATGAAGTATCGATCCGGATCATCCTAAGCATGCCGTGCAGGCTTACTCCGATAGACACTTTTCGCCTCCTGTGGATTTTCTGTTTCTGGAATCATTACTCTATACCTCTATCCCCCAGAGACGGAATGGGTCGGCCCAGATCAGTCTGTGTGGACTGCGCAGGCTGATCTGGGTCGATACATTACGCAGACGCCATAATGTTGGTTTTCTTGCGGGACGGTTCTTATGTATTTGGAGTTGCATTCTTTAAATAGAAAAATGTCAACTGTTTTGAAGGTTGCATATTACATAGGATTTATTTTTGTCCTTAAAATCTAAGATTTAAAGGTGTCATAGGTCATTTTCCCTGTCTGTCTGTCAGTTTGTCGTGGCAAAAACATTTGTCACACATTTTGACCTATTGCAGATAGCTTAAATATGTAGGCTTTTCGTTGTTTGAGGGAAAGGGTTCAAAGGTGCTGAACTCCAGAACAAATATATTATAGTCAAAGTTTTAAAAGGTCTCGAAATATTAGAATCATAATTCTGGGATAAAATAAGAGTAATAATTTCACTTTCCTGTTTCATAAACATCAAAATATCTTGGATCATTTATGCTTCATTTTTACTGGGTAGTAAGCCAAATTTTGTACTTTTTCGTGATATTCAATTGACAGTTTTTCAATATTTACCGCCAAAATAGTTTTGAACTACTTACTACTTACTTTGTTGTCACTATTAGCAATATTTGCAGAAGTTTCAACATTTCAAAATTTTGATCTCCATCTGGAGTTCAGCACCTTTAACCCTTTCCCTCATATAGACGCTTTTGACGCCTCTGCAGCAGACGGCTTTTTGAAAACATAGTGACAAAAGAAGTAATTGCTCAAAGCAAGCAATTTCTCCTTTTGCCACAATGTTTTTCACTTTTAGTTATCCATTCAATTATAGAGATTTTCTTTTTTTTTTACAAAATATGTTCAAAGTCGTCTGCTGCAGAACTGTCGTATGAGGGAAAGGGTTAAAGCTAATCCCTGCAGACCAGTTTACACCCACTAATCTAGAGCTTTGTGTCACTTTCTCCTCATGTTCTAACTTCTAGGTGTGGATGTGTGGAGGTAAATTAGAGTTCATTCCATGTTCCAGAGTGGGACATATATTTCGATCGAGTCATCCTTATACATTCCCAGGTAAACCTACACATTATTTTATTAACCTTTTTCCCTTGGAACAGTCATTTTCAGACGACTTTGAAAGCACCTTACAGAGCTCTAGATAAGGGGCGTATTGCATGTTCTAAAATCCTTATTCGACCCTATAACCCTATGTTGTGGGTACTCAAAAGAATCGTCTCAGTGAGACGATTCTTTTGAGTACCCACAACATAGGGTTTGCTTTAATGATAAGAGAGAAATTGTGGGGAAAAGAGCTGAATACCCCTCTTTATCTGGACATCTGATCTCTACCAATTTAACCCTTTCCCACTTATAGATGCATTTTGATGCATTCGCAGCAAACGACTTTTGAAAACAGTCTGACAAAAGAATAAATTGCCACATATAATGAGCAATTTCTTCTCTAGCCACAATGTTTTCAACTCTTTTTAATAATAAAACCCTTATTTATGAAGATTTTGTGGCTTGACAATCGCCACAATGCTAACAGAAACAACAACAACGAAAAAAATTACATAGTCATTTTTGAACAGCCCGTTGACTTTTTATTCCTTACTGCAAACCAATTAACCTACATCCGTTAAACCACCAAATATATAGTTCCATCATAATAATCATGTCAGTGCTACTTTGGTACCGGATTGATACTAAGATTTGAGATTTATTGAGATAATATTTACATAAGAGTTAAATTATTTAAATATTATCTTTCTTCATATTTGGGCAGATAATAAATATCATTGCGCATTTTATAACTCTCATTATACTCAAAACGACTCAAATGACGCAGTAGATTTGGCGTCTGGAAATCCAAAAGATCCTATAAATAGCTCGCGATTGTTCTTAGATCTCAATATTTTAAACGCTTTATTTTGTAGTTATTGCAATATATGAAAGCATCTAGATAATAAGACTGGTTTACAAAGGTTTAAAGGACTCGATGTCATGCAGTGTACAAGTTAGACACGTCTGTACGTTCTAGCGTCAATGTTAGCAATCAATGCTGAAAGTTTAGCTGAATTGAGTTGGAGATCATCATCAAGCATTATTGTATATGCCTATATATATTGAAAATCACAATACCTACTCCGAGATACTGCTTGTTACCTTGCAGGATTTTCTACACGATCGCCACTACTGTGCCATCGGCGCTTTGATTCTTGTTTTTGTCAAAAATATTTTCGAAGTAGACTGCTGCAGATTTGTATGTCGGAAAGGGTACACTGTAAATTTTTAATTTGGGTAAAGACATTATGGCGAGAGGAGAAATTGTTATTGATGAGCATTAATTTTATCCTTTGTCATAATGATTTCTAATGTCATCTGCTGCAGATGCATCAAACTGCATCTGCATGTTGGAATGTGTTCATGCTAAGCAGTTAAATGCAAATTCGGTTGTGTGGTAGTAAGAGCATCCGCATAGTGAGGAGGTAACTCATTTTCTATTCCAGTTTGGGTCATTCCATAAAACTTAAAATTGGTAGTAGTTGCTTTCATCGTTGTCCCTCAGAATTGCTGCAATGGTATTAACCCTTTCCCTCATATAGACGCCTCTGCAGCAGACGGCCTTTTGAAAACATAGTGACAAAAGAAGAAATTGCACAAAACGTGCAATTTCTCCTTTTGCCACAATGTTTTCCACTTTTAGTCATAGGGTATCCATTCAATTTATAGAGATATTCCATTTTATGACAAAATACGTTCAAAGTCGTCTGCTGCAGAACTGTCGTATGAGGGAAAGGGTTAATGTTTTATCCACAAATGTCAGGATAATTACACCAATAGTATGTCGACAGTTCACTTATTCATGATCCCTGGGTAAACAAGCCAGGAAATGTGTCTTGCCCTCGGGCACTCAACCATGACCGCGGTGACTGGGGATTGGACCCCCCGCTTCAACATCCCTGACGCTTACCACTTGACCACAGCGAATTTCAACATAATTGATGTAGATAGTGATTATTTTGCATAACCCATAATTATGCAACAAATATTTTCTTTAATCTTACAGGTAATATAGACTCCCATGGTATTAATTCAATGCGTTTAGCGGAGGTCTGGATGGATGGATATAAACGGTTGTTTTACATGCATAGAAGAGATTTATTGGTATGTTTTGCTTAAACTTGTATCGAATTCTCTATGTTGATGATGGTGGTAAAGTTGTCCACCTCTCATACGAAAGGTCCTTGGTTCGAATCTTGTGATGAGCAGGTTCTGCCTTTGGGACTTTTCCACACAAACAGCTTAGCTGCTAGAGTACTGGTTAGGTCTGAAGGAATCAGACATCAAGTGTGATTACTTTATGCTGTCTGACAGCTTGTTTCGCAATCGTTGTAGAATGAAATAAATAAAATGAATATTAACTAAATGAATTATGCAACGCTTTTCAACTTTAGCTCTACACAATTTATTTATTATTTGCTCCTTTGATGAATAAGTCATGAAATGCAAAGGAAACCACTTTTAGAAATTGCCAAAGAAAGAAAATAATTGACAATTAATTTGTGAATGATTCGATCTAGGGGTGGTCATGTAAGAGTGCTCTTGTCTCACTAAGACAATTATTTTGAGTACCTTTTTTTGGAGGATGTTTAAATAACAAGACATGCCCCATATTTAGAGCTGTGAAGTGTTTTACCTCATCAGCAAGTCACGGTGGAGTGCTGCTTTGCAAGGCACATTTCCTAGTCTAGTACTGGTTTGTCAGCCAGGGTCCAATTCCACAAATCCTACTCGGAGCTTAGTAATACGTAAATACTTAAAATCATATTTCATCATTTTTGCAAGGAAACTTTTTATGTCAACTTAGACATTTACTTAAATACATATCACCAATCATTTTTATACGCCGCCAGAGGCGGTCGTATATTGGCGTCATTTTCTCTTTCTGTCTGTCCGTCCGTCCGTATGTCTATTTCTTGTAAACGCAACTCCTCCTACGTTTCTGACCGTATCTTTTCAAAACTTGGTCATTGTCATAACTAAAATGTGTAGATGTGCATGAAGCGGCGATTTTCCGGTTCATTGATATTTGCAAGATTTTTGTCCCTTGAAACTTAGTCTCTGCAGCTGATTGATATTGCAGCCTTGTGAACGCAACTCTTCCTATCTTTTCAAAACTTGGTCAATGTCATGACTATAATGGGTAGATGTGCATGAAGCGGCGATTTTCCGGTTCATTGATTTTTGCAAGATTTATGTCTCTTGTAAAATTAGTCTCTGTAGCTGATTAATATTGCGGCTTGTGAACGCAACTCTTCCTACATTTCTGACTGAATCTTTTCAAAACTTGGTCAATATCATTACTATAATGGGTAGATGTGCATGAAGCAGGGATTTTCTGGTTCAGCAATTTTTGCAATAGTTATGCCTTTCGAAACTAGGTCTCTATAGCATATTCACTTTAGAACGCAACTCAAGTTTCCAAACAGGTAGAAGTGCATAAAGCAGGGATTATCCGGTAGAGTGATTTTTGCAAGAGTTATGCTCAGAAGGAAAAAAGGATACATATCGACACTGCCATTTGACCTACTTTCATATCGGAAGCTTCTATAGGGTTCTATCTCTGTTTATATGTATCCTATTTTCTTTAGTTAATACCAAAGTCAGCTAGGCTGGTAAGCAGAGTAAGACTTTCAACTCTGGACAAATGTGGATAAACTGTTTTGCTCAAGGAAACACCCGGCTGCCCCTGCAGGGATCGAACCTACTACTCAGGCAACCATGATCTCAGGTCCCTGTCTCTTCAAGCTAAGCTAACTGGTCTCACAGACTTCATTTTGAGCTTATGTTTACAGACATGTTAAAAGCAATAATTAAAAGGACCAATCTTGATCTTTATATTTTGTGGCGGCGTATATTGTTGCGGCACTGGCACTCTTGTTTACAAACTATAAGCGAAACAAAAATGACAATATAGCAGGGCTCCGGAAATTTTGAAATCTCATTAGGTCCGGGTGAAATAAATTTCACGATTTGCGAAATATAGGCAATGGGTTAAATACTTAAAATCATATTTCATCATTTTTGCAAGGAAACTATTTATGTCAACTTAGACATTTACTTAAATACATATCACCATTCATGTTTTACAAACTATTAGCGAAACAATGGGTTAAATGCCGGCAGTTTTGGTACATTAATAGAAACACGCATCAATTTGTCAAGCATATCGATGCTTAGACTGCAAGAAGACGGGTCTTTATGAGGTTTGTTTGAAAAAACCTCGCTCACACTCCACAGAACTATATGGAAGCCCTGGAGGGACTTCTTATTTCAATACTTCTAACTTCCATACTTTTAACTTCATTACTTTCAACTTCCAAATTTCTAACTTCATTACTTCTAACTTCATCACTTCTAACTTCTAACTTCATTACTTCTAACTACATTCACTTCTAACTTCTAACTTCCTTACTTCTAACTTCCAACTTCCTTACTTCTAACTAGTAATGAAGTTAGAAGTTAGAAGTGAATGTTGTTAGATTTTTTGTTTTTTGTTTGTTTGGAGTTTAACGCCGCTTTCAACAGCTTTGGTCATATCACGGCGGTCAGTGCACCTACCCATGTTTTCCTGGCTTTCCAACACCAGTACTTACACAACATTCTTTCGAAGCCACTGACTACTTTCTCACATAGATCAGAGGTGGGAGGCAATGGAAAACATCGCCCGAAAGAATGTCGCCGCAACCGGGTATCGAACCCGTGACCTCCAGATCACGAGTCAGATACGCTACCAATTGAGCTACCCGGCCGGGTCGAATGTTGTTAGAAGTGATGAAGTTAGAAGTATGGAAGTTAGAAGTAATGAAGTTAGAAGTGAATGTAGTTAAAAGTAATGAAGTTACAAGTTACAAGCGATGAAGTTAGAAGTAATGAAGTTAGAAGTTACAAGTGATGAAGTTAGAAGTAATGAAGTTAGAAGTTACAAGTGATGAAGTTAGAAGTAATGAAGTTAGAAGTAAGGAAGTTGGAAGTTAGAAGTAATGCAGTTAGAAGTTAGAAGTGAATGTAGTTTGAAGTTAGAAGTAATGAAGTTAGAAGTAAAGAAGTTGGAAGTTAGAAGTAATGAAGTTAGAAGTGAAAGTAGTTAAAAGTAATGAAATTAGAAGTGATGAAGTTAGAAGTAATGAAGTTAGAAGTAAGGAAGTTGGAAGTTAGAAGTAAGGAAGTTAGAAGTGAATGTAGTTAGAAGTAATGAAGTTAGAAGTTTGGAAGTTAGAAGTAATGAAGTTAGAAGTATGGAAGTTAGAAGTATTGAAGTAAGAAGTCCCTCCAGGGCTTCCATACAACTAACAGGTAGCACTCTGCTGATAGCCATAAGCATGTTTGGAAACTCGAATGTTTGAGTCTACCCAATCCGGTTCTCTTTGTCAACATGATCCGGGTTGCCAAGCCGGTCATTTGACTTTTTGAAAATCGCTAGTATGAGTCATTTCAACAAAGTATTGAATTCTAAATATCGACTTAAAAATCATTTTCATTTATAAGCACCTTTAATGTTGCATAATGGTTTGAAACAGCGTTGATCGATTGTAACAGTTTGAAAATTACAAACGGTCCGAAACGTAAATAAATATAACATATCATATAGCCATTCAGACCGGACTGGAACCGATTAAAAAATGTTAGACTGATCAACTAGTAATTGGCAAACACTTTTAAAGAAGCCTTTAACCCAGCATTATATATCAAACCGAAGCGAGTAATTACATAACACGATTGTCACAACTCCTGGACCGATTACTGGACCAATTCTTTAAAAAATGGTCCAGACCGGCTGAATTTTGGTCTTCCGAAGCCCTGCTTTAAGTATTTAACAATTACTTAGCTCTAAGTAAGGTTGGTGGAATTGGACCCAGGGAGCATAAATAAGTGTTTTGTCGTCTAGATATAACACAGAACTGTTGAAAATGACATTTAATCCAAATGAAACAAAATTAATCTTTCATATAGGAATTCTAGACTATATACATGAGCAAGTTCATTAGAAAAGTTACATGTAAGCTTTTAGGGAACAGTATAGATCCAGATTGGCCTGTGCATCTGCAGTCTGAACAGATCTACACTGTTCACATATTACTAACATAAGCATCATAGAAGATTTTGAAAACTTGTGTAAGAAGTGATAAGACTGAGCAAGTGGACCAGATGATCTGAATCTACACTGTTCAGAAATGCCAAGTTGCACCTTTCCTCATGCGCTGATTTTAAACGCTTATGACGAGCTCGTGCTGGTGCACTTTTGTTTGACAGAGCATAACTATCAATCAAGAGAGAATGCACTTATCATAAGTTCAGTGGTTATTAATAATTGATTGAGTGGAATTTAACCCTTTCCCTCATACTACAATTCTGCAGCAGACGACTTTGAACATTTTTTGTCAAAATATAAAAAATCTCTATAATTGAATGGATAACCTATGACGAAAAGTGGAAAACATTGTGTCAATTAAAAGGAGAAATTGCTCGTTTTGAGCAATTTCTTCTTTTGTGACTATGTTTTCAAAAAGCTGTCTCCTGTAGAGGCGTCAGAAAGCGTCTATATGAGGGAAATGGTTAATGCCGTTTTCAACTGTATTTCAGTTGTATAAAAGCAGCCAGGGTCCGAAACTTTAAAACTCTGAAAACGTTCTCAGTGCTCAGAAATGAACTCCATGAACCAAATAAGGGGGTCTGATTGGTCAATTTTGAGAACCAATTTGCTTTTTGAACAATCAGATACTTGAGCAGAAATTCTGAGCACAGATTGAACTTTTATAGTTTTGGAGTCTTGTCAAGTAACCATGTGTTTCCTGGCTTTCTCGCACCTGTTTGCCACCGAACATTTTTTCTAAAGGAACTAGCTCATTGATAAATAAACTGTTTATAAATATTTACAGGACAAAGATCCAGGTGATTTAACATCCAGGAGGGAGTTAAGGGAGAGATTGAAATGTAAAAGTTTTAAATGGTATTTAGACAACGTTTATCCAGAAAAGTTTATTCCAGATGAAGGCGTGCAAGGCTGGGGAATGGTAAGGGAAATGCTTTGTCTCTTTAAACCGTCTTTCTCACCTAAAACAAATATGCAGCCGACGTCTTCGAAAATATTTGGATAAAATTGTTGAAAATCTCTCTTAATGAAACTGTACTTATTGAGTACAGTTGAAAACATTGTGGCACAAGGAGCAATTTCTCATTCATTATGAGCAATTTTTCCTTTTGCCACAGTGTTAATAAATGTCGTCTGTTGCAAAGTCGTCAGAAAGTGTCGTTGAGGAAAAGTTAACTACCTGTTTACCTTAGAAAGTATATTTAGAATCTGTCTTTAAAAAATTCTGGGCAGAAATTTATAACAACTGGATGACCAAATGTCACAAATTTTTCTTCAGGTAAATTTTAACCCTTTTAAAAAAACAACAATCTGCTGCAGACGTCTTTGAAAAATGAAGGCAAAAATAAAGAAAATTTGAATCTCAAAGAAAGTATTATAATTGAATCGATTTGAAAATATTCTGACGAAAGGTGAAATTGCTCTTTATGAGCATTTCTCACTTTGTCACAATGTTTTCAAAAGTTTCATGCTGAAGACGCGTCAAAAACCCTTGCATGAAGGAAATGATAAAAGCAGAGGACTCTAAGAATATCGCATCTGGTTAACCATTTACCTGATATGGTTTTTTAAGAGGTGTAATTTTTGTAGTCATTTAAATAAATACATGTTACTTATAAAAATCGAAACTGTGATAAACACTGATTACCATTTGTTTGGATGATATCAAATGACCTCATACATACTGTCACCATCGACATTGTGATGCATATGATATTTGCATGATGAAAGTGCCAACAACACAACTACTTTTATTAAAATAGAACCATATACGAGAAATGACATTATCATTGATCACTCACTATAACTTTGTCAATTATATGTAAGACAGAGGTCTAGATACAGTTAAGAACATCTTGAAATTGACAAATTTACCGTTCACGCTCCGCTCCGTTCCGTTCCAATCCGCTCTCAAAGCGTTCACTCATTCATAACATTGTGATTGCTTTTTTCCGTTCCGTTCAAATTGAACGTATTTTTTAAGCTCACTCGGAACGCTTTTTTTCGATCAAAATCCGTTCAACAATTTGATTGGCTTAAATTAATTTCGTTTCGTTTATACTTTTTTTGACTTAACCCTAAATATCAACAAACGATCTAGAGTTTTTTCAGCACAATTGTTAGTAGCAAATCGTATTACGAAAATGATAACAATAATATATTAATAATATTTGTTACATTCTAATTCAATCGGATACTTGAGTGTCTTATAAAACAAAAGTTTAGCATACAAATATGACTTTTAATAAAATAGTTTCGTAAAATAATTATCGGATAGTTGTTGCAACTGTTCAATGAGAGAATGATTGGATTTTTTCAATCATTATGATTGTTTCGTTCAGAGCGCAAAATTCCGTTCCGCTCATAAAGCGTTCCAATCACGCTCACAATCCAATCACGTTCCGCTCAGATTGTTAAATTTTTATGATGTTCTTAACTGTAAGGGGCATTTGGCATGTTCTAAAATTCTTGCTTGACCTCCAAAACCTATGTTGTGGGTACTTTTGCACCCAACATTGGTTTTTAGCTCACCTGTCACAGTTGAGCTTTTGTGATCACCCTTCGACTGTCGTCTGTCCCCAATTTCTTGGGAACAGGATAAAGTCTTCATCTATTATCCGATGTTTACCAAACGTATTCAGTAGCTAGATATCCATGAGAGCTCGGTTCTTTTCGAAAACCAATTTAAAATTGGCAAAATTGCTATAATTGACCTTGTGAACAAGTTAAAGTCATCATTTATTATCCAGTATTCAGTAGCTAGATATCCATGAGAGCTCGGTTCCTTTCGAAGACCAGCAATATCCTTTCATGCATGACTGGATTATGTCCCTTTTAAAATGGCAAATTTTTTATAATTGACTTTGTGAACACGATAAAAACTTTTATTGTCTCATGTCCTTTACATTGGCAATATTGACACATTGTTGGATGATGCAGATATTGAAAACGGAAATTCTACCTTTACATTCGCTCCTGGAGAAGGTCAATGACCTCTCAGTATTTTTCAAGATAAAGATTCATAACATTCCTTCAAGTCATGTTGAGGCTATTTGCCTTATATGGCTTTATTGAAAACTTAAAAAATATTTTCCTCCGAAAGTGTATGGCCGATTTTCAAATAATTTTGTAGAAATATTCCTAGGGTAACCCTCTATCAGATTCCTTCAAGTCATGCTGATTGTTTTAAAACTTATATGACTAAAGTGAAAAAAAACAAAACAGGTGAGCGATCCAGGGCCATCATGGCCCTCTTGTTAATGAGTGCTAACAAAGATATTTTCGAAGCATTACCTGTTTACTCTCCCTTATCTGGTGCTCTATGTAAGATATATACCATTAGAGATTTGATGCAAGAACTCTTGTTTATACCATGCCCTTAACCCTTTCCCACATACAGATGTCTTCGGACGCCTCTACAGAACACAACTTCTGAAAGTATTGTGACAAAAGGATAAATTGCTCATAATCAACAAATTGTTTTTCAGGCCACATTGTTTTCATTCGCTAATTGTTTTTTTCATTTATTGAGAGCTTCCCTAAATTGTTTACAAGTATGTTGGATAGGGTTAAATGTCACTTACTATAGAGATTCTGTATCAAAAGTTTAACGGTTAAAACACTCTAATTATGACAGGTTAGAAATCCAGGAGGCAATTTATGTTTAGACACTTTGGGTAAAGACGAGAAGACTGTGTTTGATATAGGGATATTTTCCTGTCAGGGAGGGGCCAGTGCAAGTGAGGTATGCTCTTTATCATTTTATATTTGGTTTTAAGACCTGTTTTCAACACTTATTTATAATCCATGTTTGACTTACCAGTATTTGGCTAAGAAATGTGCCTTGCGAAAGGGCACTCCACCATGATATAAAATTGATGAAATCATGTTTGAATGTATGTTTTTCATAATCAAAATACAATTCCATGATTTTTTTTCTCAAAGAGGTGAAACCAGTAGAAATGTCTATTTATCCCTTTCATACCTGCAGACGACTTCTGAAACCCTTGTGGCAAAAAAAAAATTGCTATTAATAATGTTTTCAGTCAAATTCAATAATAATACTTTTATTTATAGAGAATTTCCATATATTTGCTATGATTTTTCAATGTTGTCTGGATTGCCTCAGTGGTGTGGTTATGGGAGATCACAGGTTCGATCTCTGGCTGGGTCTTACCACTGTCTTTATAAATGGTAGTAATGGTTGGTTGCCCTCATTGGAAATCAGGGTTATAGGTTTAGCATTACGGCTGACCCACCCAGGAAACACCGTGATATAAGTGAATTGTTAATGTATTTGGGATTGAATTAAACTGATTGTTGATCTTATCAAAAAACTATTCAGTGATGAATTTAATTTTAATCATGATACTGTGTATGATATTTCCAGATATTTTCTCTCATTGCGACCACAAGAGTTACATAGAGAAAATGGTTACATTGGCATACATAATTTTAATCATGATACTGTGTATGATATTTCCAGGTATTTTCTCTCGGTGCTGCCCACAAGTTACGTAGATAGGATGGTTTCAGTGGCATACATAATTTAAATCATGATACCATGTATGATATTTCCAGGTATTTTCTCTCAGTGCTGCCCATGAGTTACGTAGAGAGGATGGTTTCAGTGGCGTACATAATTTTAATCATGATACCATGTATGATATTTCCAGGTATTTTCTCTCAGTGCTGCCCACAAGTTACTTAGATAGGATGGTTTCAGTGGCGTACATAATTTTAATCATGATACCATGTATGATATTTCTGGGTATTTTCTCTCAGTGCTGCCCACAAGTTACGTAGATAGGATGGTTTCAGTGGCGTACATAGTTTTAATCATGATACCATGTATGATATTTCTAGGTATTTTCTCTCAGTGCTGCCCACAAGTTACGTAGATAGGATGGTTTCAGTGGCGTACATAGTTTTAATCATGATAGCATGTATGATATTTCCAGGTATTTTCTCTCAGTGCTGCCCATGAGTTACGTAGAGAGGATGGTTTCAGTGGCGTACATAATTTTAATCATGATACCATGTATGATATTTCCAGGTATTTTCTCTCAGTTCTGCCCATGAGTTACGTAGAGAGGGTGGTTTCAGTGGCATACATAGTTTTAATCATGATACCATGTATGATATTTCCAGGTATTTTCTCTCAGTGCTGCCCATGAGTTACGTAGATAGGATGGTTTCAGTGGGGTACATAATTTTAATCATGATACCATGTATGATATTTCCAGGTATTTTCTCTCAGTGCTGCCCATGAGTTACGTAGAGAGGATGGTTTCAGTGGCGTACATAGTTTTAATCATGATACCATGTATGATATTTCCAGGTATTTTCTCTCAGTGCTGCCCACGAGTTACGTAGAGAGGATGGTTTCAGTGGCGTACATAGTTTTAATCATGATACCATGTATGATATTTCCAGGTATTTTCTCTCAGTGCTGCCCACGAGTTACGTAGAGAGGATGGTTTCAGTGGCGTACATAGCTTTAATCATGATACCATGTATGATATTTCCAGGTATTTTCTCTCAGTGCTGCCCATGAGTTACGTAGAGAGGATGGTTTCAGTGGCGTACATAGCTTTAATCATGATACCATGTATGATATTTCCAGGTATTTTCTCTCAGTGCTGCCCATGAGTTACGTAGAGAGGATGGTTTCAGTGGCGTACATAGTTTTAATCATGATACCATGTATGATATTTCCAGGTATTTTCTCTCAGTGCTGCCCATGAGTTACGTAGAGAGGATGGTTTCAGTGGCGTACATAGTTTTAATCATGATACCATGTATGATATTTCCAGGTATTTTCTCTCAGTGCTGCCCATGAGTTACGTAGAGAGGATGGTTTCAGTGGCGTACATAGTTTTAATCATGATACCATGTATGATATTTCCAGGTATTTTCTCTCAGTGCTGCCCATGAGTTACTTAGAGAGGATGGTTTCAGTGGCGTACATAGTTTTAATCATGATACCATGTATGATATTTCCAGGTATTTTCTCTCAGTGCTGCCCATGAGTTACGTAGAGAGGATGGTTTCAGTGGCGTACATAGTTTTAATCATGATACCATGTATGATATTTCCAGGTATTTTCTCTCAGTGCTGCCCATGAGTTACATAGAGAGGATGGTTTCAGTGGCGTACATAGTTTTAATCATGATACCATGTATGATATTTCCAGGTATTTTCTCTCAGTGCTGCCCATGAGTTACGTAGAGAGGATGGTTTCAGTGGCGTACATAGCTTTAATCATGATACCATGTATGATATTTCCAGGTATTTTCTCTCAGTGCTGCCCATGAGTTACGTAGAGAGGATGGTTTCAGTGGCGTACATAGCTTTAATCATGATACCATGTATGATATTTCCAGGTATTTTCTCTCAGTGCTGCCCATGAGTTACGTAGAGAGGATGGTTGTATAACCTCTAAAGGTCGAGACGGAGATAAAATCACCTTGGTGTCTTGTTTGGATGTGGATTCACAACACTGGAAACACGATAAAGTAAGACATCGTCTCATTGTTAGGTCACTGTATCCACCAGGAACTTAACCCTTTCCCACATACAACAAATCTGCTGAAGACGACTTTAAAATTATCTTCACAAAAAAATACAAAAAATGTCTGAAATGAAGTATAATTATTGTATAAAGTTGAAACAATGTGGCAAAAGGAGAAAATGCTCAATATAAGCAATTTCTCCTTGTTTCACAGTATTTTCAAAAGTTGCAGAGGCGTTAGAAAGCTTGTGTATGATGGGAAGGGTCAACCCTTTCAATGCTGAATTTTTAGCTCACCCCAGGACGAAGCACTGGTTGAGCTATTTTGATCACGCATGTCCCTTGTCTTCTGCCCTGTTTCCTGAAAACTACTTCTCTTTAATTTACTTATGTGAATAAAGTAAGAACATTGAAAGTTGTATTAAATCGGTTGATTGATTTGGTTTTAACGCCGTTTTTAACAATTTCTCAGTCATATCACGGCGGCTAGTTCACCTACTCATGTGTTTCCTGGTTTTCCCACACCAGTACCCCACACAACAATATTCCCAAGCAACTGGCTGCTTTTCCACATAGACTTAGCCCATAGGTGGAAGACGAATGACGCATGTCGCAATGACTTTTGTCAAACGTCGGAAAGAAAGTTGGCCGAGCCGGGATTCGAACTCACAACCCCTGGATTGACAGCCCGCGTCGTTACCGACTGAGCTACCGGGACTCGACTGTATTAAATCGGGAGAGCAATAGTGGACCATCGTGGTCCTCTTGTTAGGTTGTCTGTATTTTGTAGAAAAAAAATTGGGCTATTGTGATACCCTTGGTGTCGTCTGCTTCTTCACAAAACTTTAACTTTAACTTAACCTTCAACAATTTCAAATGAAACTTGCGTACTCATTTCTCTAGGAACAATATGCATGTCTATACCACATCACATAACTCGGGCTTTAGTTACAATTCAGTACTTGGACAAAAAAGACAAAAGTTAGTTCCACGAGACTCTTGTTATACCCCCGCAAACGTAGCAGGGGGTATCCTGGCATCAGCCTGTCGGTTGGTTGGTCCGTCGGTCTGTCGCTCTGTCCGCAAAATCTGTTCCGTTGTACTCCTCCTTCAGTTTCTACCTGATTTACTTGATACTTGGCATAAATGTTAATCAGGAGTAGTAGATGTGCAAGACGCAAATTTCATGTCCCTGTGACCTTCACCTTGACCTCTGACCTTGAAATAGGATATTTTTTTTGTTAAAATCTAATCTGTTGTACTCCTCCTTCAGTTTCAACCTGATTTACTTCATACTTGGCATAAATGTTAATCAGGAGTAGTAGATGTGCAAGACGCAAATTTCATTTCCCTGTGACCTTCACCTTGACCTCTGACCTTGAAATAGGATTTTATTTTTGTTAAAATCTAATCTGTTGTACTCCTCCTTCAGTTTCAACCTGATTACTTCATACTTGGCATAAATGTTAATCAGGAGTAGTAGATGTGCAAGATGCAAATTTCATGTCCCTGTGACCTTCACCTTGACCTCTGACCTTGAAATAGGATTTTTTTTTTTGTTAAAATCTAATCTGTTGTACTCCTCCTTCAGTTTCAACCTGATTTACTTCATACTTGGCATACATGTTAATCAGGAGTAGTAGATGTGCAACACGTAAATTTCATGTCCCTGTGACCTTGAACTTGACCTCTGACTTTGAAATAGGATTTTTTTTTTTGTTAAAATCTAATCTGTTGTACTCCTCCTTCAGTTTCAACCTGATTTACTTCATACTTCGCATAAATGTTAATCAGGAGTAGTAGATGTGCAAGACGCAAATTTCATGTCCCTGTGACCTTCACCTCTGACCTTGAAATAGGATTTTTTTTCTTAAAATCTAATCTGGTGCGACATACTCCTCCTTCAATTTCAACCGGATTTACTTGAAACATTGCAAAATGGAGCCGTTTTGTGTGGCACCAGCCTGTCGGTCGGTCCAGATAAAAGGAGTCATTTTGTGTTTGATATCATATTAGTATTTTTTTCTGATACTGATATTCAAATTGTCTGAGTCAAAGATAATACTGTGAGATATAATATGTGTCAGGGGTTGGGGCGGGTGTATTAATCACCTTTAGTGATAGTTCTAGTTTAAATTGACTTGTCCAGCTTTGCATTGGGATGAGTTCATAGCCAATTTAACCCTTTCCCTCATATAGACACTTTCTGACGCCTCTGCAGCAGACAGAAAACATAGTGACAAAAGAAGAAATTGCTCTAAACAAGCAATTTCTCCTTTTGCTACAATGTTTTCCACATTCAGTCATAGGTTATCCATTCAATTATAGAGATTTTCTCTGTTTTGACAAAGTATGTTTAAAGTCGTCTGCTGCAGGATTGTCATATGAGGGAAAGGGTTAAGGAATATCAAGAGAAAGATGTTGATTTGGGCAGCCAAAAGTGGCTTAAACTTCACAAAATAGTTCCCATCAGTCAAAGGGTAAAATTAATCTTGTTAACCCTTTCCCACATACAACACATCTATAACAGATGACTTTTAAAACATCTTGGCAAACATGTGAAAAATCTCCATTCTTAAGAGTTGAACTATTAAAAAGAGTTGAAAATATTGTGGCAAATAGGTGAAATAGCTCATTATAAACAAGTTCACCTTCAGCCACAATCTTTTCAAAAGTGGTCTGTTATAGATGTGTTGTATGTGGGGACAAATCTGCAGCAGACGACTTTGAAAACATGTAGTTTGGAATGTCTCAAAAAATAAAAGTGTACTTGCTGAAAAGATTTGAAATCATTGTGGCAAAAGGAGGAATTGGTCGTTTGAGCAATTTCTTCTTTTGTCACAATGTTTTCAAAAGTTGTCTGCTACAGAGGTGTCAAAAAGCGTCTGTATGTGGGAAAGGGTTAACAATGCTGTGTAGGTCACTTTGAAAAACAGCATTGGAAAAAAAAGTGACATCTGGAAATTTTGATTTTGAATTATCAGTCAGAGTTGACATTGTGGCTCAAAATGTGCAAGTTTGCAAAACTTGCCTGCTGTATAGAACATAAAAATCTGACTTCATTAGGGAAATGAAAATTGTAAAAATAGTTATAAATCCTTTACCATTGGCCGACGAATTTTGACACATCTGAAATTGTTCATTATGTGTATTTTTTTCTTTTCCATGATGTTTTCAACTGTATTTACTAATTATTCTTTCATTGTTCTGGTATTTTTTAATATATTTGGTAAGATGTTTTCAAAGTCATCTGCTATCATTTTGTAGTATGTGGTAAAGGGTTCGACTTCCAGGGAAATTGTAAGGATAGTTGTTTATGCATTTTATTTTATATATGTTTCAGGAAGCAAACACGATAATACATGTCGCTAGTGGTCGATGTTTGGATACAGCGGATGAAAAATCTGGTGGATTTGTACGTGTGAAAGACTGTTCAAAGGCAGATTCTCAGAAATGGACGTTTGAGTTCTACCTGTCATAGCATCCCATTTTATAATTTAACACTTTCCCCAACCACAGAATGCTTTCTGACGCCTCTGCAGTAGACAACTTTTGAAAACATTGTGAACAATTTCTACTTTTGCCACAATGTTTTCAACTCTTTTCAATAGTTAAGCTTGAACTTCGTGAGATTTTCAATTATTTTGACTATATGTTTGCAAAATTGTGTGCTGCTGATATTTTGTACTTGGGAAATGGTTAACCCTTTCTAAGATAATATATGCAATTGACGAATTTGTGGCAAATGCACATTTGAAGAGATTGCAGGAAAAATGATTAATTGATTATTGTGAGCAATTTCTTCTTTTCCCACCATGTTTCTTTACTTTATTCTGATATTGTACCTTAAACTGGAGATATTTTCCATATTTTCCAAGAGATATTTTTAAAGTCACTTGCAGTATTTTCTTTCTGTGCGAAAGATTAACCATTTACTTGATATGATAAATGGTTATATGCTTTGGAAATAGAGAATTTATTTGTATTGTGCAAATCTTTTCCTCGCATGAAAGGCGTCCGATGTCCTCTCTAGTATAGAAAGTGTTCAATATCTCTTTAACAACCTTTATGCAGACATTTGAACTATGCAACCTGAACTAATTTGCGGCCAGTGTAGATCCTGATAAGCTTGAAGATTCACAGTTTGATCTCAATCTACACTGTTCATCAATTAGTCAATATAGGATTGAAGAAGCTCCTGACAAACAGTATATACTTGTCTCTATGTTTTTCAAAAAGCCGTATGCTGCAGAGGCATCAGAAAGCGTCTACGTGTTGGAATGCAACACATTAAGCATAGTTAAGCTGTCAGATCTTCCTCATGTAATCTTTCACTTGGTAGATACAGGTACACACAGAAAATCTACACAACTAGAAAAAACATTAACAGGAAAAAATGTCAAGGGGGGAAGGAATGACTAGCAATTTTTAGGGTATCACCTATCAATTTTTTTTATTATTTTTTAGGCACTAATTTTAATTTTAATAAAATAAATACCCCCCCACCCACTAAATAAAAACAGCTTGTCGTTCCTCCCCCCCTGGACATTTTTTCCTGGAACAGCCCTGAGTTCAATCTTCAATGATACACAGAGGTTTTGAACTGTCCAACATGGCAATTTCAACACATTTTCATAAGTTTGTTATGATACAGGTAGACGATAGGTTTGGTACCAGTTTGTGTAGCGCTATGCATTCAAATTTAAATTTTTTAATCGTTATTGAAACTATTTTTAAACCTATTGTCTACCTATACCATAACAACACATGATAAATGTGGATCGATCAAGTTGGACTATTCTGACAATTTCGAATCCCAGTCTACCATTGTAGATTGAGTCCAAGTTGACATTACTTACCTGTATGACAGCACTGTATTGTATAACAGAGCTCATGGTTGCTATTACTATCACTGGGTGTTTCCTATCATTGAAATAGATCTCTTGTTTATATATCTGTCTATTGTGTTTCAAATATCTTTAGTAGTGTTAGTTTTGTTATCTTTATTTCCATGCTTAACCCTTTCCCTCATACGACAATTCTGCAGCAGACGACTTTGAACATATTTTGTAAAAAGGTAGAAAATCTCTATAATTGAATGGATAACCTATGACTAAAAGTGGAAAACATTGTGGCAAAAGGAGAAATTGCACGTTTCGTGCAATCTCTTCTTTTGTCACTACACCTCTGATCTATGTGAGAAAGTAGTCAGTGGCTTCGAAAGAATGTTGTGTAAGTACTGGTGTGGGAAAGCCAGGAAAACATGGGTAGGTGCACTGACCGCCGTGATATGACCAAAGCTGTTGAAAGCGGCGTTAAACTCCAAACAAACAAAACAAATCTTTTGTCACTATGTTTTCAAATAGCCGTCTGCTGCAGAGGCGTCAGAAAGCGTCTATATGAGGGAAAGGGTTGATTATTGTGTCATTAATGTTAACGGTTTGTGTATTTATGATACCATTAAAACCAGGATTTACCCTTTCCCACATACAACAAATCTGTGGAGGACAATTATAAATATTGAATAGAGTTAATATTGTGGTCAAAATGATAAGTTTGTCCTTATGAGCAATTACTCCTTTAGCCACAATGTTTTCAAAAGTTTGTCTGCTGCAGAGTTATCAGACTGTGTCCGCGAGAGGGAAAGGGGCGTCAACTGTTTCCCTGATACAGAAGACATGTTATACCTATCAAGCTGCTTACTTTTGAAAAGAGTGTTGGGAAAGGATGAATTACTGAGTGTATGTCGAAACCCATATGGTTCCTTTTTGTCATAGTAGTCAAAATTCATATGGTAAAAAAAACAGGGTAGTCAATTTCTATCGTATGGGTTTTGACTAACCTGCATTTTCTATCGTATGGGTTTTGACTACCCTGTTTTTTTTTACCATATGGGTTTTGACTACTACATGTATGACAAAAAGTGACTGTATGGGTTTTGACCATATGGGTTTTGAATGTCCCCCGAATTACTTGATCATATTTAAACCTTTCCCTCACATAGACGCTTTCTGACGCCTCTGCAGCAGACGGCTCTTTGAAAACATAGTAACAAAAGAGGAAATTGCATAAAAAGTGCAATTTCTCCTTTTGTCACAATGTTTTCCACTTTTAGTCATAGGTTATCCATTCAATTATAGAGATTTTCCATTATTTGACAAAATATGTTCAAAGTCGTCTGCTGCAGAATTGTCGTATGAGGGAAAGGGTTAAACATTGTGTCACCTTAACCCTTACCTACATAAAGTCGCTTTCTGACGCCTCTGCAGTAGACGCCTTTTGAAGGCATTTTGACAAAAGGATAAATTGCCGTCTACTTTATTCAATAATTTAACTTTCATCATTTTGAGAAATTTCTCCTTTTGTCACAATTTTTCGAAAGTTGTCTGCTGCAGATGTGTCAGAATGTTCTTGCTAGTGGGAAAGGGTTAAAGTTTACATGTTACACATTTCCCCACCAACTTTAAAATGTAGCTTTAATGTCAAGGATGCAGTAATCTTTAGTAAATTAAATATACAATATACATGTATTAAGAACATCTGATTGATGATGATATCTTTGTTGTCCCGTTTTGTTTTTTGATATAATTTATTTACATGTAGTATCTAAATGTATGTTGTTTTGGTTTGTTTCCTTAGGTTTAAATATTCACCAACCACCCCTTGCGCATATACAGTAGAACATGTGCCAAAGACCACGAATATCACTTCCCTGTCATTCTTTGCTCACGCTTTTGCTTACTGTTACATATTTTCTAGTATTACTTGTAGTTTAACCTTTTCCCTCATACGACAATTCTGCAGCAGACGACTTTGAACATATTTTGTCAAAAAATGGAAAATCTCTATAATTGAATGACTAAAAGTGGAAAACATTGTGGCAAAAGGAGAAATTGCTCGTTTTGAGCAATTTCTTCTTTTGTCACTATGTTTTCAGAAAGCCGTCTGCTGCAGAGGCGTCAGAAAGCGTCTATATGAGGGAAAGGGGTAAGACACCTAAAAACAGTGTATATGTCTGAATAATTTTTAAAGTAAAGTTAAGGGAAAAAAGGGAAAAAGAAAAAGAAAGTAATCTATTATTTTACTTGTAATATATTTATAAGGGAAAAATAAAAGTGACATAATCTAGTATTTTACTAATAATATATTAATTGGGGAAAAACAAAAGTGAAATAATGTAGTATTTTACTAGATATATATTATAAAGGCAAAAAGAAAAGTAAAATAATCTAGTATTTTACTAGTAATATATATATTGAGGATATTTCATGAGTGTTTATTTATTATCACTTTTAATAAACAAGTTTACTAAGATGATATGCGGCGAGCTTCATATTCAGCTTGGTTAACACATTTATTAAAAGTGATAATAAATAAACATGAATGATATATTCTATTTATCACATAAAGTGATTTATGATGTGTATTTCAAAAAATTAAAATTATGAAATTTGCCGGTTTGGGCGCTAAAGTGACTAAAGTTATAACGTCAAACTGCTGACGTGACGTCATTTTCATAGTTTGGTTTCTGCGTTGTAACAAAGACTTATGCCCAAACTGGAAGCCAAACTAGTAGTGTCATATGATATTTATGTAATGGGATTTTGACACTGCCAGAGATGGCTTTATGTGATAATACGTAATATATAATATATGTATTGTATTTGTCGTAAGATTTGTACTGCACTACATGGAAACCAAGCTAAATGATTGACCTGCATATCTGCAGTGTCTTTCCAATTATTCACTGTTTGCTAATTGGTAAAAATAATACCAAATAAACATATAGACGCTTTCTGATGCCTCTGCAGCAGACAGCTTTATGAAAACATAGTGACAAAAGAAGAAATTGCTCAAAACAAGCAATTTCTTCTTTTGCCACAATGTTTTCCAATTTAAGTTATAGGTTATCCATTCAATTATAGAGACTTTCTATTTTTTGACAAAATATGTTCAAAGTTGTCTGCTGCAGAATTGTCGCATGAGGGAAAGGGTTAAGAGTATATTATATTTAATACATTTTAATTCAGTTAATATGTCTGCTTTATTTTAAAGTAAAATAATATTGTATTGCACTGATAATATATTAACCCTTTTATCAAGAAGATTCCAAACATCAGTGTGCATTTGGATTGAATTGTATAGATGTGCAGTCAGATCTGTATCCACACTTGTCACAAATTCACAATTGTCACAAATTCACTGTCGCTGGGTATCCTAGAGCAAAGTCTTTTATTGTAAATAGAGTTTATTTACATATATGGATTGAACACAGTGGTTCATCGCCTTATGTCATAAATAACATGCAAGACAAAACAATACAATGCATTTTTAACAAAAACATGAAACAAATTCTAATATATATTCTTGTTATTATTATAACTTCTTGTGTTTTGTCTATATGTTATTTAATATAATTTTTTGTTTGTTTGTTGAAAACTTATGAGGTGTAAGGCCATTTATAATAGCGTTCTTGTTAGTATGCAAAGGCATAAGCCATATATCTCTAGGGATCCACTTTCAGATTTTTGCTTGGAATTATCTTGTTCCCTCGTACAGATGCTTTTTGATCACTCTGCATCAGATGATTTTTGAAAACATTTTGGCAAAAGTAGAAATTGCTCATTATGAGCAATTTCTCTTTTTGCCCTAATGTTTTCAATTCTTGTTATAAATTAACCTCATTTATGTAGATGTAGTAGAGTGGTCTGTCCCATAGATAGACAATATGTAGCTATGCGTCTGTATAAGCGGAAACTTATACTGCCTTTCTATAGCCATGGTCACATTTACGGTCATGCACGTAGTTGACCGTAGTTCATTTCAAACGTAGTCTGCCGTAGTATTACTACGGTCAAATAGGTTGAAGTACGTTCGAAGTAGGTTCAAAATTGGCAAAAAGAGGAAATATAGAAAGTCTAAGTAGGTTGAACTACGTGTAAGTACGGTCAACTACATTCAATTACGAGCACAGTGGCTAGGGTTAACTAGGGTATCACTACGTCTAACTACGAGTAACTACGTTACACTACGTATAAACTACGTCTTAAGTACGTGCAACTACGGTAAATTAGGATCAACTGCGTTAAACTACGGTAAAACATTGTGGCTGCGCCTGCGCAGTACTGGTAAGCTACAGTCATTGTGCTTTTGGAAGTTGACGAACGTAGTTAAACCCTAGTAGATCCCTAGTTAACCTTAATGTTAACCGTATTGTTGATGTGTTTTGGCAGGTACTACGGTCAACTACGGTACACACTTCGGTTAAGTAGGGTCAATTACGGTTTACTAAGGTCAACTACGTTCAAACTACGGTCACAGTAGGTTCAAAACATTGTACTTAACCGTAACCAATTTTTGAACATGTTGAATAATTATGTGCTTACTACGGGCAAATCATAAGTTCAAACTACGTTCATTACTACGTTGAACTACGGTTATCTACGTGTAACTATGTTCAACTACGTTTAATAAGTTCAACTATGACCAACTACGGTCATTCCCCACTACGTTCAACTACGTAAGATGTGACCACGGCTTATAGAGCTAGCTTTTATAGCGATTTGGTAAAGTGTTTGCTTCCGGGCCAAGAGGTCCTGAGATCAAGCCCTCAAGTGGTCCGCTGCAAATTTGTTGTATACGCGAAATGGTTACACATATGCATACAGTAAAAGCTCTGCTTAGACAGTGTTAAACCCTTTTACACATACAACAGCAGACGACTTTGAAAATACTTAGATAACAATATCGAAAATCTCTGAAAATGAAGGTATAATTACTAAAAAGAGTTGAAAACTTTGTAGCAAAAGGAGAAATTGCTTGTTTTGAGTAATTTCTCTTTTTGTCACGATGTTTTCAGATGCATTTAGGTCCCTTTTTGACTGACATGTCTTGTATTCATTTGTATCAACATGCCTCCCTTTCCCACATATAGCAATTATGCAGCAGGCAAAAATACGAAAAATCTCTATTATTGTAATTACTGAATTTTGTCACAGTGTTTTAAAGAGTCGTCTGCTGCAGACGCGTCTATAAGTGGAAAAGGGTTAAATTCACCTAAATTTCGTACATCTTTGAAAACTTGGGGTACCAAAAGATCTTTAAAACAGTTAGTTTTGTGTTGGTCATTTGCAATTTGACTTATGTATTAAGAAGCTTAGGAAGAACTAAGCAAGCAGCAAAGATTGAAATTAGTCTGTGCCTTTTAGATGTACGCAAACAATTGGCAAAAGAAGAAATTGCTAATTATGAGCAATTTCTTCTTTTGTCATAGTGTTGTCAAAAGACGTCTGCTGCAGCTCGTCATATAGGGTCTACATGTGGGAAAGGGTTAAATTCGCCCAAATTTCATTTATTTTTAGCTCGACTTTTCAAAGAAAAGGTTAGCTATACTACTCACCCCGGCGTCGGCGTTGGCGTCACACCTTGGTTAAGGTTTTTGTACCAATCCCCTTTTTTGTCAAAACCATTACAGATATTGCTTTGGAACTTACAACACTTATTCACCATCATTACCTCCATCAACACACAAGAGTACATAACTCTGTCGAGGTTTTTGTAAGAATTATGGCCCTTTTTTTTACTTAGAAATTTGGTTAAGTTTTTTGTACCAATTCACTTTTTTTTCAAAACCATTACAGATATTGCTTTGAAACTTACAACACTTTTTCACCATCATTACCTCCAGCAACAGACAATAGTACATAACTCTGCCAATGTTTTTGTAAGAATTATGGCCATTTTTTGCCTTGGAATTTTGGTTTGGAACTTTGGAAAGTTTTTCATACCACCTCACTTTTTTTCAAAACCATTAGTGATTTAGCTTATACACTTACAATACTTATTTATCATCATTACCTCCATCAACAGACAAGGGTACATAACTCTGTCAAGTTTTGTTAAAGAATTATGGCCCTTTTTCGATTAATAATTTGGTTAAGTTATTCATACCAAATCAAATTTGTTCAAAACAATTTGAGATATAGCTTAAACACTTACAAAAATATTTTTATGTTTTATTGGCAAGCACAAAAAATTCGAGCATGCTGTCCTCCAACAGTTCTTGTTGTGTTTGCCATTAGCAAGCAGCAAAGCTCCAGATCACTGTACCTTTGAGCTGTTTCTAAAAAAGTTGTGCATATAATCATAAGAGCCTCTGGAGAACCGTTATGATTAACATATGATTATACCAGTATGTAATTGACATGAAATTTTTAATTCTCGAAGTAAGGTTTTAACCCTTTCCCACATACAACAAATTTGCTGCAGACCACTTTGGAAACATGTGGACAAAAATATGGAAAATCCCTATAAATTAAGGTATATTTACTGAAAAAAAAGATGAAAACATTGTGGCAAAGGTAGAAATTGCTTGTTGTCCCCCGCTTTTAGCGAAAGCTGGGGACTATTATTTCTCATTCGTCAGTCCGTCAGTCCGTCAGTCACGCTGTCACAAAAACTTTAACCTTGGTCATAACTTCTGAACCGTAATAGGTACTGCTTTCATATTTCACATGTGTATTCCTTGTGACAACCCCTTTCCATCAATACCAATTTTTTTGACCTTGTGACCTTGACCCTGACGAGTTATGGCCCTTTACCCCTATGTATGACTAAATTCATTTCCGGGCTATTTCTCTGCAACCGCTTTTTGGAATTTTATGAAACTTCATAGGAAGGATCACCACCAAGTGTAGATGCGCATATCGTGTTTGCGTTCCGGTTGGATTATTTTTCACGGAGTTATGGCCCTTTACTCCACCATCAGGCTATGTATGACTAAATTCATTTCCGGGCTATTTCTCTGCAACCGCTTTTTGGAATTTTATGAAACTTCATAGGAAGGATCACCACCAAGTGTAGATGCGCATATCGTGTTTGCGTTCCGGTTGGATTATTTTGCACGGAGTTATGGCCCTTTACCCCACCATCAGGCTATGTATGACTAAATTCATTTCCGGGCTATTTCTCTGCAACCGCTTTTTGGAATTTTATGAAACTTCATAGGAAGGATCACCACCAAGTGTAGATGCGCATATCGTGTTTGCGTTCCGGTTGGATTATTTTTCACGGAGTTATGGCCCTTTACTCCACCATCAGGCTATGTATGACTAAATTCATTTCCGGGCTATTTCTCTGCAACCGCTTTTTGGAATTTTATGAAACTTCATAGGAAGGATCACCACCAAGTGTAGATGCGCATATCGTGTTTGCGTTCCGGTTGGATTATTTTGCACGGAGTTATGGCCCTTTACCCCACCATCAGGCTATGTATGACTAAATTCATTTCCGGGCTATTTCTCTGCAACCGCTTTTTGGAATTTTATGAAACTTCATAGGAAGGATCACCACCAAGTGTAGATGCGCATATCGTGTTTGCGTTCCGGTTGGATTATTTTTCACGGAGTAATGGCCCTTTACTCCACCATCAGGCTATGTATGACTAAATTCATTTCCGGGCTATTTCTCTGCAACCGCTTTTTGGAATTTTATGAAACTTTATAGGAAGGATCACCACCAAGTGTAGATGCGCATATCGTGTTTGCGTTCCGGTTGGATGATTTTTCACGGAGTTTTACCCCACCATCCGGCTATGTATGACTTAATTCATTTCCGGGCTATCTCTCTGCAACCGCTTTTTGGAATTTGATGAAACTTTATAGGAAGGATCACCACCAAGTGTAGATGCGCATATCGTGTTTGCGTTCCGGTTGGATTATTTTTCACGGAGTTATGGCCCTTTACTCCACCATCAGGCTATGTATGACTAAATTCATTTCCGGGCTATTTCTCTGCAACCGCTTTTTGGAATTTTATGAAACTTCATAGGAAGGATAACCACCAAGTGTAGATGCGCATATCGTGTTTGCGTTCCGGTTGGATGATTTTTCACGGAGTTATGGCCCTTACTTCTGAACCGTAATAGGTACTGCTTTCATATTTCACATGTGTATTCCTTGTGACAACCCCTTTCCATCAATACCAATTTTTGTGACCTTGACCCTGGCGGGGGACCATGATTCTCTGAATTTGCTTGTTTTAAGCAATTTCTTCTTTTGCCACAATGTTTTTCAAAAGTCGTCTGCTGCAAAGGCATCATAAAGCGTCAATATGTGGAAAAGGGTTAAGTCATTCACCATTTCCAACATACAGACACTTTCTGACTCCTCTCTTTAATTATAGGATAATCTATGACTAATCCCGGAAAACATTGGAAAACATTGTGGCAAAAGGAGAAATTGCACGTTTTGAGCAATTTCTTTTTTTGTCACTATGTTTTCAAAAAGCTGTCTGCTGCAGAGGCGTCAGAAAGCGTCTATATGAGGGAAAGGATTAAGACTGTTTAGTTATGTATATTTGGATTGTGGTTTACCTTATACGTACTGAGGATATTTTTATGGCAGTACCACATATGTAGGGCTTTGGATTTCCAAGACCTTCTATTCCTTCAATGTTTTCCTGAATAATTGTTAAACCCTTTCCCTCGTATAGACATTTTCTGACGCCTCTGCAGCAGACGGCTTTTTGAAAACATGGCGACAAAAGAAGAAATTGCTCAAAACAAGCAATTTCTCCTTTTGTCACCATGTTTTCAACTCTATTCAATTATTGTACTTTCATTTACTGAGATTTTCTATATATTTGCGTAGATGTTTTCAAAGTTGTCTGCTGCAGATTTGTTGTATGTGGGAAAGGGTTAATGTAAGTTGATAAAAAGGTAGATAAATGCTATTTTAATCAAATAGTGTCAGCGCAAGACAATCATTAAAACATCTTTTATGTTATACTATTAGTTTCTTCCACTGTCACAGAATGCATATATTCCAAATTGTAAATAGATATATATTGGGACAAATAAAAGTATAACTTTTATGACAGAGTAGAAAACATTCTGTGAAAAAAGGTATATTACGGAGTGGAAATAAGAACAATTTTCTTTACCAATATTGTTTACACTTTCTTACATACAATTGTTTTCAATAAATTGTCCGACATGTTTTCAAAGTTGTTTGCTGCAGATTGGCTGTATGTGGGGAAGGGTTAAATATAGTAGAGGATTAAAACGCCAATTGTGTCTGGTACATAGTTTACCCTTTCCCTCATATAGACGCTTTCTGACGCCTTTGCAGCAGATGTCTTTTTAAAAAACATAGTGACAAAAAAAGAAATTGTTCAAAACAAGCAATTTCTCCTTTTATCACAATGTTTTCCACTGAGTCATAGGTTATCCATTCAATTATAGAGATTTTCTATATTTTGACAAAATACGTTCAAAGTCGTCTGCTGCAGAATTGTTGTATGAGGGAAAGGGTTCATCCTTTCCCTCTCCCCTTACAACACATCTGCAACAATAGGTTAAGCTGCAGTGCAAGAGGTGAATAATATCCTTATATAAGTACCAACTTTAGTAGATTCTGGAAAAAAGGACCTGGTGAGCCTTAAAGAGGATTTTTCTGAGGTGGTTTAAGTGTCTCCCACTCAACTAGAGGTCATGACACGGTCCTTTTAAGGAAAAAGTGCCTCACATGTATCGCTGCTATACACTAAGCACGTGAAAGAACCAAGGGAGCTTTGTTTCCAACTTTTGCAATTTTTCAAAAGATTTAACTTATTTATCTATTTTGTGCTTAAACATTTCTTTGATTATATCAACCCTTTTAGATACTATTTACTTACATACTTATTTGCTCACCTGAGCAAACTTTGTTGTAGAAATTTAGTGATCACTGGTCATTCAGGATGTTTGTTTATTCATGTTTCACCTCAATAGAATAGCTTCTTAAACCACTACGCTTATAATACCAATACATTCACTTTAATATGTACTGTAAAGAAATCCATTATATACTATTTTCCATTATACATGTATTTTATTTCAAGTTTTGATGACTTCAAGATTGCACCAGGGATTGAAACTTGTTTTGACTACTATATATGTAATTTGGCTAATAATTATACTAGGGTGAGCAATAGAGTGCCACCATGTTTAGGAATCTATTGTCATTTTGATGTAGGCTAGCTACAATTAACGATGTACAATGCAGATGGGTGATGGTACTATATATAATCAAGTGGCCCGGTGATCTAGTGGTTAACACGTTAGACTGCCAAATCAGAGGTCCAGGGTTCAAATGCTGGTCATGGTTCTGGATGTTCATGTTGATTGGTCGAAAAGCATGGCCACCAGGCTATTTTGCCTTATGTTCCTAGGGTGACCCTCCATCAGAATACTTAAAGCCATGTTGATTGCTCGAAAACTATTGCCACCACGGGACAGGGCTATTTTGCCTTATATGGCTATAGTGAACACTTAAAAAATCTTCTTGGACGAAAGTATCTGGCTGATTTTCAAATAATTTTGTAGAAATGTCCCTTAAGTGACTCTCTATCAAGTTCCCATAAATCCCTTTTTATGGCCAAAGTATGCTCTTTAATTTTTGTTTATAACTATCTTGCGTTTTTTTCGTAAATAGGTAGTACCTATAGATATATTACATTAACGAAGTATTGAAGAATGTTACTTCCCAAATTATCCTCGGTTGTTTTCATAGCCAAGGATATCATATAGATCGCGCATACTGAAGGCCTTTGTTTTGTTGACGAATTTTTGAAGTAAATATATATATATAAATGTACATGTACATGTACTTGGGTTTGTTTGTTTGAATCTATTTATGATATAAACAATCACGATAATTTTTATACTGGACTTTAATTTTTCATTTGACCTAAGCAGTTCTTTTTATTGATACCATTTTATTATTCCTCCGTAAATATATAGAACCCGAATATATAGATGCGCAGTCCGTGCAGGCTAATCCAGGCCGACACATTCCGTTTCAGGGGGATAGAGGTATTGAGTAATGATGTATGAAACAGTAAATCTACAGGAGGCGAAAAGTGTATGTCCGGGTTAGCCTGGGCGGCTCGCTACGGCTGAACCGGGTCGATACTTTACGCAGAGTCCACACGGTGGGTTTTTCTCGAAGGACTTATCCTGACACCACCGATTCATCATTCGTAATGCATACCCAGCAACTTTGAATGCCAAGGAGGGGAAAGTAAACAGATGTCAGAACGACCAGTGTAGTCCTAGATCAAACAGCACATACCGACCAATGTAGTCCTAGATCGAACAGCACATACCGACCAATGTAGTCCTAGATCAAACAGCACATACCGACCAATGTAGTCCTAGATCAAACAGCACATACCGACCAGTGTAGTCCTAGATCGAACAGCACATACCGACCAATGTAGTCCTAGATCAAACAGCACATACCGACCAATGTAGTCCTAGATCAAACAGCACATACCGACCAATGTAGTCCTAGATCAAACAGCACATACCGACCAGTGTAGTCCTAGATCAAACAGCACATACCGACCAATGTAGTCCTAGATCAAACAGCACATACCGACCAATGTAGTCCTAGATCAAACAGCACATACCGACCAATGTAGTCCTAGATCAAACAGCACATACCGACCAATGTAGTCCTAGATCAAACAGCACATACCGACCAATGTAGTCCTAGATCAAACAGCACATACCGTCTCCGGGAATATCAATACTTTTGCTGATTAGTGTTAACCCTTTCCCTCATACAATTCTGCAGCAGACGACTTTGAACGTATTTTGTCAAAACATAGAAAATCTCCATAATTGAATGGATAACCTATGACAAAAAGTGGAAAACATTGTGGCAAACGGAGAAATTGCACGTTTTGTGCAATTTCTTCATTTGTCACTATGTTTTCAGAAAGCGTCTACATGAGGGAAAGGGTTAATTGAAGTTTTACATTATTCTACCCCAGATACATAGTATATGGGGGCTATATAGGAGTCACGTTGACGGTCGGTCGGTCCGTTGGTCTGTGGACATTTCTTGTGAACACTATTTCTCAGCAACCCTTGGTCAGAATTCAACTTCACAAGAATGATTGATACCAAGCCTAGTTGTGCATATTGTTGGCGTGTTGCACTGGAATTATTTTTAAATGAGTTATGGCTCCTTGAATTTCTCATACATCCGTTGGTCTGTGGACATTTCTTGTGAACACTATTTCTCAGCAACCCTTGGTCAGAATTCAATATAAATTTACAGGAATGATTGATACTAAGCCTAGTTGTGCATATTGTCGGCGAGTTGCACTGGAATTATTTTTAAATGAGTTATGGCCCCTTGAATTTCTCATACATATGTATATTGTCAGGCACCAGCTGGGGGTATTCATCACCTCCAGTGATATTTCTAGTTCAATTTATGAACTATTTCCTACCTTTTTATAGACGTATTTTTACACATCAACAGCAGATGACTTTTTAATACATTGTTTCAAAAGGAGCAATCGCTCATTATGAGCAATTTAAACTTCTTGCCACAATGTCTTCAACTTTCTTCAATACTTATACTTTTGTATATAAAGAGATAATCTACATTTGTGCACACCAGATTTCAAAGTCGTTTTCTGCATAATTGTTGTTTGTGGGATAGGGTTAGAAT
The DNA here is from genome assembly GCA_031761405.1 of Serripes groenlandicus. NCBI lineage: Eukaryota > Metazoa > Mollusca > Bivalvia > Cardiida > Cardiidae > Serripes > Serripes groenlandicus. Next base: position 387,949 of record JASEVX010000071.1, read on the forward strand.
ATGAGCGCCCACGAATTAACAAATAAACACGTTATCACATAAAGCATTTAATGCTAAGGTAACCAGTATACATTTTTTATAAAACAATGTATAAATATCAATAACTACTTAATGACATCGTAATTAATTATAAGAGTCACACTGTATTCTAATTCGAACACGAACTAGTGCTCCGAATGCCATTCTCCCAAATATTTTACCTTGTACGTCACTGTGATAATTCCCTTTTACTCACAATGTTCTCAAAATGAGTCCGCTACAGAATCTTGAAATACCGACTGCATAAGGTAAATGGTGAAACGAGTATCCAGTTCAATAATTAACCATTATAACTCTTTTAGTCCCGGATTCCCTAAAATAAACTCTTTAATGTTTTCAAAATCGGGCGACTGCATTTTTCATGTGGTAAGAATTTTGGAATATTTTGATGACTGAAGGATAAACAATGCTGAATTCCGGTGAGACAGCTCGTTTCGAAACATCAATTTTGCCATTGGCGCTGAGAGAGTTAAAACGAACGAACATAATGTGTCATCGTTTTTCTTCATTGACCAGATTGACTGTTTGGTGCAGATTTGTTGTATGAGGGAAAGGTTTAAATAAAGCAGAGGATGAAAATGCCAGTTGTGTCTGGTACATAGTTTACCCTTTCCCTCATATAGACGCTTTCTGACGCCTTTGCAGCAGACGTCTTTTTAAAAAACATAGTGACAAAAAAAGAAATTGTTCAAAACAAGCAATTTCTCCTTTTATCACAATGTTTTCCACTGAGTCATAGGTTATCCATTCAATTATAGAGATTTTCTATTTTTGACAAAATACGTTCAAAGTCGTCTGCTGCAGAATTGTTGTATGAGGGAAAGGGTTCAGCCTTTCCCTCTCCCCTTACAACACATCTGCAACAATAGGTTAAGCAGCAGTGCAAGAGGTGAATAATATCCTTATATAAGTACTAACTTTAGTAGATTCTGGAAAAAGGACCTGGTGAGCTTTAAAGAGGATTTTTCTGAGGTGGTTTAAGTGTCTCCCACTCAACTAGAGGTCATGACACGGTCCTTTCAAGGAAAAGTGCCTCACATGTATTGCTGCTATACACTAAGCACGTGAAAGAACCAAGGGAGCTTTGTTTCCAACTTCCTCACCCGAGCAAACTTTGTTGTAGAATTTTAGTGATCACTGGTCATTCAGGATGTTTGTTTATTCATGTTTCACCTCAATAGAATAGCTTCTTAAACCACTACGTTTATAATACCAATACATTCACTTTAATATGTACTGTAAAGAAATCCATTATATACTATTTTCCATTATACATGTATTTTATTTCAAGTTTTGATGACTTAGATTGCCCCAGGGATTGAAACTTTTTTTGACTACTATATATGTCATTTGGCTAATAATTATACTAGGGTGAGCAATAGAGTGCCACCATGTTTAGGAATCTATTGTCATTTTGATGTAGGCTAGCTACAATTAACGATGTACAATGCAGATGGGTGATGGTACTATATATAATCAAGTGGCCCGGTGATCTAGTGGTTAACACGTTAGACTGCCAAATCAGAGGTCCAGGGTTCGAATGCTGGTCATGGTTCTGGATTTTCTTGTTGATTGGTCGGAAAGCATGGCCACCAGGCTATTTTGCCTTATGTTCCTAGGGTGACCCTCCATCAGAATACTTCAAGCCATGTTGATTGCTCGAAAACTATTGCCACCACGGGGCAGGGCTATTTTGCCTTATATGGCTATAGTGAACACTTAAAAAATCTTCTTGGACGAAAGTATCTGGCTGATTTTCAAATAATTTTGTAGAAATGTCCCTTGGGTGACTCTCTATCAAGTTCCACCAAGCCATGTTTATTGGTCTTAAAATATGGCTGCCAGGGGGCAGGACTGTTGGCCTTATATTGGCTTTAGTGTAAACTTTAAAAATCTTCTCCTCCCAAACTATTTGGCCGATTTTCAAATAATTTTGCAGAAATGTTCTTTGGGTGACACTCTACAAGATTCCTTCCAAAAGACATGGCTATCAAGGGGTGGGGCTGTTTTTACCTAATGGAAGCGGAGCGATACTGGACTTCTCGGGCCTCTTGTATATATATAACATAATACTGCTGTTGATTTCACTTAATTGCAAAGCTGATTGTAGTATGAAAACTAACAATCAAACCAGTTCACTGTTTACATATTTAATATGATATTTGTACAGTAGGTTGCTCTTGAATCAACTCCGAGAGGTAAAACATACTGCTAACAGTTGAAGCCATTAATCTGATGAATAATCGAAAACTTTGTTTGAAAAAGAGAAATAACTGCAAAAGTCATTTTCATCAAGATACAAAATACTTAAACACTTTCCCCATAAGACAAATCTGCAACCTTCGACTTTGAAAACATCTGGACAAACAAAAATGAAAATATCTTAAAATGAAGTGTAATCATTGAAAAGTGTTGAAAACATTGTTGCAAAAGAAAAAATTGCTCATCATGAGCAATTTCTCCTTTTACCCCAATGTTTTTCATATAGATCGCGCATACTGAAGGCCTTTGGTCTGTATGTCCTTGACGTGGTCATTGTTTTGTTGACGAATTTTTGAAGTAAATATATATAGATATATATATATATGTACATGTAAATGTACTTGGGTTTGTTTGTTTGAATCTATTTATGATATAAACAATCACGAGAATTTTTATACTGGACTTTAATTTTTCATTTGACCTAACCAGTTCTTTTTATTGATACCATTGTATTATTCCTCCGTAAATAGAACCCCCCGTCTGTGCTGCAGTGATAAAGCATCCGCATCGAGTGCGGGTTCGATCCCACCGAGGTCAAACCGGGTCTGCCGTGGGGGTGTGGAACCGGGCGCCAGGGATATGAAACGTATCAATGGTGTGTATGATGCTCGGCTGTAAAGGCCTCGTAGAAATTTAAACAGTTTGTTTGAATTGTGTTTTTGCTGCTTTCATTAATATTTCAATTATATCACGTCGTGTCTTATAAATGAGCCGGCCCGCGAGAAAGCCAACATTATGGACTCTGCGTAATGTATCGACCCAGATCAGCCTGCGCAGTCCGTGCAGGCTAATCCAGGCCGACACATTCCGTTTCAGGGGGATAGAGGTATTGAGTAATGATGTATGAAACAGTAAATCTACAGGAGGCGAAAAGTGTATGTCCGGGTTAGCCTGGGCGGCTCGCTACGGCTGAACCGGGTCGATACTTTACGCAGAGTCCACACGGTGGGTTTTTCTCGAAGGACTTATCCTGACACCACCGATTCATCATTCGTAATGCATACCCAGCAACTTTGAATGCCAAGGAGGGGAAAGTAAACAGATGTCAGAACGACCAGTGTAGTCCTAGATCAAACAGCACATACCGACCAATGTAGTCCTAGATCGAACAGCACATACCGACCAATGTAGTCCTAGATCAAACAGCACATACCGACCAATGTAGTCCTAGATCAAACAGCACATACCGACCAGTGTAGTCCTAGATCGAACAGCACATACCGACCAGTGTAGTCCTAGATCAAACAGCACATACCGACCAATGTAGTCCTAGATCGAACAGCACATACCGACCAGTGTAGTCCTAGATCAAACAGCACATACCGACCAATGTAGTCCTAGATCAAACAGCACATACCGACCAGTGTAGTCCTAGATCGAACAGCACATACCGACCAGTGTAGTCCTAGATCAAACAGCACATACCGACCAGTGTAGTCCTAGATCGAACAGCACATACCGACCAGTGTAGTCCTAGATCAAACAGCACATACCGACCAGTGTAGTCCTAGATCAAACAGCACATACCGACCAGTGTAGTCCTAGATCAAACAGCACATACCGACCAATGTAGTCCTAGATCAAACAGCACATACCGACCAGTGTAGTCCTAGATCAAACAGCACATACCGACCAGTGTAGTCCTAGATCAAACAGCACATACCGACCAGTGTAGTCCTAGATCAAACAGCACATACCGACCAGTGTAGTCCTAGATCAAACAGCACATACCGACCAATGTAGTCCTAGATCAAACAGCACATACCGACCAGTGTAGTCCTAGATCAAACAGCACATACCGACCAGTGTAGTCCTAGATCAAACAGCACATACCGACCAGTGTAGTCCTAGATCAAACAGCACATACCGACCAGTGTAGTCCTAGATCAAACAGCACATACCGACCAGTGTAGTCCTAGATCAAACAGCACATACCGACCAGTGTAGTCCTAGATCAAACAGCACATACCGACCAGTGTAGTCCTAGATCAAACAGCACATACCGACCAGTGTAGTCCTAGATCAAACAGCACATACCGACCAGTGTAGTCCTAGATCAAACAGCACATACCGACCAATGTAGTCCTAGATCAAACAGCACATACCGACCAATGTCTCCGGGAATATCAATACTTTTGCTGATTAGTGTTAACCCTTTCCCTCATACGACAATTCTGCAGCAGACGACTTTGAACGTATTTTGTCAAAACATAGAAAATCTCCATAATTGAATGGATAACCTATGACAAAAAGTGGAAAACATTGTGGCAAACGGAGAAATTGCACGTTTTGTGCAATTTCTTCATTTGTCACTATGTTTTCAGAAAGCGTCTATATGAGGGAAAGGGTTAATTGAAGTTTTACATTATTCTACCCCAGATACATAGTATATGGGGGCTATATAGGAGTCACGTTGACGGTCGGTCGGTCCGTTGGTCTGTGGACATTTCTTGTGAACACTATTTCTCAGCAACCCTTGGTCAGAATTCAACTTCACAAGAATGATTGATACCAAGCCTAGTTGTGCATATTGTTGGCGTGTTGCACTGGAATTATTTTTAAATGAGTTATGGCTCCTTGAATTTCTCATACATCCGTTGGTCTGTGGACATTTCTTGTGAACACTATTTCTCAGCAACACTTGGTCAGAATTCAATATAAATTTACAGGAATGATTGATACTAAGCCTAGTTGTGCATATTGTCGGCGAGTTGCACTGGAATTATTTTTAAATGAGTTATGGCCCCTTGAATTTCTCATACATATGTATATTGTCAGGCACCAGCTGGGGGTATTCATCACCTCCAGTGATATTTCTAGTTCAATTTATGAACTATTTCCTACCTTTTTATAGACGTATTTTTACACATCAACAGCAGATGACTTTTTAATACATTGTTTCAAAAGGAGCAATCGCTCATTATGAGCAATTTAAACTTCTTGCCACAATGTCTTCAACTTTCTTCAATACTTATACTTTTGTATATAAAGAGATAATCTACATTTGTGCACACCAGATTTCAAAGTCGTTTTCTGCATAATTGTTGTTTGTGGGATAGGGTTAGAATATGAGCGCCCACGAATTAACAAATAAACACGTTATCACATAAAGCATTTAATGCTAAGGTAACCAGTATACATTTTTTATAAAACAATGTATAAATATCAATAACTACTTAATGACATCGTAATTAATTATAAGAGTCACACTGTATTCTAATTCGAACACGAACTAGTGCTCCGAATGCCATTCTCCCAAATATTTTACCTTGTACGTCACTGTGATAATTCCCTTTTACTCACAATGTTCTCAAAATGAGTCCGCTACAGAATCTTGAAATACCGACTGCATAAGGTAAATGGTGAAACGAGTATCCAGTTCAATAATTAACCATTATAACTCTTTTAGTCCCGGATTCCCTAAAATAAACTCTTTAATGTTTTCAAAATCGGGCGACTGCATTTTTCATGTGGTAAGAATTTTGGAATATTTTGATGACTGAAGGATAAACAATGCTGAATTCCGGTGAGACAGCTCGTTTCGAAACATCAATTTTGCCATTGGCGCTGAGAGAGTTAAAACGAACGAACATAATGTGTCATCGTTTTTCTTCATTGACCAGTTTGAGTTTTTAAACCTTTCCGACATATATTTTTTTTGCAGCATCTGAAAATAAACATCTAGACAAAAATATTATAACCATTGAATTGTGGCAAAAGGAGAAATTGCACTTCATGAGCAATTTTTCATATTGCTATAATGTTTTCATAAGTCGTCTGCTGCAGAGGCAGCATTATGTGTTTGTATATGGGAAGGGTAAATGCTTGCAAACTTGAGACATAAATAAATGGTGGTTTTCTGTCATATTTACCCTACAGTTTAAAAACTGAATATAAGCATTACCTGATATGAATAGTAGTCTGCAGTCAATAAATAAAAGATAAAACTTCTGAAAAATGAAAGTTTGATATTTCATACAGAGGGGGGTTAAAACATCGTCAATAACACTGTCGCCAACTCACATGAATACATTTCTGATGAAACCGTTAAATCCCAATGTATTTTTTTTTTTAAATAATTAACAGTAGATATTATCCTCGACGAGACAAACTCTTAACTCTGTCTTTATCAAGGCGCTACAAGCCATCAGGAAAAAAGAGCATGTAATACACACTGAATACATTCTTTATATGTAATATAAGGCGTTCCACGAGATAACCAACATTATGGACTCTGCGTAAAGTATCGATCCGGATCAGTCCGCGCATGCTAACCCGGGCCGACACATTCTGTCTCATGGGAATAGAGATATAGAGTAATCATTCCTGAAACAGAAAATCCACAGGAAGCGAAAAGGGTCTGCCTGGATGAGCCTAGGAAGCATGCTTATGCTGATCCGGGTCGATACTTTACGCAGAGTCCACACTGATGGTTTTCTCGCGGAACGGCTCATATCTAGTAATATTTCAGTTCGTGAGGACCGATCATCATCATATCTTGTCAAAGTCACTCGTGTAAATATCACTTCTTGCGCTCACTCAGTGAAATTATAATCTTCATGTTACACCGAAAACAAAACATTCATATATATCTCATAGAAACGCTGATATCTGGCATCGTAGATATAAAGACAAGACAATTAACACTTTCCCCAAGTACCGCTGATCTGCATCAGACGACTTTGAAAAAGATATAGGCAAGCATATGGAACATCTTTAACTCTGTCACTGCCGAATTCCACAAAGTCGACTCTTCCATGTTGAAAAAACGTTATGGCCTCTGCGTAATGTATCGACCCAGATCAGCCTGCACAGTCCACGCAGACTGATCCATGCCGACACATTCCGTCTCGGTGCCATAGAGGTATAGAGTAATGATTCTTGAACCAGAAAATCCACAGGATGCGAACATTGTTTGTCCGCGTTAGCCAGCGCGACATGATTGGGCTGATCCGGGTCGATACTTTACGCAGAGTCCACAAGGCTGTTTTTTTCTCGCAGGACGGCCCATGTGTAGATTGCAGGATAGACAGCTCATTACGATACCTTGGTTTCAAAATCATAAACTCAGCTGAATCTGCATTGTTTGCAAAAGCCTTTTATTGATCTTTGGCAACGAAAGGGTTTTAAATTAAATGTTTAATTACAGTATAGAATTGTGCAATAATGTATTCAGAAGTCACCTGCAGCAGATGCGTTGAAAAACGTTTGCAAGTGGGAAGCGGTTAATAGTCTCGTGTTTTCAACCCCGAAGTTCTAGGTTCCAGGGTCCAATTCCACCAAACTAATTTAGCGCTAAGTGATACTTAAATACTTAAAACCATATTTCTTCATTTTTGTTTCCCTTATATTGGTAAAACATGAATGGTGGAATGTATTTAAGTAAATGACTAAGTTGACATATATAGTTACATTATTGACTAACAAGACTTGTTAAGAAATGAAATACTTTGACATCTTTATATGGGAAACAAAAATAACGAAATATTCTGTTAAGTATTTTTTAAAAAAGTATTACTTCGCGTTCAGTAATGTTGGTGGAATTCGTGCCAAGGTCAATGTCAAAGTCGACGCCGACGGAGTAAAGGCGCGTATTCATCGAATACAACTACTCACACGTGCAATATTTCAGGGTATAATTGTTTTGTGTTTTACTACTACATTATTTGGAATCAAACATGGAACTTTAATCGGATTAATAAGTGAATACGAGTGAGTCTCTGGAAAACACACACCATACTATTGTATCCATGAAGGATACTGCTATATCACTCGGACACACTCTATTTATGTGGAATACTGATTAGCTAACTGCCTCATTTTCAAAGAGACATACTAGTACAGATTCGTACGTATAAAACACTGACGCATTTTGACGCAATAGCAGTGGGCGAATTTTGAAAACATTGTGGCAAAAGGAGAAATTGCTCATGATGAGCAATTCCCCTTTTGCCAAAATGTTTTCAAATCTAGTTAATGAATTAGCTATCTTTGATGGAGGTTTTTTTCCAGTTTTTTTGCCAATATGTTTTCAAAGTTGTCTGCTGCAGAATTGTCGTATGTGGGAAAGGGATAATTCAGAGGAGAGAAGTCTCTCGTATACTTTCAGATAACTTAACCCTTTCTCACATATAGACGCTTTCTGACGCCACTGCAGAAGACGACTTTTGACAACATTGTGTCAAAATGAGAAATTCCTCATGATGAGTAATTCCCCCTTTTGCCACAATGTTTTCAACTCTGTTCACATATTATTATTTCATTTAAAGAAATTGTCCATATTTTTGCCAAGATGATTTCAAAGTCGTCTGCTGCAGATTTGTTGCATGTGAAAAAGGGTTAACGATTCATTTTCACAGGTAATAATTCACCGATGAGTATTCGAACAAAAAATCCGTCACTACTTTATTAACTCTTTCCCTCATATAGACGCTTTCTGACGCCTCTGCAGCAGACGGCTTTTTGAAAACATAGTCATAAAAGAAGAAATTGCTAAAAACGAGCAATTTCTCCTTTTGCCACAATGTTTTCCACTTTTAGTCATAGGTTATCCATTCAATTAAAGAGATTTTCCATTTTTTGACAAAATATGTTCAAAGTCGTCTGCTGCAGAATTGTCATATGAGGGCAAGGGTTAAAAATATGTTAAATATTAATATATGAATTAAAACGAGGCTTACCTTCTTATTATGAAACATGTATTACATCGGTAAATCACAGTTTTTGACAATGTCTGGAATAGATGTACGCAACTGTTTGTATGACAAACCTACTAATATACCTAAAATAACTCTAATCTCTTTTCACGCGACTTAAACAGAACATACATTGTAGGTTATACATATGACAAAACTGCAGCAGACGACTTTGAAAGCATCTGGTTAAACATATGGTAAAGCTTTTTAACCCTTTTCCTCATACAACAATTCTGCAGCAGACGACTTTGAACATATTTTGTCAAAAAATAGAAAATCTCTACAAGTGAATGGATAACCTATGGCTAAAAGTGTAAAACATTGTGGCAAAAGGAGAAATTGCTTGTTTTGAGCAATTTCTTCTTTTGTCACTATGTTTTCAAAAAGCCTTCTGTTGCAGAGGCGTCAGAAAGCGTCTATATGAGGGAAAGGGTTAAATGAAAGAATAACCATTTAATACAGTTTAAAATTATTAGCCATTTCACCTTTTGCCACATTGTTTTCAAACGTCGTCTGCTGCAGAGGCGTCAGAACACGTCTGAATGAGGGAAAGGGTTAAACTACATTTGCGAACAAGGAAGATCAATTTCAGTGAAGTGCAGTCTAATTCTGATCTCCCCTTATCGTTTCAAACTTATCTAAACTGAGTATAAATACTCAATACAAGTACCTAAATAATGAATCATTTGCCAACATCCACGGATGTTGCTTTAGATTTCAGGAATTCGACGAGTAAAGTGCCGATATGACAACTGTTTACTGGCATGGCTCACTTAGTTCCATGACTGGTTGTAATTTGATTTTCTCTATATTAGTATACCTTTACATCTAGATAACTACAGAACATATTCATCCCTTTCCCATATACGAATAATCTGCAGACGACTGTATTGTGGAGGCTAAAGTTCAAACCATTGTACTGGTTATCTAGTTAATATGATATATGTTCAGTTGGTTACCCAGGAAAACATCTGAGAGAGGAATTTATTTATATATTGGGGTTTTACGCCGCTTTCAACATTATTTCAGTTATATCACGGCGACAGTTCACTTATTCATGATCCCTGTGTAAACAAACCAGTATTAGGCTAGACAATGTGCCTTGCCCAAGGGCACTCCACCATGACCGTAGTGCCGCGACTGGGGATCAAACCCGGGACACCCAGTTTCGAAATCCCCGTCTGAGAGAGGAAACATAGTAGCGAAATAGTTTATGAAGAACAGAAAGCAATGTCCGAACTAAGAGAAATACCTGCGTACTTGGCTGCAAAAGTAATTTTCATCTAAATAAGAGATACTTTAACACTTCCCACCACCATAAGACACATCTGCAACAGACGACTTTGAAAGTATTAAGACTAAAACATCTACATCTCTTAAAATAAAGAGCCGTGTTTACGGAACTACAAATTTGAAATTATAACCCACCATTTCTCTGACTTCTTTCTCAAATTAAATTGCTGATTTATAATTTCTGATTCGAATGAATGTACTTCGTTATAATCAAGTTACCCAATCAATGGCTCTTTTCTAATGCATGTTTTGCTTTTTTCCAAACTATTATTGTCTGATTTTGAAAGTTAGTCCGCTAGTTGAACTTGTTACATGTAACTCTTTCACAGCCAAATTTCGCAAAGTCGACTCTTCCCTGTTGAACATCGGACCACTCCATTGTTCGTCCATTAGGAAAGTTGGTAAACTTTAATGTCTAAGTGGCAAACAATGCAGATTTTAGCTGTCTCACCTAAATCTGCATTGTTTGCAAAAGTCTTTAATTGCCTTTGGCAGCGAAAGGTTTAAAATGACTGTGTCATATGTATTTATTTGGTTTGTTGAGATTTTGCCCTTTTTTGCTTGGATATAATATATATATATGTCCCGAGGGCTGGGTACGATTGTAACAGTAACAGAAAACGATTTCTCACTCATGTTATGGGTATTGTTCACGGACAATGTCAGAGGTTAAGATTGGGTTGGATTATATTCAATTCCAAGACAAGTTACACCATTGTTGCAATATGTTGTTGATACAATTTGATTTGTCCCCCATTTAACCTTGTATATAATTACAAATATGTCAAAAGATATTTGTAATTCTGATTGGTTGTATATTATTATATCTTACTCAAATTAATCAAGCCTGCAGCAGTCGAATTTGAATATATGTATGCGATGGTGTGGAAACTGTTTATAAATGAATGTATGGTTCACGAATAGATGAAAACACATTGCGGACATGGAGAAATGACACATTATTTAAATGTTGTCTGCTGCAGATGCGTCAAATGTTGGATGTGGTCACTATTATCTGTAGAATCGCAACGTCTAAACGTTCGTATCAGTTGATGCTTCCTTTTCTGATGAAAGTTCAGCATCCATGGCTATACACCATGCATCACATTTTTAATTCTTGTAAAGTTTGTTCTAAGATACCATTCTCGCTGACAGTCACATGTTCTCGAGAAGTCTTGCGAGATCGCTCGGAGATTTGACGAGTCTGGGACCTTTTCGTGGCGGAGGGATATGTACAACCGGAAGCTGATCTACGATGGGTTCTTTGTCCTTATGTCTGGCCGGTTTATGACCCAGCAGTAAGAGTATGTTGTCCACAGTATCACATAACTTGGTTTCGAAATTATGCATTCGGCTGAAATAAGAAAGTAGATCGTTTAGTGCATAACTTTGTTTCGTAATTATGCATTAGGCTGATATAAGATAATACATGTATATTACACAATTTGGTTTTGTAATAATGCAGTCAGCTGAAAAAGACAGTATAACGTCTATTAAATAAATTATGCATTCGGCTCTAACAATGAATAGAAGTAGATACATTGATTTCAAAACCATTAACTCGGCTTTAACAAGAAAGTAAATCCCTTGGTGACCGTCAATCGCTATGTTTCAAACTAATACCATGTTAACTGTTAAATTTAATAACTTACAATGCTAAATGGTCTAGTCTATTGTCTATATCTTCCAGTGAGTAGATACCGGTTTTCCCAGTCTGAGTTATATTGACTTCAATTTGGGACTGTCCCCAGGAAAAACGCTGTCCCGAACTGGATAATGACTTTGGGGTGTAGGATGTGGCTGAAACAATATATTAATATGTAATTATTTCTTAACCCATACCCACATATAGTTGAATGTTGACGCATCTGCAACATATGACGTTTGAAAACATTGTGGCAAAAGTATAAATGGCTCCTGATGAGCAATTTTACTTTTGCCACAATGTTTTTATTCTTTTCAATAAATATTCTTTCATTTATGGACATTTTCAATATTTAAGTGTAGATGTTTTCAAAGTCGTCTTCTTCAGATTCGTCGTATGTGAAAATGGGTTAAACTGCATTGTTATCATGATCATCCATATGTATGTATTTTAGTAGTAAATCCAAAAAACAGCAACAACAAAAAAAGCCTAAAAAACAAAACAGGCAATACTTTTGAAGAGGACTCATGTACGTCGTGATGAATATATGTCCTTGAACACAGGTCGTAATGAATGTATGTCCTTGAACAAAGATCATCATGAATATATGTCCTTGAACAAAGGTGATGTTAAATATATGACCTTGAACACAAGTCATCATGAATATATGACCTTGAACAAAGGTCGTAATGAATATATGTCATTGAACAAAGGTCAGGATGAAATGTGTCCTTGAACAAAGGTCATGATGAATATGTGTCCTTGAACAAAGGTCATGCTGAATATATGTCCTTGAACAAAGGTCATGATGAATATATGTCCTTGAACAAAGGTCATGATGAATATGTGTCCTTGAACAAAGGTCGTTATGAATACATGTCCTTGAACAAAGGTCAGGATCAGGTACATATTGTCGAATTATAGTAATTTAATAATGGTTTATTTATTATGTTTTTCTTCGTCTTAACGTCGATATGACTTCATTGGTAGAGAGATAACGTGTAATACCACAATATAATTGGTTCCGGGTCGTAGTATCCTAAAATAGTCCCTCTTGAAATTATTTTGAAATTGCTCTTTTCATGCCCGGTTTCATTTAGATGAGAAGTCAGAGAGGCATTCTTGTTTTACAATTGCTTTCAGTTTTAATATTCCTTTACAATTCCAAGTTCAATCCGTTGTATGATAAAGCATTCCCTTGTCTACCACCGCGGTGGTGTTATGGTAGAACGTTCTCATCGGGTGCGGGAGGTCGTGGGTTTGATCCGCGGCCTGGTCATACCAAAGACTTTTAAAAAAAGGTAGTAATGGCTGCCCTCCTTGGCGCTCATGGTTGCGGGGTTAGCATTACGTCTGACTGACTAGTGTCAGGATAAAGTGACCAGTAGTGATGGTTAACTTACTTAGCAAACGCCGTGATATACCTAAACAAAGTTGAAAGCAGCGTAAAATGCCAATCATTCAAGCATTCCTTTGTATTTGTATGTATTGCAGAACTATTTTGTGATACCGAATGCCTAAAATATCAGGGGTAACCAAGGTCAGTGGAGGCTTCCAGCCAGATATTGTTTTACCGTAACTGAGTACTAAAATGATGTGCTATATTTGTGATTTTGTTTGCGTAATATTTTAGGACAGTGAATGAATTATGCCACAACAGAGTCAGGAAAGTCTAACACACGGTGGATAAATATTAGCAGAGGTAAAAATAGAAGTAATTTCACTCTATATCGAGGGCTTGAAAGAGTAAATAAGAGTATATCAGCTGTGAAAGAGTAAGTCGAGGGCTTGGGATGAAACGGTTGTAACTAAAAACCTATTTTGAAAACCCAGGTTTGGGGGCAATTTTGACCCCTTTGTGAACAATGGAAATTTAGGTGCCATTGCTCAGAACGCGCAATGGCACCTAAATTTCCATTATTTACCAAGAAAAATTAATCAACGCTTATAAAGACTTTATTGCGAGGTGATTAACCTTGTTAAAAAAAATACCAATTTTAGTTACAACCGTTTCACGCCAAGCCCTCGATATTGTATTGTAAAAGTCACAGACGTCGCTCAACTACCTGTAGAAGCACCGGGTGATAACTGTTGTGAATGTTTTGATGTTTGTTTGGAGTCGCCTCCCTTCGTTGATCTATTTTTTCTTCGTTTGGAAGCCGGTCCTATACGACCTGCAAACAAATAGAAATTGTCTATCTAATAAGCCGATTTCTAAGATAACGTTTTAGTTAGCTATTTTAATTTAAATTAATTGTTATTTTAGTGCGAGCCGATCAGATAAAATATTAGCAAAGTCGTCGTGTACATCAAAATTCGTATGTACAAACTGAAAACTAATTGGGATGAATAACATCCAAAATGATATTACACAAAGATCATCTTGTCCAACAATACATTCTAGAATACTATTTTCGTTTCAAGTTTTATGAATCGTCTCTTACCCGCCGTACTATATAGAACATTAGTACATCTGGCATGAACAAAAAATGACCGGTAGATTGGGCATTTCCCATTATATATCGATATCGGATACTTATCTAATTAGTAAATTTACAACTGATTTTCGTAAGTTCTACAGTGGACCATTACAACTTGGTGTTTGAAATGAATACATAAATAGTAAAGGAAACTACTTTCGGAGTTTCAAAAGTTAATCGGTTAGTCCATTAGTAGGTTGTCTCTGCACCGCTTTGCTTGCTACGCCATTTCCATAGGACGCTGCGATGCTGTGTGTATACCTGACCATAATATGATCCGTTCCACGAGAAAACCAACTTTATGGACTCTGCGTAATGTATCGACCCAGATAATCCGGGCCGACACTTTCCATTTCAGGAAGATAGAGGTATAGAGTAATGATTCATGACACAGAAAATTCACAGGAGGCGAAAAGTGTCTGTACTGGTTAGCCTGCGCGGCATGCTTAGGCTGATCCGGGTCGATACTTTACGCAGAGTCCACAATGTTGGTTTTCTCGTGGGACGGCTCATATTATGTAATGTTAGGGGCATGTTACGCCAAACAAAGTTCACTTTTCCATAATATCTGGATGACAATATAATTATTAGTCGCCGGGCAAAAGCCCGCGACTTCTATTTTTAATAGGTTTTCTGAAATCACATGGGAGGGGGGGATTATTATTAGAAAGAAACACATTTAGATGTCTTGAACATATTACAATTGTGTTTGTTTAAAAACACTAAGTAATGACACATCTAAAATGAAATAAATATTCCGATGTTTTAGGTATTTTCAGTTTCTTTATTTTGACTCGCATTTATGTTTTTTTGTTTTGTTTACGAAGACAAAACAGTTCCTATTAGCTAGACTGGTAGACTTTATTTTACACTATATACTTCATGTAATCAAAAGGCGATAACTACAAACCTTTACGTCGCAGTCTAATTTGTTTACTTACGCGCACCTGCGTGACTCGCGAATACCAACTGCGTAGATCAATCTCCTTTGCAGAGAGCCGCTCTTTACACTCACTTACAAATAGTAAATTATAGGTGATTTAAAATGTTTATTTGGTTCGAAACAAATGAAGAAAAGAACAAACCGAGATGAAACTGGTTTAAATGGAAAAATGACTTTGAACGAACACTCTCTGCCTATAAAGAGAGTTTCAAGAACGACACCTCTGCGAATAAGAAAGAATCGGGTCTTTCGTACAAAATTATTTCGTCCTTGACAATTTTAAATGTGTCATTTAATTCCCTAAAGGCATATTGCTTCCGATCTGCATATTGTTATGCATATTGTTATGCATCATTGACACAAGGGCGCTCATCATAATATAATTTTAAAACATGAGTAGTTTGTTATTCTCATTATAAAAAAGGAAGGAAAGAATTAAAATAAATTAACATGTTGTAGGGCTCAGTTTATGTTCGAAACAATTTCAATGAGATTTAATTGTTTAGTTGATATTATATTTCGAAGGTGGTCTAATTTATAAATATTGGACTACATTTCAACATTTGTTATAGTATGATATAATTAGGATGCCAAGCTAATGTCATTTTGAGAAAAGGAGACAAATCATGTCTTCAGCGATTTAACCCTTATCTCATTGTTTTAACAGTAGATTGCTGCAAAGTTGTCCACTGTTGACTTTAATAGAGGAAAGGTAAAATGACGTGCTATTGCATGCAAATCCTAAATTGTCTGTTTTGTGGTTTTATTGAAAAATAATAAAATTCAAATATTCTGACAAATATCTTGAAAAGTGTATGTGGAATTTACAAATCTTATAATTATTCCTTAATGAAAGCACTGTATACATACTGAAACTGATGATTGGCAAGATTACTCATTTGCATTACTGTTTATGATCAATAATTAGTTGGTTGTGTGTATGGTCAACCTACTTTGGAATGGAGATTGATCATAAACAATGAAAGGCTTCAATTATCATTCACTTCGTTGACAAAACAATGCAAGTTATGATACATTTTCACTTGACCCCACCCCTGATGTTCAAATATGCCCCTCAGTTGATAACTGTTTATTCAACTACTATAATGTTCGTGTTATGCATAACTGCGCTATGGATATCCGGCGACATTGATGCGTTGCATCAACTTTCTCTTGTGTTCTATTGAGCCAGGAGAACCCAATTTCACAAGGTTACTCCGTAATTACCGCCAGGAGCAAAGAAAGCACCATTTCAACAACAACAGTAACATTATTTTATTTCGATTCTTAGTACATACCGAGGGCTTGGCGTGAAACGGTTGTAACTAAAAACCTATTTTGAAAACCCTGGTTTAGGGGCAATTTTGACCCCTTTATAAACAATGCAAATTTAGGTGCCATTGCCCAGAACTAGCAATGGCACCTAAATTTCCATTGTTTACCAAGAAAAATGATTTAACGCTTATAAAGACTTTATGGCGAGGTGATTAACTTTGGTAAAAAAAATACCAATTTGAGTTACAACCGTTTCACGCCAAACCCTCGATACAAGTACAACATAAATGACAGCTCTGCAATAGATTACACCTCGTTATTACAAGGCAACAAAAGAACTTAGCATGAACAACAATATGAGAAATAACTTGAGAATTAGAGAAAGATAGAAATAAAGTACATTATTGAAGATAGTAGGATTTTTTATAATATATGATATCAGATTCTTTTGTAAAAATGAAAACATGTTTCAAATTCAATCCTTGACGTTAGATTTGGCGATAGAGATTCCCCTCACCTTGTTTAAAAGATTGGCCTATTTCAGTAGATCTGTCGTTGAATTCTTTATCTATCTCTGTGTACGCCTGTTCCGGCGATATTTCATGTATCCCTGACTCGACAAGATTCTCGTCCGTACCTTGCTGTGTACGTTTACGGAGTACGGGCTTCGATTGACGACCTTAGAATAAAGATAGGATGAAATTAGTCGGTCCATGGGACAAAGGGTACACAGTGCCATTTCCGAATAATGTGGGTTCAGATGAGCCGGTAAATGTGCTCCGTCTTCTCAGAATCTACAAACGTTAACAGACGCTTCTTACAGGCTAATGTAAGCTGGTCTTGATCTACACTGTGTGTACCTTTTCGCACCTCAACTATTGATATAAGCCACGTTTTGTAGATTGAGATCAACCTACATATCAGCATGTTTTAATCTTGCTTTGCAAGAAAACCAATATTATGGCCTCTGCGTAATGTATCTACCCAGCTCAGCCTCTGCGTGCCGCGTAGGATAATCCGAGACGACATATTCAGTCTCAGGGGGATAGAGGTATAGAGTAATGATTTCTGAAACAGAAAATCCACAAGAGGCGAAAAAGGGTCTATCCGGGTAAGCCTGCGCGGCATGCTGAGCTGACCTTAACACCGCTGCAGTAGCAACCTCTCGTATAGATCTAACGACTGCCTATTACAGGTCGTCTCAGATTGACCTTTGCGTCAGCCAATCGTTTTCGCCTCAGATTGACCTTTGTGTCAGCCAATCGTTTTCGCCTCAGATTGACCTTTGTGTCAGCCAATCGTTTTCGCCTCAGATTGACCTTTGTGTCAGCCAATCGTATTCGCCTACATAATCGTTAGCTATCATCAGGGGAGATAATCCATATATATACACGAGATAGAGAAGCGGGGATTGCCGAGTGTCTCGATTGTATAGACTATTTTGAATAGTATCAAATCAACACGTACATGTACATCGAAGTATTTTGGTCCGATTTCAAGTATGCATTTTGTACTCATACGTTAATTCTGTCCCTGTCATACACTTATTAATGTGTTGTATTTATGCAAAACAGTTATGTTGATTAACATTTCTTAAACAAATACACGCCTCATTTCAATGCATCGATAATTTCGTTTGTAATTATTTCCATAACACATCCAATACAAATCTAAAATAAGAGACATCAAAATCAATGTTTTTGTTGTTGATTGAAACTACTGTAAATTAATGTATGAAACGATATGAATACCATAGGACAAACGTAACAAAAAGTTGGAACATCAATGTTATCAACTCTATTAAAAGTAGTTGCGTCTAATAATGTTGGTAATGCAACTTTTCCGTCATTGTTTTCAAAATAGAAAAAGTCTGAAAAATATACAAGATATAACGGTTAAGGTACTATGTATCTATGGGGATAAACTTAACAGGAAATGAGTTTATTCATTTCCCACATATACACAACACAATAACAGACGACGTTTGAAAAAAGTGCGGCAAAAGGAGAGGTTGTTCATAATGACGCTTTCTGACGTCTCTGCAGCAGACGGCTTTTTGAAAACATATCAACAAAAGAAGAAATTGCTCAAAACGAGCAGTTTCTCCTTTTGTCACCATGTTTTCAACTCAATTCAATTAGTGTACTTTCTTTTAAAGGAAGTTTCCATTTTTTCCTTTCAGGTATGTTTTCAAAGTCGACTGCTGCAGATGTGTTGTATGTGGGAAAGGGTTTAACGTTTACCTGATGCTATCTATAGTTGATCTGCGTCTAACGATTTAGAGTCTAACTTCATCTGCGTGCAGTCAAGACTCAGGCGAGTCTGTACATCCATACAGTCTCGTCAGAGTCTTCACCGTCCAGACACGTAACTATAATTGAGCCGTCCCGCGATACAATCAACATTATGGCCTCTGCGTAATGTATCGACCCAGATCAGCCTGCGCAGTCCGCGCAGATAGATCCGGGCCGACACATTCCGTCTTATGGGGATAGACGTATAGAGTGATTATTCCTAAAACAGAAAATCCACAGAAGGCGAACCATGTCTGTCCGGGATAGTCTGCGCGGACTGCGCAAACTGATCTGGGTCGATACATTACGCAGAGGCAATACTCTTGGTTTTCTCGCGGGGCGGCTCATATGTACTTTCTGATAAGAAAAATGGATGTGTATCCATCCCTCTTTGTTTAAGTCAATATGCCTTTAAATGATTGCGAATAAAGATTCAGTAATACTTTAAATTGCTAGACACGTCTCTATCTAAGAATCGGGTAATGAACTTTATCAGAATAGTTTTAAAAATACATAAAATGTGACCTGGCGGCTATCTGAACAACACCATTTTGAATTATAACTATTTTGAAAAACAACCCAATAAGACCGTGTTACTATAAATAGTCTCTCAAAATGGTATTATATAAAAAATACTATTGTATTGTTGTTATATCAACTAGCTATTTTAAGAACATGACATCATGCTATTTTTAGATCGGATTAACTCAGATGTGCCGTAAAATACACGTTCATCTCGATGTGTATCACATTGTATTACTACTATTATATAATGAAATAGACTTGGGTTATAGTATTTCTTAGCATATTTAGTTGTATATCGGTGAGATTTTACTTCCCCAAATAAATATCCACTATTAAAATTACATGTATCCATGTACACGTATTGATGCAGCATTATGCTTTAGTATTGATTTTAGTACCAAGACGTTACTGATATAACTTGACTGCTAACATTATCACAGAAAAACGAATTTCATCTCCAAGGTCAAATATCATACTTGCACTACGAAAAGGTCTAACATATATTAATGACTATTTATAATCGCCAGGTCAACACTGACGCACAATACACATCAGGACTATAAACATTTGTATCTAACTACGTGTGTGTACATGTGCTATAAGTGCTATAATTTGTGCCCAAGATAAAAGTGCATGGATATTCTAAAACTATTTAATAATGTGTCGTGTGCAGGTTTATGCTAACAGCATACACGTATACAATTAATACTTACGACAATATTTCACAACAATATTAACATCTCAAGTTAATTCCGGTTCTAGGCAAAATGTTAACATTTTTAACAAAGGCATGTCAAAAGCCAATTTTACTTGACTTCCAGAGCAAAATACGACTTTTAAAAGACTTTGCCAGACTCAGGCATTTATCAGGGGCGTAGCTTATCAATAATCAATGTGTAGGCCGTCTCGTGAGAAAATCAACATTGTGGAATCTGCGTAAAGTATCGACCCGGATCAGCATAAGCATGCCACACAGGCCTACCCGGTTAGACAATTTTCGCCTCCTGTGGATTTTCTGTTTCAGGAATGTGTGGGCCGGATCAGTCTGCGCGGACAGCGCAGGCTGATCTGGTCGATACATTACGAAGATGTCTATCGCCGCAGCTGTATTTTTAGGCATTTTGAGAAAAAATGTGTAGGCACGTGTTTACAGTGCCTAAAGGGAGCTACGCTGATGTATTATGACGCAACAGTGCCCAGACAGTAGATGAAGGTATCCATTTTGGCATGTGGCTGATAATGCTTAATCCTTTATTCATACATACAACCCTACTGCAGCAGACGACTTTAAAACACATTTAATTAAAACAAAATGGGAAACTCTCTATAAATGAAAGAATATATATTTGTTTAAAATTTAAAATATCGTGGTAAAAGGAGAAAACAATCTTTATAAGCAATTTCGCCTTTTTGTTAACATCTTTACAAAAGTTATATGCTGCAGATCTGTATGTAATTGAGTCAAGGAAACCTACGGCTGTTTCAATCGTCTAAGTCTACTTTATTTCTCAGGACTTGGTCGATATTAAATGGGAGTATACTACATAATTGGCATTCAGCATACCGTGATCTCCCATTTGTTATTTTTGACTTGGCGTTTGTCGGTGTTGTATCTACTTGCTTGGAATTACTTGATTAATTGATTGATGCGGTTTAACCCTTTCCCACATACAATAAATCCACAGCAGATGACTTTAAAAATATCATTTCCAACATATAGAAACTACTTGTAATTGCTTGATTAGTTGATTGATGCGGTTTAACCCATTCCTACATACAATACATCTACAGCAGATGACATTAAAAATATCATTTCCAAAATATAGAAAATTACTATAATTGATAGTATGATAATTGAAAAGAGTTGAAATCATTGTGGCAAATGACGAAACTGCTCATGATGAGCAATTTCTCCTTTTGCCAAAATGTTTTCAAAAGTCGTCTGCTGCAGAGGCATCAGAATGCGCATATATGTGGGAAAGGGTTAACGCCGTGCTGAACAATGTTTGTCATCATATCACGGTGGCCAGTTCACATACCCATAAGGGTCAAGGCCTTCTCGGACCAATTCTCCACACAACGTTCCCAGGTAACTGACTACCTTCCCATTGAGTATTCTTATCCCATTGATGGATGATTCTACTTGGACTCGATTAGGAGTGTATAGGATGTAGTGCATGGAAGCCAGTTGCATGGGAATAATGTGCATGATTCTACTTGGACTCGATTAGGAGTGTATAGGATGTAGTGCATGGAAGCCAGTTGCATGGGAATAATGTGTATGATTCTACTTGGACTCGATTAGGAGTGTACAGGATGTAGTGCATGGAAGCCAGTTGCATGGGAATAATGTGTATAATTCTAATTGGACTCGATTAGGAGTGTATAGGATGTAGTGCATGGAAGCCAGTTACATGGGAATAATGTGTATGATTCTACTTGGACTCGATTAGGAGTGTATAGGAAACGATGTTGTGCATGGAAGGCAGTTGAATGGGAATAATGTGTATGATTCTACTTGGACTCGATTAGGAGTGTATAGGAACGATGTAGTGCATGGAAGCCACTTGCATGGGAATAATATGTATGATTCTACTTGGACTCGATTAGGAGTGTATAGGAAACGATGTAGTGCATGGAAGCCAGTTGCATGGGAATAATATGTATGATTCTACTCGGACTCGATTAGGAGTGTATAGGAAACGATGTAGTGCATGGAAGCCAGTTGCATGGGAATAATATGTATGATTCTTCTTGGACTCGATTAGGAGTGTATAGGAAACGATGTAGTGCATGGAAGCCAGTTGCATAGGAATAATATGTATGATTCTACTTGGACTCGATTAGGAGTGTATATGAAGCGATGTAGTGAATGGAAGCCAGTTGCATGGGAATAACATGTTCAATACTAGTGTGCGATGTACATAAAGGTAGTTGTGCTGGTCGCCATGATATATCTGAAAGACTGTTGAAAACGACGTTGATCACTTATTAATAAGACAGAACTCGCGAGAGAACACATACAGTTCCATAAATGAGAGATCACCATTATCGCATTTCAGAACATGTAGCAATTACAAATTAATTAAAACAGAAAAATGCCGACCCTATTAGCATTTAATTTAATTTTCTGTATAAAGTTGTATGTGAAACTTGATTAGTGTTTGAGACTAACAGTGTTAAAATAATATAATATAATCAACAGTTACTTTACTTGACTTTTAATGCACACAAATCGTGACAAATGCATATAATAAATTAGCCAAATTAGCACCTGGCTAAGGTGATAAATAATTGTAAAGTGAGATCCCGACTTAAGATTTAATTAAAATAACATGAATTGTTACCCTTCATCTAGAAGTCGGCATTCAGAAAACACTGGGGACAATGAAGCCGGCCAGCTTTATAAAACTTTTCCGATATTTATATTCCTTTTCAAAGAGAATGTATGTCTGGAGACATGTGTCGTAGACAAATTTCATATTGATTTTTTGACATGCATTTTAGTGTATTATTCAGAAATAACCGTGGACTATATCCTCATATAACTCAACAATATCGACCTGATCATGACCTTTGTATTTCAACATGTTTGTATAAAACATAAATTATTTGATTTGCTTAATCCTTTAAATGCCGATTTTAACCCCTTTCGCTGCCAATGGCAACTAGGGGCTTTTGCAAACAATGCATATTTAGGTGAGACAGCTCATAACGAGCTGTCTCGCCTGAAAGCTGCATTGTTTGCCATTTAGACATTAAATTTGATCAAATTTCCTGTTGGACGAGAAATGAAATGGTCCAACTTTCAACATGGAAGAGTCGAATATGTGAAATTCGGCAGTAAAATAGTTAAAAATGGATTTGTCCGGCTTTACATTAGTAAGATTGCATAGACTGTTACAGGAATATCAAGATAAAATCCTAAGTTCGGCAGCCAACGGTGTAGAGCCTGATCAGATGGCGCGAATACGCCGACATGTCTTGCTCTAAACTGTTGGCACAAACTTTAACAATCGGATCAAGCAGTAAACGTGTTTAAAATAAACGCCACATATTGTAGGCTAAATAACACAATCTAAATTCATTCAATTACCTTATGTTTAAATTATATACAGTCAAACCTGTCCCAATGACCGTTTTGGAATAGCAATCCCCTGTCTGTAACAACCATAATTTAAGTTTTACAATTACTCACTTTCTGCATAAATAACCCTGCAATTAAAGACCATCCATGAACAAAGACTATAGTGTTGCCTTCCATTGGTGGTCTTTGAACACAGAGTTCACTGTATGTCCAACCTGTCTCTAGAGCCTACCCGTGGGAAGAGACCAATATGGTCTTTGTTCACAAGTGGTCTTAAATGGTCATTTATGCAAGAAATTGGTCATTGGGAAATTAAAAGTGTGGTCGCTAAAGACAGGGAATTGCTACGCAAAGGTGGTCTTTAGCAGAGGTTTGACTGTATTTCACATAGGTCGTGGTCAGGTTAATGTTGTTAACTAATACCATTCTATTGTGTGCAGTAAACAATTATCCTCTATACATTGTGCGATTAATTAATGGTGTTTCTTACCACATTCCGGAGAAGACGATGTCAATGCAGTTTCGTCTGAAAGGGGTATTATATATACTGGTGAAATGTGACTAAAAATCAAAATTATATCATAAAAATGGGCTATGGCATTATAGTTATGTCTGAAAGGGGTTTTAAACAAACAGATTGGTAAAATGTGTCTAAAAAAAATGAAATGATGTCATAAACATATGAGGTGATTTAAACACAAAGGAATCTAATCGCATATTGACGATGGTTTTATAGTATCGTCTGAAAGGGATTTTATACAAACAGAAAATCGTCTAAAAAATGAAATGATGTCATAAACATATGAGCTGATTTAAACAAAAAGGAATCTAATCGCATACATGTATTGACTATGGCAATATAGTTACGTCTGAAAGGGATTTTATACAAACAGATTGGTAAAATGTGTCTAAAAAATGAAATGATGTCATAAACATATGAGGTAATTTAAACACAAAGGAATCTAATCGCATATTGACGATGGTAACATAGTTTCGTCTGAAAGGGATTTTATTAAAACAGATAGGTAACTGTTTCTAAAAATGAAAAGATGTCAGAACATCGTGAGCTGCTTAAAACAAAAAGGAATCCAGTCGCATTTTAATGATGGTAATACACTTTCGTCTGAAAGAGGTTTTATACAAACAGTTTGGTGAAATTTGTCTGAAAAACGAAATCATGTCATAACATTATCAGCTGGTTAAAACGATGGTGATACTGGCAACCTTTAGAAAGGGGGAGAAGCAAATTATAGTAATACAAAGACAGAACTTCTACACAGTTAGTGATCTTTCGCCGATATTCTGATCACATCGGAGAAACTTGTGATATCCATTTACTCGAAGTTGTGTAAATTGTTTTGAAGTTCGCATCGCATTATAT
This sequence comes from Serripes groenlandicus, assembly GCA_031761405.1. NCBI lineage: Eukaryota > Metazoa > Mollusca > Bivalvia > Cardiida > Cardiidae > Serripes > Serripes groenlandicus. Next base: position 412,868 of record JASEVX010000071.1, read on the forward strand.
CCGAACCCAAGCCTTAAGCATTGCAAACCGTTCGTAGTGAATTTGGACTAGAAATTCAAGCAAAATAAATTACAAATACAAGGAAGTCATTTGGTTTCAAATAGTAGCTCATGTGTTATTATTCCCTATGTCTTTTATTTTGGGTAAATAGTCTCAATCATAGTTCCCACAACCTCAATACTTATCTCCCTTGTCTGTCATTTTGATAGGCAAATATGATAGAGAATATTTAAAAAAAGAAAGGGATAATTAGGAAAACACCAAGGAAGTGAAGTGACAACCATATGTCGTTTGATGCCTTTGTATGATCTTAATATATCAACTTCTCGATTTAATCATTTTTGCACATGCAATTGTTTAATTTAATTATATTTGATATTTCTGTATTGAACATAAATTAAATTTGCCTATCAAAATGGCCGACAAGGGAGATGATTGTTGTAGTTGTGGGATCTATGTAATAATAGTCATGTTGCACTGTGCTTGAAAAAATAAAGAAAGAAAATAATCATCCTAAATTAATCCAACATGTTTGATAACATGATTTCGTCTCTATGATATAAGTATGTCAGGAGTAATTTTATGATTCGTTTTAAAACTATTTACGAAAATTGTCGGCCTACCTTCTTTTTCTGATTTTCTCCCCTTAGACTGTAAATGAGGTCGCTTCTGTCGTATAAATCGCAATGTCTCGTCATCAATTTTAGACTTTTTCCTCGTTTCAAATAATGTGCCCTAAAATGAGAATGTACGATCATTTTTTTTCCCCATTTTGAATTTCGAATTGCCGATGATTTAAGAATGAAGATAGGTGCACCGATTCATCCGTGGGAGTGAACACACTTGTATATTTGGAAAGGCAGGTTACAATAAACACACTATATGTGTATTTGGAAAGGAAGGTCACAAGAAACACACTATAAACATTGTGTATTTGTAACGGATGACAAGGGTATGGATTCATGACTTTATCAACTCGTGTCTTTTATACACTGAAAGTTGTTTTCATGACCGAAATATGGATCAACAGGTTAGTGCATTAGCCCTATCCCATATGCAGACGAATTGTAATGCGTTTGAAGCAGGAGACTTTTGAAAACATTGTGGGGGAAAAGAAGAAATTGTAACACGAGATTCCCTTTTACCAACAATTTCAAATTTTCAAAATTGCCCTTTCATTCGTCACGATTCTATCCATTTTCTCCAGAGCGTTTCAAAGTCGATGGCTCCAAATTGCTATGTGAGTGAGAAATGGTCAACTATATACTCTACTAACCCTTTTGAGATTAAAGGTGACTTGTATCCTATCCATGAAGTCTTGAGCGAATTCCGGATACGTGTCCAGCGTTTCTTTTAAATCTTGAATGTCTATTTTATTAATATCACAGTAACTCAGTGCTCGCACAAAGTATAACGACTTCCCCGTCGAGTCCAGGTCCTTTACGTCACCACCGAATATATCATCTTTACCTGTGTATAATAAATATCATCTTTACCTGTGTACAATAAATATCATCGTTACAATAAATGTTATCTTAACTTGTGTACAATAAATATCATATTAACTTGTGTACACTAATATCATATTTACCTGTGAACAATAAATATTATCTTTAACTGTGTAAATAAATAACAATACAATACAATACAATACAAACCTGTGTACAAAATATGTGTCTTTTATTTTTGCTTCTGCGAACGAACAGTGAATATTAAGATGAGCAGCTGCATATTCTCATCGGATTCTTTACTCTCCGCGTGTATTAAGAAGGTATATATATACTACTCCCTCTTGCTCTAGATTTCATTTGTTAATACTGATGCATGTTCATACATGTACGCCTGTACATATGACTAAATTTTGAAGATGCAAGGAAGGATGAGACAGTTCTTTGGAACAGGTACATGTTGGCTTTTGTGAACATCGTACATCGAGATATATACTGATCATTAGTCGCCGGGCAGAAGCCCGCGACTTCTATTTTTAATAGGTTTTCGGAAATAACATGGGAGGGGGGATTATTATTAGAAAGAAACACATTTAGATGTCTTGAACATATTATAATTGTGTTTGTTTAAAAACACTAAGTAATGACACATCTAAAATGAAATAAATATTCCGATGTTTTAGGTATTTTCAGTTTCTTTATTTTGACTCGCATTTATGTTTTGTTGTTTTATTTACGAAGACAGAACAGTCCCTATTAGCTAGACTGGTATACTTTATTTTTACACTATATACTACATGTACTCAAAAGGCGATAACTACAAACCTTTACGTCGCAGTCTTATTTGTTTACCTACGCGCACCTGCTTGAAGCGTGACTCGCGAATACCAACTATGTAGATCAATCTCCTTTGCAGAGAGCCGTCTCTTTACACTCACTTACAAATAGTAAATCGTAGGTGATTTAAAATGTTTATTTGGTTCGAAACAAATGAAGAAAAGAACAAACCGAGATAAAAACTAGTTTTAATAGAAAAATTACTTTGAACGAACACTCTCTGCCTATAAAGAGAGTTTCAAGAACGACACCTCTGCGATTAAGAAAGAATCGGGTCTTTCGTACAAAATTATTTCGTCCTTGACAATTTTAAAGGTGTCATTTAACTCCCTAAAGGCATATTGCTTCCGATCTGCATATTGTTATGGATCATTGACACAAGGGCGCTCATCATAATATAATTTTAAAACATGAGTAGTTTTGTTATTTTCATTATAAAAATGGAAGGAAAGAATTAAAATAAATTAACATGTTGTAGGGCTCAGTTTATGTTCGAAATTAAGTTTAAATTATACAACAATTTCAATGAGATTTAACTGTTTAGTTGATATTATATTTCGAATGTGGTCTAATTTATAAATATTGGACTACATTTCAACATTTGTTAAAGTATGATATAATTAGGATGCCAAGCTAATATCATTTTGAGAAAAAGAGAAAACTCAGCGAGTTAACCCTTAACTCATTGTTTTAAAAGTATATTGCTGCAAAGGTGTCCACTGTTGTCTTTAATAGAAGAAAGGTAAAATGATGTGCTATTGCATGCAAATCCTAAATTGTCTGTTTTGTGGTTTTATTGAAAAATAATAAAATTCAAATATTCTGTCAAACATCTTGAAAAGTGTATGTGGAATTCACAAATCTTATAATTATTCCTTAATGAAAGCACTGTATACATACTAAGACTAATGATTGGCAATATTTCTCATTTCCATTACTGTTTATGATCAATAATTAGTTGGTTGTGTGTCTAGTCAACCTACTTTGGAATGGAGATTGATCATAAACAATGAAAGGCTTCAATTATCATTCACTTCGTTGACAAAACAATGCAAGTTATGATACATTTTCACTTGACCCCACCCCTGATGTTCCATTATGCCCCTCAGTTGATAACTGTTTACTACTATAATGTTAGTGTTATGCATAACTGCACTATGGATATCCGGCGACATTGATGCATTGCATCAACTTTCTCTTGTATATTAATTATATAGATCTACATACGTTTGTTGCGAGATTCTGTCTCTTTGTATATTCTGATAAGCTCTGTCATGAGTAGTTCTCTTGTAGTACATCAGCATATCCAAACTTACCTAATATAGCCATAACTGTATCATCTTTAACAATCTCTAGTGAACCACGTACTATGAAATAGGATGACGTCAGAATATCGCCCGGATGTATCAAAGTGTCACCAGGTGGCGCGTGTGTAGATTTAAATTGCATAGATAAGGCACGTAAACAACCTGAAATGAACAACACAATATTTAAACATAAGTAAGTAATCTTGAAAGTATACACTTTACCATTTCACAAGCTCTTAGACCCAACGTACTTGAATGATTTGAAATTACTTTGAAAATATGCAAGACAAGCGTTTTGCGCCATGTTTATTCATAAACATAAATCACAGGGCGACGTTCAATAGACGCACATACTTCTTTTATATATCTGGTGCTATTTATCATTTAAGGTCTCGTAGTTTTGGGTGTTTTGTACGAAATATATGGATTTATCTTCGGTTGAAATATTGCCCGTTCGACATCATTATACTGTTGTCGTCCATCGTTCTGACGTCATATTATCATAAGACGCATATCAGTAACGGTCTGTCGTACTCGATTTACGAATTTGCAAAAAATCCAAATGACGCTTATGTTTTGGAAAAGCTGTAAGTTTCCATTAGTACCGAAGCCACAACCGAAGCAACAACCATTTGCGTGGCGTTTTTCTTGAAAACAGGTATTCCCTAAACAACATACTTGTATTTCTTCACACTTGGTTTTTATTCTACTTAATCATTGTAGACACATTTATAGATCTTTCCAAATGTTTGTCTAGATATTTTAAAAGGTTTTTCGCTGCATATTCGCTGTATGTGGGGAAAAGGTTTACATAAATAAACCACGAGCACGAACTCCGTCCTGTGTTATGGGAGATGTTCATTTATTGATAAGGCGTCGCCTCACTTGGAACACAATAGAACCTTTGATGTAGATACATATCGTGTGATGTTGTAACTCGGTCAATCAGAGGAGCCAAGACGACGCTAACACATATAACACAGAGCTTTCCCCCATACGACAATTCTGCAGCAGACGACTTTGAACATATTTTGTCAAAAAATAGAAAATCTCCATAGTTGAGTGGATAACCTATGACAAAAAGTGGAAAACATTGTGGCAAAAGGAGAAATTGCACGTTTTGTGCAATTTCTTCTTTTGTCACTATGTTTTCAAAAAGCCGTCTGCTGCAGAGGCGTCAGAAAGCGTCTATATAAGGGAAAGGGTTAACTCTTACAGCGCCGAATTTCCTTAAGTAATCTATTCGATGTTCAAAGTCGGGCGATTCCAGTTTTCATGTAATAAGCGTTTTGAATTTTTTTAATAACTAAAAGGCAAATGATACTGATTTCAGATTATACAGCTCGTGACGAGCTGACTCACCTGAATCTACAGTGTTTTAAAAAAATCCTCAATATTGCCATTGGCGCTAAAACAGTCAATGAACACTAACAATGAAGACAGACCTGTGATTTAACCTTCCGGTATATATACAATTAAAATATTCACAATAGTATCTGAAGGCTATAACCATAAGATCTACGTTAGTTTGTTTTGATCGTTGTATAAGGGTTTGACGGCGTTTTCAACATTTTTCAGTTATATCACGGCGACAGTTCACTTATCTAACGCACCAGTACTAGGCTAGGAAATGTGCCTTGCCCCAGGGTTCTCCACCCCACCATGACACCCACGACTGTGGAATCGAACCCGAGACACCCGGTTCAAAATCCCCGACGCTATAAGCTCGCCATAAGCACGTTTTTCAGTTATATCACGGCGACAGTTCACTTATATATGATCCCTGGGTAAACGCACCAGTACTAGGCTAGGAAATGTGCCTTGCCACCATGATACCCACGCCTGTGGAATCGAACCAGAGACACCCGGTTCAAAATCCCCGACGCTATAAGCACGTGTGTTTCCCCCCTTACGTTTGTACGCATAGTCGTATGCTTTTTTGTGGAAAGAGGTTGTTATGAATATCCACCTTTTATGCTTGGCTCCGTTCTGGTATTCATTATTCATAAAGACGAGGGACGATGAAAAAATCCAAGATTAATTGAGATTACATTTGGCTCACAACCTCACCGCTGTCACATGCTAATCAAACGCAGTCTCCCTGACCTCAATCGGAATTCATCATTGAGTATGCGAGAAAAAACCGAGGATCTCGGTTAGATTGAAGATGATAAAAGCCAATCGTCGCGGAAAATCGTATTTAACTATTTCCCACATACGACAAAATCTGCAGCAGACGACTTTTGAAAATACTTAGGCAAAACTATGGAAACTCTCTTTAAATGGAAATGTTATTATTAAATAGAGTTTAAAACATTGTGACAAGAGGAGCAATTGCTCATCTTAAGCAGTTTCCAGTTTTGCAACAGCGTAATCAAAAGGCATATGTTATAAAAACATCAAAACGCGCATGCGTGTTGGAAAGGGTTAATGACGCCAGAGTTGTTGCCATTTTTTTTAACTCTTCCAGCGGAAATGGTGATTGAAATAGGAATGTTACTTTCACTGGCATTTGAACTTTAATTTATTGTAGGAGCAAAAACGAGACGTTGCAAATGTTGTTCCAATTTGTTTCCAAATTTAGTTAAAATAAATCGAATTTGCAATAATTTCTCCCTAGGCGCAATTTTGTATTTTTTGTATATTTCGTTAATTGTGGGGGATATTCGTTCAATGTACTTTGTCGGTTTTTGATCGAGGTTTTTTCCTCCAGGTGAGTTGCAAAAATCATTCTGTTTGACGATGTCACAAGCAAACCGACATTCGGAGGGTTTCGTTAAATGACATACACGTGCATTAATACAGTGCTGTATTAGGTTTTTGTCCCGGAGGCTTGTATAATGTTTATATATGGTTTTGGTTTCGAATTTCGAACAAAGAAAATCCAGATCATTCTGCGTGGAGGCACAGTCTAACCTGGATTTTCTTTACTTACAAAGTTTCGGTTGTAAATGTTGGGTCGAGCTGTCCGTCCCTGCATCTGGTTTCCTGTAAGTTACCAGTACTCACTGGTCCCTTTATTCTTACACCAGCGAGTCAGTCGTAATGATAACCCCGACACCACTGGGCGCCGGGGAGGGCAGCCATTACCATCATGTACTTGGTATTACCCGGCAGGTGATCGATCCTGCGACCACGACCCCATAGGCGGACGTTCCACCACTACACCACCGAGGCGAAAAGAAGAAATTACAGGTCAGCAGTTTCGAATATTAGGATTTGATCGGATCAATACTGGGTACATGTAACTCGCTAGATCGACGTCTACGACTTATCGATGGATTGATTTATTGATTGGGGTTTAACGCCGTTCTCAATATGTTTCAGTCATATCACGTAGGCTAGTTCACATACTCAATTCTCGAACAAAACATCCATTAGATTATAATCAATCAACACATTTGTATGCATTTATCGATCCCGTCTAAAGACTCTGTTTTTTGGGGGGGTTTCTAGGCTTGAACCTTTTCCCGCAGTAGATGATTTTGAAAAACCTTAAGACAAAACAAATGGATTACATTTGATTTCACTCGATGAAATTAATTTAAATAATACAGGAACGCGGACAGTAAAACACTGCATATGAGTCGTCCCGCGAGAAAACCAACATTTTGGACTCTGCGTGCGTAATGTATCGACCCAGATCAGGCTAATCTGGATCGACACAATCCGTATCAGGGGGATATAGGTATTGAGTATTGATTCCTGAAACAGAAAATCCACAGGAGGCGAATCGTGTCTGTCCGGGTTAGCCTGCGAAGCATGCTTAGGCTGATCCGGGTCGATACTTTACGCAGAGTCCACAATGCAGCTGCGGCGATAGACATCTGCGTAATGTATCGACCAGATCAGCCTGCGCTGTCCGCGCAGACTGATCCGGCCGACACATTCCGTCTCTCAGGGGAATAGAGATATAGAGTAATGATTCCTGAAACAGAAAAGTGACAGGAGGCGAATCGTGTCTGTCCGGGTAAGCCTGCGAAGCATGCTTAGGCTGATCCGGGTCGACACTTTACGCAGAGTCCACACTGTTGGTTTTCTCGCGGGACGGCTCATATTGTAACACTACGTAAACTGTTTCATCAGCATGAATTAACCGGTAGTTGTTTATTTGTTTGTTTGTTTATTTGTTTGTTTGTTTGTGTGGTGTTAAACGCCGCTTTCGACAAGTTTGCAGTTATAACGTAGCGCTTTTTTTGGGGTAAGTTACCAGTATTACTGGTCCGTTTATCCTGACACCAAACGAGTCACTCGTACTGCTAACCCCACACGCTCGAGTGCCATACTAACTACACATTTTAAAGTATAACCGGTAATTTTAGTAATGGTATTTTGAACTAGGAGATCTAGTTATATAACTGAGGTTTTTGTTGAAAGCGGTGTAAAAAAACCACTCAAATAAGCAACCAACTATGTTTCAACTTACCTGTGGATGCTTTATGAAAAGCCGGACAATTATTCAGGAGATTTCTGTTTAAATGGAGGCATATATCGGCCTGCAGGCACTCCGGGAAACCCTTTAATACCTGAAAACAAACGAAACGGTGTTTAACTTTCCCTAGATACATGAAGACGACCTTTGACGTTTTAACCCTTTCCCTCATACGACAATTCTGCAGCAGACGACTTTGAATGTATTTTGTCAAGAAATAGAAAATCTCTTTAATTGAATGGATAACCTATGACTAAAAGTGGAAAACATTGTGTCTAAAGGAGAAATTGCTAGTTCTGAGCAATTTCTTCTTTTGTCACTATGTTTTCAAAAAGCCGTCTGCTGCAGAGGCGTCAGAAAGCGTCTATATGAGTGAAAGGGTTAAGAGTAAAATAGATACAGGGGGGAATATGGAGACTTTGCTCTTAAAGAACATTTTTTACGTTATTAGGAACTATTTTATATCTGTATCAAAATTATTCTTCCTATTCTACCGACATTTTCAAAGAAGATGCAACAAAACATGCCACATTAAGAAAATCTGCAGCAGTGAACTTTATAAAAACATCTTGGTGAAAACATGGACACTTACATCCAATTTCTCCTCTTGTCACAATGTTTTCGAAAATCTCCTGCCGCATAGGTGGCTGTATGTAGGAATTTGTAAAAGACAGTGTTTTCATTTATACCGTGTACATACAACATTATTAGGGAACTGTAAAACTGTATAATTCAATTACACTTTACCGACCTAATACGATTATGAGTCATTTGTTTTCAATTCAAACCTATACTCTCACTTTATATATACTATTCAATTACCTGTGCCTACTGACATAACTAGCTCTCGCACCAACAGTATAAGCGCATCGTACAACTCAGATTTGTCTTCCTCATTTGACTCGGACCTTTAGACGTAAAGAGAGCGACATTTACGTCCCTTAGTCAATGTATCCAGATTGGGCTAACAACGTCGAAAGAACAGCCACATTTGATATCTAACAAATGATGAACACAGGCAAACAGTTGTATTGCTACATATTTATTTGGTCATCTCATATTGTATGTTGGGAGTCAAAGCATTTGGGCGTCTAGTAGTTACAATTAATGGTACATTAACAATAGGCCAATACATTCTTTGATGAGACTCTGTATAAGCACATGAACACGTAAGTCGTTCCTGTTAGCAGATGCATTAATACACATTTCAGTCTGACGCGTTTACTTTGCTATTCATGGAATGCAAATACTTAAATCTGCAAAGACAGTCTGACAGGTGCCTTTAAAAGGCAAAGAAAACATGATTGCAGTTCGATATGTTTTATTCATTTTATCGTCTGAGATTCTGCAGGTCTCATCTTCCCATGACACCATCCAAGTGTGTGCAGAGATAACAATATCTTGTTGTCTCCGTTTGGTCGAAAGAGCCCGTTTATTTACATCCCTATGCGACTAGATCTAATCACGATTGTAAATCACAATGACAAATTAGGTAGTCAATTGACAACATGTTGTTGTTTAGTCCGTTACGATTACAGTTTCGACCCTATCTATAACTTAAAGTACCTGCAACATAGCTTTGTACAAACTGAACCGAATTTCTTATCAGTCATTTTTGTAACGCAATTAACATGGAAACTATAAGTGACAAATAGACGATTAGTGACATTTTTAACACAATACTATTAACCCTTTCTCTCATATAGACGCTTTCTGACGCCTCTGCAGCAGACGGCTTTTTGAAAACATAGTGACAAAAGAAGAAATTGCACAAAACGTGCAATTTCTCCTTTTGCCACAAGGTTATCCATTCAATTATAGAGATTTTCTATGTTTTCACAAAATATGTTCAAAGTCGTCTGCTGCAGAATTGTCGTATGAGGGAAAGGGTTAAACAGCCTTCCTTCAATGCAATTAGGCTAAACGAACATAACATTACAATAACCTATTGACCTTTGCTTTTTCATCGTTTGCAACTTTTTCTTTTCTGAAACGCATCTGTGAGTTTTTACTTTAAAGGGACTGAACACCATAATGGTCCAAAATCGTTATATTTTATACTTATTCTAATTAATCCAAAATACGTCTATATAATATATGTAACGGAATGTTGTAGAAGGTCGTACAAGTCTTGTTTTTCATTATTTCATAGGAAATAAGCAGTTAAAAAAACGTCCGCTCCGTGTTTTCCCGTTTAAAAATACCGTGGAATTTCCTCTTGCTCATTTGAATTTGTGGATTCAATTCGGCATTCTCTAACACTATCGACTCATTACATTCATGTATGCGTGAGTGTAAGGAACAACAACTATAGAAAGGAGATTGTCAATTCGGTTGTAGTGATCACGTGATAAATATACAGCGATATTTTTAGATTTACTGGGTTACTAACCCAGTAGATAGTAACCCAGTAGATTTTACAATGCAAAATAACGAACAATCTCCGCAATATTAATAGAGGGCATATATTGTAGTACATCAGTCAGCAAATATCAATGCCGTACATGCAAAAACATCAAGGTAATAGCAATTGTTAACAATTTTCTTTTTTCCCCGCTTTTTTCTCATATGGGATTCAGTCCCTTTAATCTATTGGAGAGCATCTTGCAGACTCACAAACATGTCATTCGAAATTTAAACCCTTTTTTTTTCATAATTAAACCAAAGTTTTAAAACTAAACGAAATATCTTGTAAGTGTGCAATGATAATTTAAAATTGAAAAATATTAATTGAGCTACCAACATTGTGGACTCTGCGTAAAGTATCGACCCGGATCAGCCTATGCATGCCGCGCAGGCTTACCCGGATATACACTTTTCGCCTCCTGTGAATGTTCTGTTTCAGGAATCATTACTCTTTACCTCTATCCCCCGGAGACGGAATGTGTCGGCCCGGATCAGTCTGCGCGGACTGCGCAGGCTGATATGGGTAGATACATTACGCAGATGCCATACTGTTGGTTTTCTCGCGAGACGGCTCTTATGATTTGGTCATTCAACAGGAGATCATTAGTCACTAAGTATAATAGGACGAACATTTAATCCAACCTGTAAAGCAACCGACACCCGTCGATGACTCAAACATCGATTGACAAAATGGAGGCGGTATAGCTTCATCTCATAACACACATGCTCAGTTAATCGTTTTGGTCATAACATTGATTCCTTAAATGAATAGTTAACCTCATTTCTTATCAAAGTTCTTAAGTTATAGGCGCTTTTGTTGTTCCTTAGCTACGTATTTATATTGAAGTACACCTGTAGAGTTATGTATTGTGATTAATCACTAACCAATAGAAGTTCAAAAATACTCTACACTAAGGAAATAAATGGACGTATATGTCATGCAATTGGAGACATCGGTCAGTTATCTCCCTTTAATACTCTCTACATCTAGCTAGGTCCTATCATTTGGTTTCCTCTGTTTTTATCATTGGTTTCTTTGCATTGGATGGTGCACTTATAATTGCATTTCTTGGCCAACTGTTATTAGATTGATACAGTAATTCCACATTTGTTTTCTTTAAATACTGCTATGTAAATTTTCTCTTTTGAATCATCACTTTAATTAACACATTTATGATTAATGTGTACAGAGTAATTGCAATATCTCATTGCAAAATAGCGATAAAGACAAAGGATTCCAACTTAAAGGACCTACCAACTATTTGGTCTTCCTTGGTCTTTATCTGACAAGGGAGATGATATAATTATCCCTAATGTCCCTCATTGCAAAGTCCAAGATACCAAGAACAAGTGTAGTAAGAGTAAAAAGACATTGCCACATATAACGTCGTTTGACGTTGGAAGTGATTCGTTCTACGTGAGTTAGGTTCATTTTAGCTTTAAAGCAAATATTTTTATTTTATTGTTGTATCAATATAATTATAATTCAAAGTTTATAGTTTGATGTTGAAAATTAAATCGTTTTAGTTTGATGCTTAAATAATAATTTGTTTATTGTACTACCAAACATGACATTCCGGTAATGTTATTCTTTAAGTTATGTGCATTCTTAATATAAGTATAACATTACATTTTAGCAAATAATACTCCATAGAACAAGAGGGCCGTGAAGTGTCCTTATCGCTCACCTGATTTAAAATAAAAGCTATATGTTTGTTTCTCTGTTGAGGTATAGATTTTTGACCAATTAAAATAGCTATCAGAGGTGCCGATTTGTCAAATGTCGCAATAATGGCATTTAAGACAAATTAAGTACACACCGCCTACCAGCCATGTTTTTTGACTAATAACAAATACAGTATTTGTAAAAGGTCATCCGCGGAGCATTTCTGAGAAATTAGTTTCAGAGAAGATGCTCAAATATTGCACTATAGGCTTGTTAGGTAAGCTTGTGCTGTACCCTATCAGCCATCTTTTTCGATCAACAAAAAATGGCTGCAAAGAACCTAGGTAGAGAGTCAGCCAAGGAATTTGAATTTACATTTGGCACCAGTATCGACTGTTACGCAGACCGATATAAATATATTCAGTGATAAATAGATTGGTTCAGTGTTTGGTCAATATGGCCGCTAATTTGATTTACGACCGGACTCTACCACGTCTATAAATCACCATGATAAATAATGTTCACAGTAACAAGTTGTTAGTGATGATTTGTTTCATCGCTTTTTCATATGTTACAGCGTGCTTAACATAAGGGGGGTATTGTTCATGTTCTAAACTCCTTTTTTTGACACACAAACTCTATGTTGTGAGTACTTAAAATAATGTGTCTTAGCGAGACGATTCTTTTGAGTACCCACAACATAACGTTTGGTTGTGAAATAAGAGAGATATTGTGGGGGAAAAAGCTGTTTATTCGCCCTTTATCTTGGCCTCTGCAACAAGATCTGCAGTGGCCGAGAGGTCAGCGTGTGTGCTATGTGACCGGGAATGATGCAGACAGGGACGTAGCTTGGCAATAATCAATGTGTAGGCCGTCTCGTGAGAAGATCAACAGTGTGGACTCTGCGTAAAGTATGGACCGGGATCAGCCTAAGCATGCCACACAGGCCTTCCCGGATATACACTCTTCGCCTCCTGTGGATTTTCTGTTTCAGGAATCACTACTTTATCTATCCCCTTTTAGACGGAATGTGACGGCCGGATCAGTCTGCGCGATCAGCGCAGGCTGATCTGGTCGATACATTACGCAGATGTGTATTGCCGCAGCTGCATTTTGGGGCACTTTTAGAAAAAAATGTGTAGGCACGTGCCTACAGAGCCTAAAGGGAGCTACACCCCTGGCGGAACCGTAGAAGTCAGAAGGGTCGGAATTCGCTTGGCGCGGCTCATGTAAATTTAGTGATAATTTGTTCTATACTGTGTTTGGTTCTGCGTGGACGCTAGTTTGATTGCTATCTTCTCGATATGACTGGACATAGATAGCACCGTCTATGAATCACATTGACAAATTAGGTTTACAATTGACAAGCTGTTGGTTTTTGATCCATGAGAAGTTACTGTGCCTCCTCGCAAATATTCATTCTGGGACAATTGTTGACACTTATTGGCGGTTATCATTTTTTGTTTATTTTAAACTTTCTATAATACGTGTGGTCTTATTGCAATACAAGTTTTAACGTATTGTATTGTATTGTATGTGTTCCTTTTGTTAGTATACCCCCTTCGAAGAAGGAGTCACTGTGTCGGGCTGTCTGTCTGTCAATCGGTCGGAAGCCATATTTTGTCCGGCCTATTTCTTACAAACCACTGGGTGTAATTCAATGAAATTTTACATGAAGCTTCTATACCAAGAGGAAATGTGCATATCCTAAAGGGGTTACAATTGCATGATATTACAGAGTTATGGCCCTTTTACTTATTAAGTTATGGTGTAGGTCAATGTGCTGTTTAGGGGGTATTTATCATCTTCAGTGATAGTTCTAGTTTCATTTGCTTTGTTCACATATGTATTTTATAAAATCTACACAAAATATCAAAACATTAATTTGAAATGAGTGCTAACGTTCAGACATAGTATGAAAAACTAATGAAATGCTGATATTGATATTAAACCTTAACTTAACCGTTTCCCACATACAATAAATCTTCAACACACGACTTTGTATATATGTGTATCCATAATGTAGGAACTATCTACTAGTGAACATTTATTTATTGAGTAGACGTTAAATCATTGTGGCAATAGGAGAAATTGCTGATTTTAAGCAATTTTTCCTTTTGCCACAATGATTTCAAAAGTCATTTGCTACAGAGGCAAAACAAGCGTCTATATGCGGGAAAGCCTTTAGGACCAGGGCAGAATGAAGAATGTAAATCACATTCAGGCAACCCAATTCAAGCATGGCGTCTGATTTAAATATGCAATATGTCTTGTAGCAGGTGTAACGATCCCAGCTTTGAGTGTTAACCCTTTCCCACATAAAATCAATCTGCAGCAGACGACGTTGAAAACATACTAGAAAGAAAAAAGGAAACTCCCTATAAATGAAAGTACAATAATTGAATAGAGTTGAAAACATGGTGACAAAAGGAGAAATTGTTCGTTTTGAGCAATTTCTTCTTTTGTTGACATGTTTTCAAAAAGCCGTCTGCTGCAGAGGCGTCAGAAAACGTCTATATGAGGGAAAGGGTTAAGATGTATAGATACTTAAAACAACGTTCCACGTGAACCTCACTTATATAAACCTTTAAACGCATCCGCAACAGACAACCTTTGAACTCATTGTGACGAAAGAAGAATTTGTTCATAATGAGCAATTTCGCCTTTTGCCAAAATGTTTTCAACTTAACTTAAGAATCGTACTCTCATTTATCGATAAGCTTTGTCGACATATTTCTAAGTCGCCTGCTGTAGATTTGTTGCATGTGGACAGGGTTAAAGAAAAACAGCCAGGGAAAAGTACGATTTAATACATTTAATATATGAAATGCATTACTTCAATTTATCTTTCTGTAGAAGCTTCCTTTTCACTTTAGGTTTGGAGATATCTCTTCTATTGTTAATTTTTATATAGAATTTATAAAGATTGAATGCGTTTATCTCTAAAACGATTAAATTAAATTCGATTCAATTCAATACATTTATTATTAGACTCCTTCAATAAATGTTCCTCGCCATTTCAAATGTTCATACGTTACAAACCATAATACCATACGACACGCAATAAACAGCTACAGAAGTAAACAAACATACGCACAACAAACAACAACATATTTCAATGAAAGGAGCTTTTCAAGTCTACGGCTCGAAAAGGCTGGTAACTTAGCCATCTTACACATCCAGACCATAAGGGTGGTTTTATCCAAATCATCAGAATTCCCGCATTTTTGGTTCGCCCCTAGGGGTTTACCTAATGTCTGCCTTTATATCCTCGAACGGCATCACGCCACGGTAAAATGGACATTCAAGCCAAAAACCCTTTCCCACATACAGACACTTTCTGATAATTCTCCAGCAGACGACTTTTAAAAACATAATTATTTCTTTCAAATATAGAGATATTCCATAGTTTGCCTAAACCAGTTCAAAGTTGTTTGATGCATATTTGCATTAAGTTGGATATGGTTAACGAGAATAAACTATTCTGATCAGACTGTACAGCCGCACAATATGATCATTGTCTTCCCTGTTCAGAACTATGTTTTAAAAATGTATCTTATCTTCCGGAGGAATTCGTAGTGAGCGAGTTGTTAGCGTCGGGGCAGTCACGGAGAAGTGCCCTTGGACAAGGGGGCAGTCACGGAGAAGTACCCTTGGACAAGGGGGCAGTCAAGGAGAAGTGCCCTTGGACAAGGGGGCAGTCAAGGAGAAGTGCCCTTGGACAAGGGGGCAGTCAAGGAGAAGTGCCTTTGGACAAGATGGCAGTCAAGGAGAAGTGCCCTTGGACAAGGGGGCAGTCAGGGAGAAGTGCCCTTGGACAAGGTGGCAGTCAAGGATAAGTGCCCTTGGACAAGGTGGCAGTCAAGGAGAAGTGCCATTGGACAAGGTGGCAGTCAAGGAGAAGTGCCCTTGGACAAGGGGGCAGTCAAGGTGAAGTGCCCTTGGACAAGGTGGCAGTCAAGGAGAAGTTCCCTTGGACAAGGGGGCAGTCAAGGATAAGGTGCCCTTGGACAAGGTACGTTTCATAACCTAGTACTAGTAAGTTTTGCTTACCCAGGGATCAGGAATAAACAAACAGTCGTCGTAATATAACTGAAATAATGTTGAACACTTCATAACCCCTCCCCCCATACCCACCAACTTCTGGAGCGACGTCATGTCTCCCAGGGGCGTAGCTTGGCAATAATCAATGTGTAGGTCGTCTCGTGAGAAAATCAACATTGTGGACTCTGCGTAAAGTATCGACCCGGATCAGCCTAAGCATGCCACACAGGCGTACCCGGATATACACTTTTCGCCTCCTGTGGATTTTCTGGTTTAGGAATCACTACTCTATCTATCCCCCCTTAGACGGAATGGGTCGGCCGGATCAGTCTGCGCGGACGGCGCAGGCTGATCTGGTCGATATATTACGCACATGTGTATCGCCGCAGCTTGGGTCATTTTTAGAAAAAGATGTGTAGGCACGTGCTCACAGTGCCTAAAGGGAGCTACGCCCCTGTCTCAAATAACATCACACACACACAAACACATGTATTTAATTCAGCTTTGTTATATCAGGAGTGTGGGGTAAGCAGTACGACTGACTCACTGGTGTCAGGATAAATGTACCAGGACTACTGGTACCACACCCGTGAGGAAACGCCGTCATATAACTGAACATTTATTGAAGGCGGTGTAAAATCACCAATCGATCAATCAATCAATCAATCAATCAATCAATCAATCATCTGTGTTATATAATCGATATCCTCGGTAGGTCGGTTTTCGCGTGACGTGGACCAATTATGGTAATGAACGTACTGATTTACTCTCAATTGATTGCATGAACGGGGAATATATTCAATCGTGCCTCTGTGCTGGTCGATAACGATCTTAATGTAACGACTTCTTAATTCCAGTTACAGTTGCAACAGTTTTACAGCAAACCAGTATCGTCCAATTTATTTCATTTGAAATTCCTCTTCATTTATTTAATGTACTTTATCCTAATCACGCAGTCTTAAACGAGTTCCATTAAAAAGTTCAATTTTAAGTTATCATCATAAGATGTGAACTGGTTTCGAGAAAAAAAGTCATTACTTTAGTGCGGGAGGTCACATGTTCGATTCCGGACAGTTCATACACATTACTTTAAAACTGGTAGAAATGGCTGTCCCAGGTGCTCAGGATTGTGAGGTGAGCATAACGACTGACTCGCTGGTGTCAGGATAAATGGATGGACAAGAAGTTACGATAACTTACATTGGAATTGCCGTGATAAAGTTGAAAATTGTTGAAAACTGCGTTCACCATACGTACAAACTGATTTTACCCCCTTCGGTGAGTACGAAACAATAGCGCTCCAATAAACATATCTGTCGCTTGCCAATATGTCAGTAAATGAAAACGTGATGGACAGACGACGGACAAGTGATCCCAGCGGCGTAGCTAGGCACTAATCAATGTGTAGACCGTCTCGTGAGAAAATCATCATTGTAGACTCTGCGTAAAGTATCGACCCGGATCAGCCTAAGCATGCCACACAGGCGTACCCGGATATACACTTTTCACCTCCTGTGGATTTTCTGTTTCAGGAATCACTACTCTATACATCTATTCCCCCTAAGACGAAATGTGTCGGCCGGATCAGTCTGCGCGGACAGCGCAGGCTGATCTGGTCGATACATTACGCAGATGTGTATCGCCGCAGCTGCATTTAGGGGGCGCATTTTTAGAAAAAATGTGTAGACACGTGCCTACAGTGCCTAAAGGGAGCTACGCCCCTGGCAGAACCGTAGATGTCAGAAGGGTCGGAATTCGCATGGCGCGGCTCATGGATCCATAAGTGTGTCCCTGCTAATGCCTTCAAAGCAACCACTTACTGTATTCATGTCTATAGTGTGTGTTGTGTTACGCCACATTCAACAATTTTCAGTTATATCACGGCGTTTCCTGGGTAATTTACCAGTACTACTTGATCCATTTATCCTATCACAGGCGAGCCAGTCGTAATGCGAACCCTACAACCCTTAATACAAAGGTGGTAAAGCTATTACTTCCATTTTTTAAAGTCTTTGATAAGAGACTCGCCCCGGGGATTGAACCCGCAAACTCCGCATTTAACCCTTTCCCTCATACGACAATTCTGCCGCAGAAGACTCTGATAATATTTTTGTTAAAAAAATAGAAAATCTCTATAATTGAATGGATAACCTATGCCTGAAAGTGGAAAACATTGTGGCAAAAGGAGAAAGTGCTCGTTTTGAGCAATTTCTTCTTTTGTCACTGTGTTTTTAAAAAAGCCGTCTGATGCAGAGAGGAGTCAGAAAGCGTCGATATGAGGGAAAGGGTTAAGTATGAAGCGCAAGCTCTACACCATCGAGACGGTATGCAAACACTTACTGTATTCATGTCTATACCGTTCGTATAAGACCAGGCGTGTTGGAATGACTCTTGTAATCGACTGGCGAGGTTCTTTGGAAGATGATGGAAGTTGATAAACTCTTTGATACTCTGTACCTTCTCGTGGTATTCGTCCGTGCCCTGATATATTCGTAACATAATCGATGATACATTACCGAATATAGCGGCACTCAACAACGCTGTAGAAATAAATGAATAGGTACAAGCATATGGATTAATAAATTGGTGATTAAATGAATGCATTATTGATTGAATAAATGACATATTGTTTGAGGATAAAGGCCGTTTTCGTAACATTTTCAGTCATGTCGCCGCGGCCAGTTCACCTATCCATGTTTTTTCCAGATTTCTAACACCAGTACTACACATATCAGACTTTCAAAGAAACTGACTACTTTTCCAGATAGACCGTAAGCTCATTGGTAGAAGACGAATGAGTGAATGAATGAATGAATGAATGAATGAAAGAATGAATATATGAAATATAGAATGGATGCATTAATGAATAACTCCATGGATAAGTAGATGTGTGCTACATTAATTATATAATGAATGATTGCATGCATGAATGTTTGAATAAATGAATGCATGGACGATTGAATGAATGAATACATGAACTATTGCATTAATGAATGCATTGATGGATGGGTGGATGTTTGAATAAACAAATGTTTAAATGCATGGCTCAGTGACTGATTCAGAACGATTAAAGTAAACAACGATGCATAAAATAAACAAACAATGTTTTCCACTTTTAGTCATAGGTTATCCATTCAATTATAGAGATTTTCTATTTTTTGACAAAATATGTCCTTAGAAACTTTCTTGTCGTTTATAAATTGTCGTAAATGAGGAACTGTCTAATAACCATATGTTACTTTGCATGATACTATAATTGTAAATTGATTCTTGTCAAAAATGTTTGATCGGTTCATATCAGTTTGAAGGGGAGAAACCTTGGACAACGAATGATTCGTTGTGTTAAAAGCAGGCAATTATGTCATCCATTGATTAAAACACCAATAAATCTTATAAATAAACACTAATGAAATATATACCGCCGTTCCCGCCAACACTATATTCTATTATATTGTATCATTGTGGCTTTATATAATTATATGTATGTATATCGTAAAATAGAGTTTATGCTATTTATGTAAATGTAAATATAACCAAGTATATATATGAATAAAGATTAACATTAAAAATATAACTAGATACTTACATCCTGAAAGCATGGCAAAAATTGCAAATATTTTCTCCGTATTCGTGTTAGGAGAAATGTTCCCAAAACCGATACTGGTAAGAGACGTGAAGGTGAAATAGAGCGCCGTAATGTACGTCGTTTTAATGTTTGGTCCACTCGTTGTGACGTTGTCGATATACGGCTGGTTCAGCTGTGCCGCTAACGTATCCAGCCATCCGATGTTACCATTGAGATGTGGGCGTTCCCAGTACGCTATGACGTAGAATATACACGCCAGCCAATGTGCGATGAGAGTGAAGGATACCATGAGTAAGAGTAGTACAGCGGCCCCATACTCAGCGAATTGTTCAATACGTCGTATAACACGCAGTAGTCGTAACAGTCGTAATAACTTCAATATTCCTGCTATTGTCATTGTCTGAAAATAGAGTGAAATGTCAAGAATATAAATATTAACATAGAATACAAGGAGCTATTATGTTTTCATACAATACAATACATTATACTGTGTACATAAAGGCCTCTGGCCCATCATACGATATATGTATACATACTTGCATGAATACTTATACATAGTTATCATATGATACAATGTTGTAGGAATATATATTAAATATTATTTGTATAAGATATTTAGTTGCGTTTCGCTCGCAGTTAACAAAATAATTACTGTTGTTTGCCATTTTCAGACTCTTTCATTATTATGGCTGCTTCAATGAAGACTGCAATGTTTCTGATGTTATTTGATCGGTAGTGCTCATTAACTCTTTCAGCGCCGATTTGTTTAACGTAGACTCTTCCAAGTTAAAAATCGGGCGTCTCTATTTCTCATGTAATAAAATTTTGACTAACTCAAAGGCAAACAATGCTGATTTCAGGTGAGACAGCTCGTTACGAGCTGACTCGCCTGAATCAGCATTGATTGCAAAAACATCAATATTGCCTTTGGCGCTAAAAGAGTTAATGAATGAAAGCTATCATAATTAGACCTTCCGAGATACCAAGAATACAAACAATGTTTCCGTACACCAGGATATTGAAAACAGTTGAAAGATATATGATACTCGGGAATATAATCTTCTTGAATCTTATGTAAAAATTTGACCACTACACGAAAGACAACTTATCAAAATGCATATTAGTAGCGGAGTAAAAGTGTCGTGCCCTAGGAAGCATCAGGGCGCTTTAAACTGGTTCATCTGTATACCACATTACCTATTTCATATTATTTCTTTATATGAAGATATATCTAGTCATTCATGCAATTGGATCCAAATGATCAACGTTTGTCAAATGATCACGTTTGTCAAATTTGTTCAATGATCAACGTTTGTCAAATGATCAACGTTTGTCAAATGATTCTTGCATCTTTCAGTGGTTGATTAACAAATACTACTAGTTAGATCATTCTGCGCAAATGCCCATGTTGATTGGGAAGTACACTGATTTTCAATGTCCTATGTTGTTCTTTTTCGTGGAATCCGCTGTGGTCGAGTGGTTAGCGTCGGGGATTTCGAAACCGGGTGTCCCGGGTTCGATCCCCAGTCGCGGCACTACGGCCATGGTGGAGTGCCCTTGGGCAAGGCATATTTTCTAGCCTAGTACTGGTTTGTTTACCCAGGGATCATGAATAAGTGAACTGTCGCCGTGATATAACTGAGATAATGTTGAGAGCGGCGTAAAACCCCAATAAATAAATAAATAAATATGTTCTTTCTCGTAGAGCATGATCTAGTTGTTAATGTTACGGAAGATTAACTCAGTTTAAAAATTGTATATTGATTTCCATATACTCTATCCGTGTATGTAACTGTTGGGATGTTGAGGAAGGACAACTTTAATCAATTGCGGAATAATTAAGAATTCATGTTTTATTGACTTTCACCCTAATCTCGATCGAGTGCAGAACATTCAAAAATATTTTATTTCCGTAATACCGACATAAGACACTTCAGCTATAAAGTCAGAAGTCTCCCAGGACAATATTTGAGACGTCCCACGAGAAAGCCAAGAGTATGTACTCTGCGTAATGTATCGACCCAGATCAGCTAATCCGGGTCGATACATTCCGTCTCAGGGGGGGGGGGGGGGGGGGGGGGGGGATAGAGAAATGATTCCTTATACTTAACGCAGTGTCCACAATGTCGTTTTCTCGTGGGATGGCTTATTTGTAACAGCATCGCACGACAGTACACCGATCTCAATACCAGCACTTTAGGGATATTCATAAACGACGTGCGAGGTCTTAATCCAATTTACAGGTCCAGCCGCAGAGTTTGAATAGCCACTGACGAATAGGACGGGGAGCACTTATGATAGTCCTATAAAACTGAACTACTCTTAGTCGGGTTTTAGTGTTTTTGCAATGTCATACTTATGCGTACTTGTCATTTATACCCTCTTGCAACGTTTGAAAGTAACGGTTTTATATTTAAAGAAATATAATGATGGTATTAAAGTAAAAACCCCAAAGAGTCAACTAGTAAACATTCATAAGGCGTTAGATAATCGTAAGTATGTTATAGCTTTTTTAAATTGGCAGGCTCAGTGTGTGTATACCACGTGACTTTGACGTCACAAATGCCACGGCGGACAGCAATATTTTACTTTGGTTCAGAAGTAAAACCAAAGGTAACTTTTTTATCTCTTCATCATTTTTAATGAAACGTGGCGCAGTCTACGCCGCTTACAGGGCCCTATCTCCGGTTTTCAACGGAGTTTGATAAGTGGTTTAGTTTCTTCAACCACTTCGACGAACCTTTTCTCAAATTGTATTAAGATCGCCGGCAGCTAGATTTTCAGAACAGGTTCGTCGAAGTGTTTGAAAAAACTAGACCACCAATCAAACTCCAGTAAAAAATAGGAGATAGGACATTTTAAGCGGCACAGACTGCGCCATGTTTCATTAAAAAGGGTGAAGAAATAAAAAAGTTACCATTGTTTTTTACATTCTTATCAAGAGCAATTATTGCTGTCTGACGATGCAAATATGACGTCAAAGTCACGTGGTATACACACACTGAGGCTAGTACGTGTTATAATATCAAACGAACGACGTTTGCTGACCCTCAGGATCACGACTTTCCTGTAGAATCGCAGTGTTAGCTTGGCATTAGATTGACAGAATCAGGGAAATTTCATTTGAAGTCATTAATGGTATTGTCAATTGGCTTACATTCATAAAAGCAAATTATTCGCATCACGATAAAATAGGTTTCATTTCAGTATACAAGAACAATGTTCGTATGTATGTACTGGTTGTATGTGGTGTATGTCTTCTTGTTTCTTTTACCACAATTGTTTACTTTTTTTTTTTTGGTCTTTGTCAAAGGTCTGATTTTGCAGATTAAATTGAATTGAATTGAATTGAAATCTAGAAATAAATACTTGCAAAGAGTTCACACAAAGTCTAATTTAATTCAGTTAAGATTTACTCACATTTATATTCTAACGAAAACGTAGAATTGAAGTTTATTTATTTGACTGTACATGGACATCGCTAGCTGATACCTGATCGTTTGCAAGAGCTAGACGAAAGATTAACCATCAAATTTAATTTGAATTGGGAGCCAAATACACGCTTAAAATATTGTGTGGAATACTGATATAAAAGTTGTTAGATCATGTGGACGCCGCGACATACATAACTTGACTCTTTCAAAGCCCACTCTCCTAAAGTAGACCCTTCCGTATTTAAAATTGGGCGACTCCACTTTTCACGTAATAAAAGCTTTAGCATACTTGCATAACTAAATGACAAACAATGCGGATTTTAGGTGAGACAGCTCGTGTGGAGTTTTCTCATCTGAATCTGTTTTGTTTGTAAAAAACATCAACATTGCCATTGATGATGGAAGGCGTAAAGAAGTTTGAAAACTGCTAACACCCGAAATACTGGTAACGAGGGTTTTCGAAACAAGGTTTTTATGGCCCGCTTGTTACTAATTACTTTTATGTACGATCAACTTATTACCATTTTGTTTCCCCTTGTTGAGTTATAATCAATATACACAAACTGTCTGATTTGTTTGTACCATTTAGTGTTAGTACAGAGGATTTGTATTTGTGTACACGGTTAGCCATGTATACCATGCCTCTCATAAGCAGGGTATCCATGGATGACTGAGTACAATCCCCCTTTAAGCAAAAATGAAATATGTCATCACGTGATAGTATTCAAATAGATTTCTTGTAATTATACCATTTCCTCATGTTGTACTGTATGTACCGAGAGATATAATAAAGTTCTGTTCTGTTCTGTTCGGTTCCGGAACTACTAGATCGGTACCGAAGATTAAGTATTATATCAGCACTGAAATAATTAGCTCACGCCCTTAATTCAATATCCCTTATTTATATCCTAATTTCTTTTTCAAGCTACATATTTAAGCTGATAACTCCATGCTCATTGGTCAATACACATTGAACTGATAAAGCCGCCTATATCTCCATCTATATAGATCAAAGTAAAAACACTCATTAATAAATTCAATAACTCGGTCATAGGCCTTCTTCAGGTTATAATTAACAAAGATTACACACTACGTTGCGTCCATCTTGAATGTATTGAACATGGAGATACAGTGAATTTGTAAGATGAGTATCTCAAACCCTCAGTGACACAATTCTTTTGAGTACCCACAACATATGGTCAAACATAGTGACAAAAGGAGAAATTGCACAAAACGTGCAATTTCTCCTTTTGACACAATGTTTTCATAGGTTTTCAATTCAATCATATAGATTTTCTATCTTTTCACAAAATATATTCAAAGTCGTCTGCTTCAGAATTAATGTATGAGGGACAGGGTTAACGACGTTTCAAGACAGAGGCCAGTTCACCTAACATGTGTTCGCCAGACTTTAACGCACCTTTACTCGTCAGACTTTCACGAACCTTTACTCGTCACAATCCCAAGGAAACTGGCAACCTCCCACAAGTAAGTTTGAGCAGAAATGACAAATGATCAACCGAGTCCTGATGTTGACAAAGAGCAGAACCAAGTAGGTACATGTAGGCTTGTTGTTCGTTACACGGTGTTTCACGACGTACGCTTTAGTACATGTAGGATTGTTGTCCGTTACACGGTGATTTACGACGTACGCTTTAGTACATGTAGGCTTGTTGTCCGTTACAAGGTGATTTACGACGTACGCTTTAGTACATGTAGGCTATTGCCCGTTACAAGTTGATTTACGACGTACGCTTTAGTACATGTAGGCTTGTTGTCCGTTACAAGGTGATTTACGACGTACGCTTTAGTACATGTAGGCTTGTTGTCCGTTTACAAGGTGATTTACGACGTACGCTTTAGTACATGTAGGCTTGTTGTCCGTTACAAGGTGATTTACGACGTACGCTTTAGTACATGCAGGCTTATGGAACGCCTTTACTGTCTTACTATGTTGTATTGTATTATACGCAGTACATTTTCATGTATACGAGGTACATATTTCATTTGACGTGGTACATTTTGCCTGATATGCAATGCATTTTGTATAATATATCGTGGTTATTTAATAATATGAAGTCCACAAGTATGAAGATACAGTAGAATAACCATTATATAGTGTGCAAACAACGTCATATGCAATACAAACAACATTATATGCAGTCTATTCTTCAATACGTGTGGTGGTACTTTGATTATATGCGGTGGTTTAAACTTTGTATGCGGTGGTTTAAACTTTATACGCAGTGCATTTACATTGGGGATGATCATACTTTCCGGCACTCTCCGGAATTATTTCCGGAAATTACCGAGCATGACAGATAGGTTTGAACAGAGACATATAAACACATGTTTTTATGTCTCTGGTTTGAACATTAACACCGTCTAATCCATTTTAAAAAGGCCTTGTGGAACAATCTTTATGAGAGTGTACACTTTTCTAAATAGACGAGATGCAGAATGTCGTCTATGCAGACGATCTCTGATTCCTGAAGCAGACAACTTTTGAAATCATTATGGCAAAAGAATAAATTGCTCATCTTGAGAAATTTCTCCAGTTGTCACAATGCGTTCAACCAACCCCTCTTCAATAATTATACTTTCATTTATTAAGATTGTCTATAGTTTTGCCATAACGTCATCTGATGCATACTTGTTGTATTACGGAAAAGATTTAAACATGTGTTTAGGTTACCACTTAAAGGCAATGTTCCCTCATAAAAACAACTTTAAATTCCTCAGCAGCTTCTGGAAATAAGAGAAATAACTTGAAAAGTGATTTACATGATATATTTGATTTTGTCTTTGGGAAAAGGCATAACTTCGTTTTTTTTCTGAACAGTGTAGGTTCAAATCAGCCTGCATATTTGCTCTGTCTTATCATAATCCTCTGACTGAAGCTTCTAATAAGCATATTTAAGTACATGTAATATTCTAGTCCTATAACATAAGACTCCGTTGATAAGCACTCAAGCTTGTGAGAGGTCATATATTATTGGACTAGTAATATTCAGACTTTAGATTTTAGATTTTGATCAGACTGCAAAGCATGCCGAATGAACAGACCAATCTCGTCTAGAGCGGATTTCAGTGCATACTACGACATTCTGCCCCTCGTGTATTCAGAACATGTGTACGTGTACACATCTATTAATAAATTATTCAAGCGCTTTTTTTGAAATTGAGTAAACGGTGTAAATGTTAATATCTATCTGTCTGACTCGGTATTTTCCGGATAAATAATTACGGAGAATGCCGGAAAGTATGATCATCCTAATGAAAAATGGACCGCATATAAAGCTATTTACACCATGTATAAATTAGTATGGACCGAACACATTGCCAAATGCATTGCGTACTATGATTTTTTATGAACACATACGTAATAATTCACCAGGTATAAAGATACGTGCAGGCACTTCATATATTAAAACATACATCGCATCTATTGACCAACATACAGCGTATACATGTGAAACTACTGCATACACAAACAAATACACCACATATAATGTCATTTGTACTGCATAGTATATAGTTTGTATTGCACTAGACGTTGTTTGTACAACGTATAATGGTTATTCTACTGTTTAAACACTATTTTGCACTGCATATTATTCAATAATCACCATACATAATAGAAAAGGCACTGCATATCATGAATAATGTACCACGTCAAATGAAATATGTACCTCATATACGTGAAAATGTACTGCGTATAATACAATACAACATACTAAGACAGTAAAGGCGTTCCATACAGGCTTGTTGTCCGTTACAAGGTGATTTACGACGTACGCTTTAGTACATGTAGGCTTGTTGTCCGTTACACGGTGATTTACGACGTACGCTTTAGTACATGTCGGCTTGTTGTCCGTTTACAAGGTGATTTACGACGTACGCTTTAGTACATGTAGGCTTGTTGTCCGTTACAAGGTGATTTACGACGTACGCTTTAGTACATGTAGGCTTGTTGTCCGTTTACAAGGTGATTTACGACGTACGCTTTAGTACATGTAGGCTTGTTGTCCGTTACAAGGTGATTTACGACGTACGCTTTAGTACATGTAGGCTTGTTGTCCGTTTACAAGGTGATTTACGAAGTACGCTTTAGCACATGTAGGCTTGTTGTCCGTTTACAAGGTGATTTACACGCTTTAGTACATCTAGGCTTGTTGTCCGTAACACGGTGATTTACGACGTACGCTTTAGTACATGTAAACTTGTTGTCCGTTAAACGGTGATTTACGACGTACGCTTTAGTACATGTAGGCTTGTTGTCCGTTACACGGTGATTTACGACTTACTCTTTAGTACATATAGGCTTGTTGTCCGTTACACGGTGATTTACGACGTACGCTTTAGTACATGTAGGCGTGTTGTCCGTTACACGGTGATTTACGACGTACGCTTTAGTTCATGAAGGCGTGTTGTCCGTTACACGGTGATTTACGACGTACGCTTTAGTACATGTAAGCGTGTTGTCCGTTACACGGTGATTTACGACGTATGCTTTAGTACATGTAGGCTTGTTGTCCGTTACAAGGTGATTTACGACGTACGCGTTAGTACATGTAGGCTTGTTGTCCGTTACACGGTGATTTACGACGTACGCTTTAAACAGTATTTTAGCTACGGCGTAAATAACCAGTTCGGTCTTTCAGTATGTTTCACGTGACAGGGGCGTAGCTCCCTTTAGGCACTGTAGGCACGTGCCCGCACATTTTTTCTACACATCTGCGTAATGTATCGACCAGATCAGCCTGCGCTGTCCGCGCAGACTAATCCGGCCCACATATTCCGTCTAAGGGGGGATAGTTAGAGTAGTTATTCCTGAAACAGAAAATCCACAGGAGGCGAAAAATGTCTATCCGGGTAGGCCTGTGTGGCATGCTTAGGCTGATCCGGGTCGATACTTTACGCAGAGTCCACACTGTTGATTTTCTCACGAGACGGCCTACACATTGATTATTGCCAAGCTACGCCCCTGCGTGAAACTGTTGGCTACACTATGGGCAGACATTTATAGCGGTTTTTGATATGACCTGACCGTTGCTCTTTACCTAGTGTTTCGATCTAGGCTGGATTGATTCACTGATTGACTGGGATTAAACACCGTTTATCATCACCTTTACAGTCATATCACGACGGCCAGTTCAATTATACACTTGTTTCCTGGCTCTCGTACACCAGTTCGTAGTCCACACAACATTTCTTTTAAAAGTAAGTAGCTTCTTTTCCATATAGATTGTAAGCGCATTGGTAGACGACAAAAGACGCTTTATCAAACGATGGGAAGTATATTGTCCGAGCTGGGGTTCGGACTCACAACCCCTGTTCTTGCTCTAAGGGCGGACGCTCTAATCACCACACCACGGAGTTTTTAAATAGACAGTGGCCACGGGATCTAACGTGCCATCAATGTTATTCGAAAGTGGTTGTCGAAGACAGTGGATGCAGTGATAGAGCGTCGGCCTCTTATACCAAAGGTCCCGGGTTCGAATCCCGTCATGAGCGGTTTCAGCCCTTGAGATTTGCCCACTCAAACAGCGCAAGTACTAGTAAATTCTTTTGGAAGCAGACATCGGGCGTGATTTATATAAGCTGAGCTGAGCGCTTGTTTCGTAATCGATGTAAAATTAATAAACTTAGACTAAGCATAGGTTTTCACAAATTATAAGATGGTTTTGTCAAACTGTCGACAGCAAAAGTATCATGCGCATGAAGAAGAAGAGTAATCCAATTTCGGTCTCACTGTGTCTAGCAAACACACTCCGATGTAAATTGATAGCTTATCTTCAGACAGCTCTGGGAATTGTCGTTAAAATGACAAATTTTACGTCAAGACATGGCAGATTTTGATTGTTTTACTTGTAATATTATACAATTGATATACAACTCCTTCGTCTGTGAATGCTTGTGTCGATGTTAAAATGAATCGTGACAAAATCAGTATATATATACACAACTCTTGATAATTTACGCTTTGCTTGTTCTTAAATCCTTTTTTTTTTATACCCTAACCCTATGTTGTAAATACTCAAAAGAATTGTCTCGTTGAGACGATTCTTTTGAGTTCCCACAACATAGGGTTTGGTTGGATGATAATGGAGATATTGTGGGGAAAAGAGCTGTAAACCCTTCCTTATCTGTACCTATATATATATGCCTTACACACACGGCTTATTTTGACTAATTTCCCACCAACGAATAGGAAACTATACATGAAAGTGTAATTATTTATATTTAACAGAGTGCAACGTTTAGACAACGGGAGACATTGATCTTTATGAACAATTTCTCCTTTTGTTTTTAAAAGTATGTTGCTGTAGATATGTCCAAATGTGCATGCATTTGGGATAGATTATCAACTCTTTCCCACATACATACAATCTACATAAGGCTACTATGAATACATCTAGGCAAAAACCTTCACATTTCTTTAGCAATTTCTCATTTTGTAGATTCGTCTACTGCAGAGGCGAAAGAAAACGCATGCATGTGGGAACAGTTTAGCGGAATTTTGAAATAGCTAAATTCAAAACATATTTAACAACTCAACACTTAAAAACAGAATAATTTTGAAGGTATATAGCATATTGAAAGGTGAGACAATTGCTTAAAAAGAACAATTTTTCATTTTCCCATAATGTAATTGCAAGGGGGACCGCTGGTACTTGAATCATTTGAACAGTTTCTATGCTTAATATTCCTTGGTGATACTAAATGGAATAAGTCACTACCCGGTATCGATTACATGCAACATGTTCATGTTTGATTTATATTAGTATAGTATTTATTGACAATCAGTGAAACATTATATGAACTTCGTTTAATCGCGAGTTTTGCACCACATTTAATAGTCAATGAGTGGAATGGAGATTTTCTTCATTAGAATAGAAGTGGATTTGGCACGGTAAAACGAACCCTAAATGTGTACGTACAATTCATCGAACCGTGTACATTTCTTTTACTGAATACGTATTGCGTTCAAATAAGTTAAAACAGTAGCAATTCAATTAATTAAATAACAATTGCTTTATAGTAGCAGTACTTTGATTGATTGGTTTGATGTCGTTAGATAACGTAACGTAACAGTTACCAATCACTGCAGGCCCCTCTGTAAGTCTGTATTTTCCTCTATCCATACACATTTTATAGATGACATAAAATGAACGGAAAGAGCCTTTTATTAACGGAAAGGAAACTAACCTAATTTATCTCCTAGTGTTAGATACATAATGGACTTTTATGGGGGAGATTCCATCCATTCCACCGGATTGACATTGATTTGCTCTGTTTTCTGCCAGACCTCATCTTTATTATGCCAAGCGTATCATATTGGAATATGCTTTATACCATGTATTGTAATGGTACCTCTACGAATGAAATGAAAATGTACATCTCTAATGTTGTATATCTGTTATTTAATCGGTATACTTTTGTCTCGCGAAAGAAGATGCATGTTAGCATGGTATGAATGCAAGACAACACACGTTAGAGAGTTCCTTTACCTCGCGGAACATAACAGACAATAAAAGAGACGTGTGGGGAATAAAAACAGCCATTCCCTTTGTGGGTCATCATTATATATACCATCCTCTATCTATGATATACATGTGGTCTGTTGTTATCCAGCCGCGTTAGTCAGAAAGGGGTCAGCACTGTTATATACATGAGACATGTAAATATTTTTTTTATTGGAGTTTGACGTCGTTTTCAACATTATTTTAGGTAAAATCAAGCGACAGCTCACTTATTAATGATCCCTGGATAAACAAACCAGTATTACGCTAGGCAATGGGCATGCCTACATGACCACCGTGATTCTGGATCGAACCTGGGATGCCCATTTCAAACTTCCAGAGTCTAACCATTCGACCACGTCGGATTCTTGTAACGCAAAGTTAAATGGTATATCGATGAATATGCGAACACTTTAGACCCATGCGATCCTTTGTGTTTGGATGTAATCGTTTTAGAGCCTGCAACGAAATCGCGTAATGTAGAAAGGGGACCTTGCGATTAATAAACGTATTCGTCGTATTCGTACAATTTGGCATTTGTGAAGGTTCAGATCAGCTTGTCAACCTGCTCAGTTTTACCAGAATCTACAAAAGTTAACATAATATCCTTACACACTGTAAGTAAGTAATATGTGAACAGTGTATATCTTCGTCAGACTGTGCGGATGTACAGGCTGATCAGGATCTATACTGTTCACCCAAGCCAACTTGTACTTTTTTTCCGGACTCAAATGGCATCTTGAGGCACAGGCGAACAGTGTAGACTCAGTGGTGCCTGTACTTATCCACTTTAACTTTCATTTAGAAGAGTCATGGATGAAGCTTATGGTATGAACATAAAATATGAGTTTCACTCCCATTTTCCGCTAATTAATGTCAAAACCGATGATACAGTTAGACATCTCTTTTCGTAAAAAACGCGAGCCATATAACATGCGTCCTTTGCAAATCGTGATACTTTTGGGTAATGGGTAACTACGTTGTACCATTTTGTTAATTTAAACCTCTGACTCAAGGTTTTTCTTTTAACACAAAATTCTATAAACCGCATACGAAGAATGAGCGATCATTGTTGTCTTTCAGCTTTGACATGACAAGATGTATCCGGACTTTAAACTAAATGAGACCCTACTTCTTTTTCTTCTGACGTCAAAACATATTTTACATATAGGACGACAATGAACACAGTTGCAACAACTGTTTATAAGCAACAGGTCATAATACAGTTAGACATCACTTTTCGTAAAAACGCGAGCCATATAACATGCGAAGTTTCACTGCGTCCTTTGCAAATCGTGATACTTTTGGATAATGGGTAACTACGTTGTACCATTTTGTTAATTTAAACCTCTGACTCAAGGTTTTTCTTTTAACAAAAAAATCTATAAACCGCATACGAAGAATGAGCGATCATTGTTGTCTTTCAGCTTTGACATGACAAGATGTACCCGGACTTTAAACTAAGAGAGACCCAACTTCTTTTTCTTCTGACGTCAAAACCTATTTTACATATAGGACGACAATGAACACAATTGCAGCAACTGTTTATAAGCAACAGGTCACCGACAGACACCACTTAGTCAGACGCAAATGAAATCATAGAGGCTTTATTTCTAAACAACGTCAACGTTTTCGGGAACTGTCCTTATTCCATGGAAACTCCAATTGATATTGCCATTTGCAGGGATCCAACACTGGTGTTGCATCTCCCTAATATACAGAGCTCTAGATAAGGGTTGTTTTGCATTTTCTAAAATCCCTCTAACCCTATGTTGTGGGTACTCAAAAGAATCGTCTCAGTGAGACGACTCTTTTGAGTACCCACAACATAGGGGTTTACTTTAATGATAAGAGAAAAATTGTAGTGAAAAGAGCTGAAAAGTCTTAACCATTTCGCACAAACAATCAATATGTTGCAGCCGACCGTAACAACATTTAGTCAACAAATGGAAACTCCTTTAAAATGAAAGAACATTTATTTGTTAAACATATAAACATTGTGGCACAAGCATTGCTCATCAGGACCAATTTCTCATTTTGCCAGAATGTTTTAAAAGAATTCGTCTGCCTCAGAGGCGTCAGACAGCGTATATATCTCGAAAACGGTTAATTAATTATAACATGTATGATACCCAGGTGTCTTTGTCCCCCCCTGACGTTGGTCCCAGTGATATTAACATGATGAAATGTTTTACAAAATGTATGTGTAGTATCTGGTTGTCATCAGAGAAACGCATGGCTCCAATTCATTGACGTATTGTAACATCGAGGCAAATATATCAGCCGTTCCACGAGAAAACCAACATTATGGACTCTGCGTAATGTATCGACCCAGATCAGCCTGCACAGTCCGCGCAGGCTAATCCGTGCCGACACATTCCGTCTCGTGGGGATAGTGGTATAGAGTGATGATTTCTGAAACAGAAAATCCACAGGAGGCACAACATGTCTGATCCTGGTCGATACTTTACGCAGAGTCCATAAGGTTGGTTTACTCGTGTAGTCTAGTTACGATATAAGTGCTGATTGAGTAATTGAATTATTGGAGGCTTGTTTGCGATAACGTCACAAAGAGTAATAATTAATGTGTTGTATATGTGATCATGTTTCTCTGCATCCATTCGTTTATTAATTATTAATATTTGTGTTTGTCTACATTCGATCCTTTGTGGCTGCATATATATAGCTATATACCTCGTTCCGTTTCAATGTATTCATTTTCATTCACAGTTTCATAACAGTTATCCAATATATGAATGAAATAAAGAGATAAAACAAAACAAAACCCCAACATGATTTGTATGAAGGATCGTTGCGACTTTAATCGAGGAGATATTTTTTCTGGATGACTTGCAACGTTTATCATGTACATAATCTATCAATGAAAATTATTGATATATATTGAATGTAGAAATAGGCCACTGTAGATTGCGTCTTCACATACAGATCCGCATAAAACACACACACGACGGATCTATGTGTACATGTATCTAGAGCTGTTACCAATATGCACGTCGTTCAATAGGGAGAACATGTTAACATTGCTAAATCCATTCATACATCAAATATAACTCAATGATCACCCTTTTGCTTGAAGCAGGTCCGATGCAATTATACCATTCGATTTGCTACATGATGAATAATTCAATATCGAAGCTAATACATTCATGTTAGGTTGTCCATTTACATTATAACTAATAGCACCAAGGCGTCACGCAGCTAATACGAGCCCGACCTCTCTAGCTAACAATGTTATGAAACAATAAATATTTCATCTATACTTTTGCATGGCGACTAGACATTGACGTTCGTGGGCTAATTTCGAAAACGGAATAACCAGCTGATACGAGCCAGTGCACGAGCAAAGTGGCTTTTGTGAACATTAAGATATGAATCATCCTGTGCATCCGCGGTCTGATCAATATATACACTGTTCACATGATACTAACACAAAACAGTTTAGAAGCTTCTGTCACATTGTGTAGGTTCTAATAAGAAAGAGCAGATGGGCAGACTGATCTAAACCTACACTGTTAAGAAATGCAAACATTTAACTTTTCTCATGCACTGGCTCATATTGCATCTTGAATGGTTATCCTTTCAGTGGAGATTAAGTCGTTATAATATTTCCGCCAATATTCTTGAACACCAATAAAGACAGTCAATTACACCCTTTGCAAATGCATTGGTATGACTCGACATGTTGTCGAACCCGATTCTGCCGTTCACGGGGCGGGCGCATTGACCACTACGCGATAGATTCATGTTGCTTTTTTTTCTTCAAAAGGCCTAACTTCATATTGTTACAATATGTAGTAACAATTGAATACTAACATATATATGAATGCCATTTGTGAATATCTTCGAAATCATGGCAGTTACTGTTGAAAACATGCTCCTGGAAACATAAATATGCACACTCTCTAAGGTTTGAATTCAGTAGGGAATGTTACGGAATACCATTATGGCCATCGCCTGTGAATGTGTTGATCTGAAACGCGATACTCGACAGTACGATGATGATAACGCGACAGTACGATACTACGATATTACGATGGTGAAAACGCGACAGTACGATGATGATAACTCGACAGTACGATAACGAAAACGCGATAATACGACAGTACGATAATAATAATGCGATATACTATCGTGTTTTCACCATCGTACTTTCGCGTTTTCACCATCGTAATATCGTAGTATCGTACTGTCGCGTTATCATCATCGTACTGTCGCGTTTTCACCATCGTAATATCGTAGTATCGTACTGATTATCATCATCGTACTGTCGCGTTTTCATCATCGTACTGTCGAGTATCGAGTTTCAGATCAACACATTCACAGGCGATGGCCCTAATGCTATTCCGTAGAATGTGTATGACGTAATTCGGTAACTTCCGCGAAATGTTGGAAATCAACTACTTGCGTTGCTGTTGTTTCTTTACACAACGTTTTTATGTGAGCACGACTTTGAGTTCTTTGAGAACTTAAATTGATGGTCCAATGTAATAGTGTGACAATTCAACTTATATTGATTGTGTGTGTATTATAGACGCCCAAACAACTGGAGATAAAAGAAATGAAAGGTATATATCTGTAAGACCTTATTTTTCCCAGATCATATTCTTCCCACCTGGGAAAAATAGGATCCTATTCTTCACAGCTGGGAAAAATAAGAACTCATTTGTCACACATCTGCGTAATGTATCGACCAGATCAGCCAGCGCTGTCCGCGCAGACTGATCCGGCCGACACATTCCGTCTTAGGGGGATATATGTATAGAGTAGTTATTCCTGAAACAGAAAATCCACAGGAGGCGAAAAGTGTCTATCCGGGTAGGCCTGTGTGGCATGCTTAGGCTGATCCGGGTCGATACTTTACGCAGAGTCCACAACGTTGATTTTCTCACGAGACAGCCTACACATTGATTATTGAAAAGCTACGCCCCTGGTATGTAGGAAGGGGTTTAAAGTAAAAGATATACTCACATCACTCGTCCCCGATCCAAACAAGAGTAAGTCAAACGGTATGGCAGCAATTGTGTCAATGACGAACCATCCTTTTATATAGTTTATTGCAATAAGTTTTTGGTTCATGACCACTTCACCGTTATGTAGGTAAGTAGTCCGGAAGTTAATCATAATGTCTGCTATAAACATAAGGTCAACACAAAGGTCAATGATCACGAGAGGATTGGCACGTGTAGATTCCGGACTCTCTGTGCGTGTTGCGGCATCTCTATTCAATCGCATCGTTGTTTCGTCTTCATTCAGGAGGAAAGCAGTTTGGTATGGCGTGAAAACAGCGGTGTAAAGGACAAGTATCAGTATGACCCAATCCCATACTGCCTTAAACGGACTGAAATGATAGAAAAGGGAGTGAAAACAGCGGTATAAAGGACAAGTATCAGTATGACCCAATCCCATACTGCCTTAAAAACGGACTGAAAAAATAGAAAACAGTAGTTGAGTGAAAACAGCGGTATGAAGGACGAGTAATAATAGTATTAGAACACATATCAGTATTAACCAATTCCATACTGCCTTGAACGAATAGAACAGTCATAGCTCTTATAGAACGTGTTATAAGACAAGTATAAGTAGTGCATATTTCGGAAAAAAGAGAGATCCACTACGCTATCGTTTTACACGAAATACTAGAATTTCTCCATCAATGCCTTAAACGTCAATTAGACATATATAGACCATTCTACCAGAGGATTATCAGCTGAAACATCCTACATCGGTTCAGCAGTTCGAACCTACATACGTGGTTCGGCATGGTTCAGCACTAGGACATTTCACGCAGGGTGCTCAGAGTTTGAGTTGGTTCGGAAGAGAAGTTTCCAAACAGACGTTGAACGGATAGGTTCAACACTGTCTCAGAGTTTGAGTTGGTTCGGAAGAGAAGTTTCCAAACAGACGCTGAACAGATAGGTTCAACACCGTTCCAGACAGACGAAACCACATACCCAAGGTTGTTTGAGACGAGGAACATTCTACATACCGTCCACATTGTACACAGTCTCAGTTAAGACATTGTCACCTGCGAAACAACCCGAAATACGTCAACTTATCTCTTGACACGAACCCGAGATCTGGCGCAGCCAGGATATACTCTGTACCACTACACCACCGATGCAGTCGTTGTGCAAAGGTTATTCACCTACATATTTAAAGTATCTCCCAAACTCCATGCATATTAGCATTTACGATGAAAACTAACCATTAAACGGTTATAGTCATTACAATACAATTTACAGACAGACGTTTTGTATCATTAAGTAGAAACTTAATCATTTCCCCAAAATAAACAATCTGCCGCAGACGGCTATGAACGCATTAAGCAGGAAGCATTGAAAAGCTCTTTAAACGAAAATTTAAGATTTCGAAATAGTTAAAAGCATGGTTTAAAAAGGATAATTGATTATTTTGAGCTATTTTCCATTTCCGAGACCCGGTAGCTCAGTCGGTAGCGACGCGGGTTCTCAGTCCAAGGCCGCGTCATTCGTCTTCCACCAATGGGATAACAGTCTATGTGAAAAAACAACCAGTTACTTTGAAAGTCTGTTGTTTGGAGTACTGGTAAAGGAAAGCCTGGAAACACATGAGAGGCACAACTGGCCGCCGTGACATGACTGACAAATTGTTGAAAACGGCGTTAAACTCCAATCAAACGATCAATCCTTTTGCAACAATGTTGTCAAATGCTTTCGACGCCAAATGCGTCAAAATGCGTCTAACATTAAGGAAGAATTAAACTTATGATTCATGCAAGTCTCTCTGGTTCAAAATGAAATCTATTTTTTGTCTTTCGAGCATTTCAAAACAGACAGACTCATTTACAATTTGTTTTTGTTTCCCAAGAAAAGGGTAATCAAATTCCGCTAAAAACGAAAACAGATCGAGCCTAATGTCTCGAAACCCTTTGAAGGTAATTAGTGTTTTTATGAAACGTGTTTCAGACATAATGCACGAGAGGATAATATCTTTGATTGACTTGTCCTGAAAGCGCACGCTACTCGAGGTTTAATCACAAAAATGTTACCCACCAGTCGTCAACGACCTTTTAATACGTCTTCTGAGAAAATAACGGAAGTGTATTAGCCACTAGCGTTATGCTTATATGTTTTTAGCCTGCGGCTTTAGCCCCTGGTCATAGTAGTAATACCATTGCTTTCGGAGTTGGCAGCTTGCCAATTGCTGTTAGCACCAAACAACGCATGAGTAACTGCGCGAGAAAAATAGTTCATCATGGATTCAACAAAACTGGATCTCCCCCATAAATATCATTTTAATTTGAACATCAGTGAAAAAACTAAAGGCGTGAGTACTCCAATATAAGTTTAAAAAATGCTTTAGAAATTAATGCGCCGAGAGGTCAAATATGGACGCTTGTTAACATTATTAACATTCGCGAAGAGGAACGGAAAAGAAAAAAAAATCACGTATACAGTGGCGGATTAACCGGGGGCGGGGCGTAGGGCCTTGCGTCGAACATTTAATGGTAAACAAAGAAAAAGCGTGGCAAATGTAGTGGCGGATTTAGCGGGGGCCCATAGGCCCCGTGCCCGAATCCTCCCCCCCCCCCCCCCCTTACGAAAAAAGTCACGTGAAATATACGGTGGCGGATTAACCGTGGGGCCGAAGGGCCCGTGCGTCGAAAAAATCCAACCTTCCAGCAGCCCCCAGGCCGTCAGCACTGCAGTGCTTTTATTACAGTGTGTCAAAGCAGGTTCACTATTTCTGAGCCAAGGGCAATATTGAGGTTTTCGCAAACAGTACAGATTCAGTTGAGTAACGAGCTGTTTTACCTGAAATCAGAATGTTTGCATTTAAGTTCTCAAAACAATCCAAACTGTTATTACATGAGAAATCAAAATGGAATCGCCCCATTTTGAACTTGGTTTAGAATACTTAGGAAATTCGGCGCTGAAAGAGTTGTCTCAAATTGCTAGACTTGGTCGATGCTTTCATCAGGTATGCCCTGAGAGATTCGGTAGTGTAGGATAATAAGATGACTCGGTCATGCTTTCATCAGGTATGCCCTGAGAGATTCGGTAGTTTAGGATAATTAGATGACTCGGTCGATGCTTTCATAATGTATGCCCTGAGAGATTCGGTAGTTTAGGATAATTAGATGTAAACATAAGGAATGTGCTGGCAAATGATTACAAATTAGGCTAGACAAAGAATTACGTAGAGATATATATGATGTCACGGAATAAGACAATTAGCATAATCAGTTTGTCTGTCTACGTTAATTACTATGAGCCATACCAACCAACTGTGAAAGCCAGTGGTACAGAGGTAGAGCGGTTGGCCTCTCGTACCAAATGTCCCGGGTTTGAACCCCATGATGAGCGGGTTCGGCCTTTAGATTGAATGTTTCTACACACACGGCGTGAGTACTGGTTGAGTCTCGAGGAAGCAGACATCGATCGGGATTTATATAAGCTGAAACCTTGTTTCTCAATCGATGTTAGGTAAATACGTTTAAACTTACCGAATCGTTATCTTGTTACACAGACGGACAGTGAAGACTCGGGGGAGCATGTGGTGTACGTTGATCCCACCAGAGTCTTCTCTATCAGTCTGTATTACGAAGGGCATAATTAACTCCACACAATCGGCGGGAGTACTGGTTAAGTATCCAGGAAGCAGACATCGAGCGTGATTAATATAAGCTTAAAAAGCTTGTTTCGCAATCGATTTAAAATAAATAAGTTTAAACTAACTTCAGACGAAAATGTAGAAAGATAGTCTTAACCCTTTCTCAAATACACTAAATCTGCAGCAGACACCTTCAGAAACATAATAGGCTTAAGTAGAGAATACATCTGGGGAGAGATGAATTACTTACCTTGGTATGTCATAGGACAGGTTTTATGCTTAAAAGTTTAGACATTTCATATGCCAAGGATAAACAATTACCTTTACTCAAAGTCCGTATTATTCGTTCCGAATATATATATATATATATAAAAAGTCAAACTTGTGTAAGTGGTCACTTTTGTTAATCCTTTTCCTCATACGACAATTCTGCAGCAGACGACTTTGAACGTATTTTGTCAAAACATAGCAAATCTCCATAATTGAATGGATAACCTATGACAAAAGGTGGAAAACATTGTGGCAAAAGGAGAAATTGCTCGTCTGCTGCAGAGGCGTCAGAAAGCGTCTATATGAGGGAAAGGGTTAAGCAGCCAACTTGTATTAAGTAGCCACTTGAAGATTAACCTAAACAACATTTTAATCTTCATTTGACTTGTTTAAAGCAGACACCTATGATCAGCAGCCACATGTTGTCTCTTCCCTGGGTGGCTGCTTACGACAAGTTTGCCTGTATATATATATATATATATATATATATATATATCGTAATACGTTTTATTTTAGTTCGTGTACATGCATTATGTATCATGTGTCACAACTATACGTTACTCACCTGCGATGCATCGTCACCACATTCTTCCACTCTGTAAATGGTCATAGACACAATTTGTCGATGTTTGCCAATACATGATTGAAATGAACCGAACTATGAAGTCCGGTTGTAGTGTAGTATATTTGCCAAGTTTATAACACGACTGTATGTACCTGACCCATATCTTATAATCCGCCGTGGGCGTCGCGGATTTGGAACCGGTCGTCTCGGGTTCAGTTTCCAGTTTAACCCAGGGATCATGAATAACGTGACCTGTCGCTGTGTTATAACTAAAATAATGTTGAAAACGGCGTAGAACCCGAATGAATATATGAATAAACCTTTACGTAAAGATGATTGGCAGGTCATTCCGTAAGGCTTTAACTGAGTGGATTATGTCTGGATGTAGGTTTTATTCCTTAAACAGTTATAAGCTAATATATATATATTCGTTACAAACATTTGTACAAAGGATGTTACTATTGACAAGTCATAAATTGTAATCTTTCGAAATACGTTACCTTTCAATTACACGTATTTACGCTGCGTATAAAGTAAATATTTCACAGCTAAATCTAACTGATAGCGGAGTATTATAAGATGTGTACCTATAACGTTGACGACAATACACAATACTTTCCATTTACTGCGTTAACATTAGGGATCAGACATTGCAAATATACGTTACCTGAAATACGGCACAATACAGTTCAGACATGCGCAAATAGCTGAATCAACAGTACCAATAAAATCTCCGAATAAGTAAACGTTATGATTCAAGTATAACAGACATACGTTATCTATAATAAATAGTAGTTATGCTGTGGGCGATGTATTTTGATGCCAGTATCAGATGCTTGTTAGATTATAATAACGTTGCGCATCTGGTATAAACATACGTTACCTATATTGGAATATGGTGAAATTAAGTTGTGGCGAGTGTAAGTAAGTGTCATCCTTGGCTTTTAAGGTTATGTTTACTTTATATATCGAGTATTATATGCATACGTTACCTAGAATAAAGTATGATTTACGTATCGAGTATAATATATATATACGTTACTTATATGAAGTATGATTTACGTATCGAGTATAATATACATACGTTACCTACAATGCAGTATGATTTACGTATCGAGTGTAATATACATACGTTACTTCAAATGAAGTATGATTTACGTATCGAGTATAATATACATACGTTACTTATAATGAAGTATGATTTACGTATCGAGTAAGATATACATACGTTACTTATAATGAAGTATAAGTTACGCATCGAGTATAATATACATACGTTACTAATAATGCAGTATGATTTACGTATCGAGTATGATATACATACGTTACCCATAATGAAGTATGATTAATATACATACGTTACCCATAAAGAAGTATGATTTACGTACCGAGTATAATATACATACGTTACTTATAATGAAGTATGATTTACGCATTGAGTATAATATACATACGTTACCCATAATGAAGTATGATTTACATACCAAGTATAATATACATACGTTACCTATAATGAAGTATGGTAAAGTCAGGCTGTGGACGGTGTAGCTTGGTGCCAGTATCCTGGGCTTGTTCGATAGTGGAAGGCTCTTCTGACTCCTCGGTTTGGTCATCGGTCTTCGAGTCCTGAAATAGAAATTAAAGGACTCACAATTGGAACATACATTATCCTATGTTTGTTATAGGGGTCGTACGCCATTACTATGCAACATTTTTACTGCAGCCAGTGTAGCAATAACATGGTGCGTATTGCTTACATCAATGCTTCTACTAGCAACTATCCAAACATGCCAATACGTTCTTAATTCCTGGCACTTTGGCATCGTAAGATCTATAAATCTTGTTTGGCGAAAGAAAATGGTTATTAACATATAAAGTCTGGGCTAACAGATATCCTGTAATGGCAAGACTCTCTCTGTCTCGTCTTTTGGCGAATGTTTTAATGACGTTCTGTAGATGCAGTGCTATTGCAGAGAGACACGTTTAACGACAACAGTTTACGACATCTGCCATATTTAAATGGAACTTTTACGACATCCACTTTAACGAGGATCATTAAAACAGCATAATTAGAATGCAACACAGACAATTCCGATTAAGATAGCTGTCCCGTCAAGCGAGTTTTGAGATGAAGACGAAGACCATGACGTGTTCTGTAAAAACGGACGAAGCTGTGATTGACAAGCTAAGTAGTCTGAGAGACATCATAAAATGTGCTATGTGATCTGACATACACTCCTCTATAGCAAGCAAACATGGAGTATGCTACTGCTATTACTACTACTACAACTATTACTCATATAACTACTATTATTACTATTACTGATACTACTACTACTACTTCTACTATTACTACTATGACTACTATTACTACTACTACTACTACTACTACTACTACTACTACTACTACTACTACTACTACTACTACTACTACTACTACTACTACTACTACTACTACTACTATTACTACTACTACTACTACTACTACTACTACTACTTCTACTACTACTACTACTACTACTACTACTAATACTACTACTACTACTACTACTACTACTACTATTTATACTACTACTACTACTACTACTACTACTACTACTACTAATACTATTTCTACTACTACTACTACTACTACTACTACTACTACTACTATTTATACTACTATTACTACTACTACTGCTACTACTACTACTACTACTACTACTACTACTACTACTACTACTACTACTACTACTACTACTACTTCTACTACTACTACTATCATTACTACTTCTACAACTTAAAGCAATCTTAAAATCGTCCACATTTTTTAACCATTACTACTGCTACAAATGCTTTTTTCTTCGGAGATGATTTCTCTTGTGTTTTCTGTTTATAAAAACCTGCTTTTATGTTAACGAGTTGTTTGTCTTTGCATCACATATGGTGTTTATATTTGTTTCTTTATGAATTAAACTTACAGCACCACTGAATGTTGGACGTCATTTGAATATGAATTAAGTTATAACTTTCAATATTACGGCAAGTAAACCATGCTCGTTTTCATTTAACCCTTTCAGCGCCAAAGGCAATATTGAGGTTTTTGCAAACAATACTGATTCAGGCGAGTCAGCTCGTAACGAGCTGTCTCACCTGAAATCAGCATTGTTTGCCTTTTGGTTATCAAAATAGTCCCAACTTTTATTACATAAGAAATTGAGACGCCCGATCTTGAACATGGAAGAGTCTACTTTAAACAATTCGGCGCTGAAAGAGTTAAACACAATCTGATGGAAGATAACGGTAAGAAAGCTTGACTAACGGCTGAGAAATATTGCATAGGAAAATAGTTCT
Source organism: Serripes groenlandicus (assembly GCA_031761405.1). Lineage (NCBI taxonomy): Eukaryota > Metazoa > Mollusca > Bivalvia > Cardiida > Cardiidae > Serripes > Serripes groenlandicus. The sequence continues at coordinate 456,335 of JASEVX010000071.1, forward strand.
TCATGCAATCATCCTTGTAAATTACATTAAAATCGGCATCATGCAACCTGCGTGTTTAGAAATTGAAAGTAATTAAATAGGTTCAAGTTTTATACTCGAAATGGGATTTCAAATTGATCCGAGGAAAATCAATTATGACTGGTTCTTACAGAAACATGTCAAGTCAAATAGGGTTGTATCACGAAGGCGATTAATGACGATTCAAGCAAGCCCGTTCATACATAAAGTCCTTTTGTAATAAGAGTACACTAGGTGAACCCGAAGCAGTTTCTCGTTTGTCATTGCACGTACGAATGAGGCTTTTACGTACACGTTTACTAACATAATAATAATAATTCCTACACAATTGTTATTGACTAAATATATATATATATGCCTAGCTTAATGATTGATTGATTGTTTGATGTTTTACGCCGCTTTCAACAATTGTTCAGTTATATCACGGCGTGTCCTGGGTAAGTTACCCGTTCTTCTGGTCCATTTATCCTGACACCAGCCAGTCAGTCCTAATGCTAACCCTGCATCCCTGAGCGCCAAGGAGAGCGACCATTCCTATCATTTTATAAGTCTTTGGTAACCCGGCCGGGGATCGAACCCGCGACCTCCCACAATCGAGGCGGACGCTCTACCACTACACCACCGATGCGGGCCTTGCTTAATGAAGAAACACTATAGCATATTTATATATATATATATTGTAGACTATGACCTGCCTGCGCATGAATTGCTATATAATCAAAGGCATATATCTTTCCTTTGACGGTTCTTGAACTCTTCGCCGACTGATTGGTGAATAGGTTAGAACCAGATTAAGTTGTGTGGATGGCCGTGTTGTCCCATACAGTTGGAGGAATCACCTATGCCGGGTTTTCATTGAGCATTACGAGGGCTTGGCGTGAAACGGTTGTAACTAAAAACCTATTTTGAAAACCCTACTTTAGGGGCAATTTTGACCCCTTTGTAAACAATGGAAATTTAGGTGCCATTGCTCAGAACGAGCAATGGCACCTACATTTCCATTGTTTACCAAGAAAATTGATTTAACGCTTTTAAAGACTTTATGGCGAGGTGATTAACCTTGGTAAAAAAAATACCAATTTTAGTTACAACCGTTTCACGCCAAGCCCTCGATTACTTATATTAACGATAGTCTGACTCATTCCAAGTCGAATTCTGACAGATATAATGTTTTTCGAAAAGGATTCGACCGAGAACTATTCTTATTTTTGTAGCCCCATTGCATGACAACACATTTCTTGTTCCACCTATTTCCTATTCTACAGTAACATCTTTTAACATCTTTTAATGTTATTTTTCCATCTGAATGACACAAACAATGAACTGTTTTTGCTTGCCGCTCCGCTAGCTGAATGCGGCGTCGCCATTTGCAATGCAGTAGAGAAAATAGTCTTAATAAATTGAATTTAAAAGTAGCAATGAAGGACCGTTTACGCAAATCAATTTATATTTTCTGGCGCCCGTATGCAAACCGATAAGAATACAAATTAATGCTTTATACAAAACGAAGTATTTTTTGAATTTTATTTCCATAGCCATATTACCAACTCTACTCAATGTCACATTTTTGAATTCAAGAAACATTAAAATATCCGTTGTCCAAGGAAATTGAGAATATTCATAACATAATGAAGACATTGTAGAGTTCAAGCAGACTTATTGAAGCTAAAGAACATAATACATCTGTGCAGCCGCAACCATTTCCAATATACACAAAATCTGCAGCAGATAACTTTGAAAAGACCCCAGTAACAGTACGGGAAATATCGATGAGTGAAATTTCAATTATGGAATATAGTTGAAAACAGAGTGTCAAGTGGTGTAATTGTTTATGATGAGCAATTTCTCATTCTGTTGCAATAATTAAAAGTAGTCTTCTAGAAATGCGTCAAAATGCGTTTGCAAGTGGGAAAGCGTTAAACCCTGGCGCCAGTTTGTGTGTAGATGATGCGTTTGCAAGTGGGAAAGCGTTAAACCCTGGCGCTAGTTCGTGTGTAGATGATGCGTTTGCAAGTGGGAAAGCGTTAAACCCTGGCGATAGTTCGTGTGTAGATGATGCGTTTGCAAGTGGGAAAGCGTTAAACCCTGGCGCTAGTTTGTGTGTAGATGATGTGTTTGTAAGTGGGAAAGCGTTAAACCCTGGCGCTAGTTTGTGTGTAGATGATGCGTTTGCAAGTGGGAAAGCGTTAAACCCTGGCGCTAGTTTGTGTGTAGATGATGCGTTTGCAAGTGGGAAAGCGTTAAACCCTGGCGCTAGTTCGTGTGTAGATGATGCGTTTGTAAGTGGGAAAGCGTTAAACCCTGGCGCTAGTTCGTGTGTAGATGATGCGTTTGCAAGTGGGAAAGCGTTAAACCCTGGCGCTAGTTCGTGTGTAGATGATGCGTTTGCAAGTGGGAAAGCGTTAAACCCTGGCGCCAGTTTGTGTGTAGATGATGCGTTTGTAAGTGGGAAAGCGTTAAACCCTGGCGCTAGTTTGTGTGTAGATGATGCGTTTGCAAGTGGGAAAGCGTTAAACCCTGACGCTAGTTTGTGTGTAGATGATGCGTTTGCAAGTGGGAAAGCGTTAAACCCTGGCGCTAGTTTGTGTGTAGATGATGCGTTTGCAAGTGGGAAAGCGTTAAACCCTGGCGCTAGTTCGTGTGATGATATGTTTGATCCCAAGTTGTCGACCAGTTTAAGAAACAGTACAATTGTCTATGGCGCCATGTTGCAAGGGGAATGATAATCAGATAGTAATTAGTCTGTGTTTACACCGAAAACAAACCATGGTGGGGAAAAATAATTATTGTTCTAATCGGGTATTTCCATGAAAACAACATCTAGTGATAACAGGAAAGTGAGTTGCAGAAATATCGATATCTGCCACTGTTTTCAAAGAAAACAAAACAAGTATCACATAGCAGATAAAGACAAGAGCGTTAAAGCAATGTGTTTCATGTCAAATAGGTTGCCTTTTAAACATTGGCATTATGACATAGATACACTGCTCATCTATGTGAACAGGGTCTTTATTACACCAACCTTACTTAGTACTAAGTAATACTTTAATACTTAACTCTTTCAGCGCCAAAGGCAATATTTAGGTTTTTGCAAACAATACTGATTCAGGCGAGTCTGAAATCAGCATTGTTTGCCTTTTATTTATCGAAATAGTCCAAACTTTTATTACATGAGAAATGGGGCGCCATCATTTTTGTTTCCCTTATATTTTGTGAAACATAAATATTGAATGTATTTAAGTAAATGACTAAGTTGACATACATAAATACCTTGCTGACTAACAATACTTGTTAAGAAATGGAAAAGTTTTGCTTTTTTATAAGGAAAACAAAACTGAAGAAATGTGTTCTTAAGTATTTAAGTATGGCTTAGCGCTAAGTATCGTTGGTAGAAATTAATATACTCATATCAGAAAAGTAAGATGCGTAAACGGTTTTTATTGACGCTGTATATGAGATATTCTAACGACTTTAAATGCATTTATTTTATACATTGTTTACTCAATAGCTATTTCTACAGGATTATATTAAGATGAAAATACGGTTCTTTGAACAAACTATGGTATCCTAAGTCTCGAGGCTTCAATGATTTACCTATTTTGAGGTCACGCGAATTTTTTAACGACGTTGTTTAAGCATTAAGGTATCAGAAAATGGGAAAAGAGGAGTTTGACTTTAAATGCATTTATTTTATACATTGTTCACTCTATACATGTAGCTCTTTCTACAGGATTGTATTTAACTATTTTGAAGTCATTTGGATTTTTAACGACGTTGTTTAAGCATTAAGGTATCAGAAAATGGGAAAAGAGGAGTTTGACTTTAAATGCATTTATTTTATACATTGTTCACTCTATAGCTCTTTCTACAGGATTGAAATCTAGTTCGACGACATATCGTTTTTTTTCGATAAAGCTACGTCAAAACGTTTCGAGTCTAACATATCCAAAATTCAGATAGGGTAATCGAACTACTTTTTGAGAAAAACGTCAGAAATTGAACCGTTGAAGTTGAAAATATACGACGTTTTTGAAATGGAAAATGGCTATATCGTTAAATCCCAACGCAATGTGTGAATTACATGATTGGAAAATATGATTAAAAATAAGGACAATATTTCACCTAATAAAGGAAAGTTAAATCATGAAAATCGGTATTCACAATTCGGACATATACCCGTTGTATGAACAGGACCCGTATAAATAACTTGACTTAAGGACGCCATTTCGACGCCATTTGACGTCAAGGTCACGTGTATTCATTCGGTATGCGTCCTGCTGTTCGACAGGCTAGATGTCAGTGGTCCTGTATGCCAGGTTTGAAGGATATTGGATAACTTTAACATTTTCTCGCCAAAGGTGTGGAACTACCTTAAGCACTTAGGTATCAGGAAATGGGAAAAAAGGAGTTTGTTGTACTTTCGACTTACACCGTATGTAAGGATACCAATTGATGGTGGATTCTAGGGTTGCTTTAAAAGATATACTGTGAGATACACAATTTGATAAGATTTACAAGTAGAGGATGACTGTAATTTAGTCATTTAATTACATCCGTTGATGCCCCCCGTAAGCGCGTAATAATCCCTTATACACTGACAAAACAGAAATCTCGTGACACCCAAATTATCTGGTATTAGATAAATTGTGGGATAAAGAAGACCATTCAAACACTGTACCACTGTACCATGAATCTATTTCAACACATCTTCCTACACGCTGTTGTCACGTCTATATCGAGTAAGGGCATTGTGCACATTTACTATGCAGCATCATAGGTCCAGATTAGGAGGGATATCTATACAGCTATTTTTCCCAACAATATTCTTATATTATTCAAACAAACCCTATGACGTCGGTGGTTTAAACTTATTTATTTTACATCGACTGCGAAACAAGCTTTAAGCTTATATTAATCACGCTCGATGTCTGCTTCCTGGAAAATTAACCAGTCATCGCGCCGTTTGTGTGGAAAAATCCCAAAGAAATACAAGAGGCCGACGTTCTACCTGTGTACCAAGGTTAATCACATCGCAATGAAGTCTTTATAAGCGTTAAATCATTTTTCTTGGTAAACAATGGGAATTTAGGTGCCATTGCTCGTTCTGAGCAATGGCACCTAAATTTGCATTATTTACAAATGGGTCGAAATTGCCCCTAAACCAGGGTTTTCAAAACAGGTTTTTAGTTACAACTGTTCATGCCAAGCCCTCGACACGATGTCGGTACTGAAAAGAAGTTACTTTTGAGTTACCGCAACATATGATCAGAAGGTAAACAAAAAAGGATTTTAGAACATGTAATACGACCATATTCTAGAGCTCTGTTTGCTTTGCTGTATCCTATACAATGCACAGGGAATCCGCTGTGGTCGAGTGGTTAGCGTCGGGGATTTCGAAACCGGGTGTCCCGGGTTCGATCCCCAGTCGCGGCACTACGGTCATGGTGGAGTGCCTATGGGCAATGCACATTTTCTAGCCTAGTACTGGTTCGTTTACCCAGGGGTCATAATTAAGTGAACTGTCGCCGTGATATAACTGAAATATTGTTGAAAGCGGCATAAAACCCCAATAAATAAATACAATGCACAGTGAAATCGTGCCCTGTTGAGGAATTTGAGCCAACGACAAAATGAACTTTGTGACAATCAGTTAATCAACCTTTCATTAAGCCGCCTTTTAGAAATGGAAAGATTGACCCCGAAAATCAGTCCACTGTCCTGTTTTTGCCCCTCTCTATAAGTATTTTAACTATATGAAACTTATTGTGTGTACATTATAAAAGGCTTGGAAATTATCAAATACTTATAAACTAAAGAAAATCAAATTCGCAACGGTGTTCCAAAATGAAATAAACAATACGAAAATGCTTATTATTTTGTGACCGACGCTGGTATCACAAATAGTGTTTCAATCTAAGAGAAAGACTCGATCAAATTCATTCAATTACTGCGTGACCTAACAAGCGTTTAACGCTTTTAGCGCCAAAGGCAATATTGAGGCTTTTGCAAACAATAATGATTCAGGTGAGTCAGCTCGTAACGAGCTGTCTCACCTGAAATCAGTATTGTTTGCCTTTTAGTTATCAAAATACTCAAAACATTTATTACATGAAAAATGGAGACGCCCGATGTTGAACATGGAAGAGTCTACTTTAAACAATTCGGCGCTGAAAGAGTTAAACAATGGAGAATCAATCTAACTTTCAATTAGAAGCTCCCGTTAAACCTCTCGTTCACCGAACCTTTCCTTGACACTGACGCATCTTGTTACATTCGAAAATTATAGTATTTCAGATGGTGACACATTTTTCAATTGGAAAAGTCTTACAGTCTGTCATACTTTGAATATGACGGTTTTTCAACGATATCCATTAGTTTCCATAATAAATTCCATATTTGGTTAATTGAAATATTAAACAGACTTTAACTTGATATTTAAATGTACATGTAGCTGTTACAGGATACATATGACTAGCGATAAAATAGGATCAAACTGATATCATCAAATTAACATTTATATTGTTAGGTTTATCAGTTATCAAATTAACATTTATATGGTTAGGTTTATCAGTTATCAAATTAACATTTATATTGTTAGGTTTCTGAGTTATCAGATTAACATTTATATTGTTAGGTTTATGAGTTATAAAATTAACATTTATATTGTTAGGTTTGTGAGTTATCATATTAACATTTATATTGTTAGGTGTATGAGTTATCAAATTAACCTTTATATTGTTAGGTTTATTAGTTATCAAATTAACATTTATATTGTTAGGTTTATGAGTTATCATATTATTTCCTCTTCTATCAGAATGTATGAGATTCATGATGGATTACGTATATCTAAAGTATGCCCCATATCCTTGTACATGCAGTTTACGTTTACGACACAAACAAACTGTTTTCTTCACGAAAATAAAATAAGATTACCTGAGAATCATAAATATCTGATGGTGTTTGTAATGGCATGTACAAAGATAAAACACTTAATGCTTAACCAGCGTATTTGATAGAAACTTGTCACAAAGATTCGACAAGACAAACATTTTCACTAGTTATTACACCATTGAAGATATGTAAAATTCACGTTACTATTAACAGGAAAAACTTACGTCAAAGATTTATATTCAAATTGAAGATGCGATGTAACCTGAACAAAACACGCCAACACTTTTAAACCTAAGTTTAGACGAAAACGGAAAAGATAACGACTAGAAATGAACTAAAGGTGACAGGACTAAATAGACTATGAAAATGGAAAACTTTGTCTGACAGGACAAAATAGCTGTAACTTCTTCGATATTAGTTTTTTAAATTCCTTTAAAAAACTAATTTCGTAGACGTTACAGCTACATGTATGTGTTATGAGTGGTCATTATTGAACACCGTAAACAATGATATATTAAATAAATAACACATTGCTTTGAATTGGACAGTATACTATTGTCAGCCTGAGGAGAATACTGTCACCCGAGCCGCAGGCGAGGGTGACTGTATTTCTCCGAAGGATGACAATATTACTGTCCAATTCAAAGCAATTTGTTATTTATTTCATTATACCAAAAAATAATAAAATAATAAATAATAAAATATAAATAATAAAATTATAATTATTTTATGATCTGTAAAATGTTTCATAGCACAAAAGTACAACATAGAGCGCTCTACATGTCTAGTTTTAATGAGTTTCATTAACATCCTACCTGCCAGTAAACAAATCTGCATACGGCCGTGAGACAGTAAAACATTTGCATACCGCCGTGAGACAGTACAAAAACTGTCTCATGGTCACGTGGTACATTTGTCTTGACAGTAAAAATAGCAACTTTTTGTCAATGGGAGTTTTATATGGACAATGAAATTGAGGTGTAATAATTATGAATGTCAAAGTATGAGTTCTTGGGATTCGTATACTGACTATCAAGGAAGTCCCCATAGAAAACAATGATTCCCTTGAAATATAATAGCATTACTTTTATCTAGTAAGCAAAAATCTTTCTAATTATAAGTCACTGATTATTATTTGAGGACAGGACTCGGGATTCGAAGGTAACGAAGTCACTGCTAAGAAGGAGACAACTTCAGACAACTTCAGAAGTAAGATTGTAATTAGGGGGAGTTGAACGAGACAGGTCTCCGAAATGCGCACCAACTATTAATGTGCCGCTACTTGCATATGACCCGTTCCAGGAGAAAACCAACATTGTGGACTCTGCGTAAAAAATTGACTCAGATCAGCCTTAGCATGCCGATCTGGCTAACCCGGACAGACATCTTTCGCCTCCTGTGGATTTTCTGTTTCAGGAATCATTACTCTATACCTCTATCCCCCCTGAGACAGAATGTGTAGGCCCGGATTAGCCTGCGCGAACTCCGCAGGCTGATCTGGATCGATACATTACGCAGAGTCCATAATGTTGATTTTCTCGTGGAACTGCTCATTTATTCTTAATAATAATCGTTTGAAAACGGGAGTGGGGCGAATACATATTGTTCACTATCAATATTCTTTTTTTTTATTTTGAATGCCTCTGTTATTTGAAATTAGAATAATGATTTTAAGATAAGTTGCAGTTAACTAGCGTTATTCCGGCGCCAGTTTGCATATCAATGTTAATTGGTTGATTTATCAATACGAACCGTTATGAGTTGCCTGTTGCTTTGTTTGCCTGTAAAAGAAAACAGAGGATCCTTCCGGGAGCGTTCTGCATACATAGAGAACTGTAAGCGTCGAGTATATGTAACCGCAGAGCTCTAGATAAGGGGGTGTTTTGTACGTTCTAAAATCCTTATTTTACCCTCTTACCCTATGTTGTGGCTTCTCAAAAGATTCGACTCATTGAGACGATTCTTTTGAGTACCCACACCATAGAGTTTGGTTGGATGATATGAGAGATATTGTTGCCAAAAGAGCTATATACCCCTCCTTATCTGGACCTCTGGCAATGTCAAGGGTTTTTTATCGTTAATACATGGACGACTATGACATTAACGAGCTATCTCTGCTTCGAAAGCCTTTTGGTTGCAGGATTATGAGAATCTTACCAACTTAAACGCAGAGTCGTAAAACGCCGAAGGTCAGTTTTTGTGTGACTAGGCTTAAATTATATTAAAACCTGGAGCACGAAACCTCCATGTTTAGACATTGAAAATAATTAAATAACTTCAAGTTAATACTCGAATGGGGGATTGTAAAGTAATCCTTGGCACATTCATTCAAACATGTTCGGATTGAATCATGTCACTCTGAAGGGATCGGACCATTTAGACGGAGTGTTGGTATGGTGTTTTACGCCGCTTTTCAACAGCATTCCAATCCAATCACAGTGTTTCCTTGGTAGATGACCAGTACTGTCGGTAAACGTATGATGACACCAATCCAATCACGGTGTTTCCTTGGTAGATGACCAGTACTGTCGGTAAACGTATGATGACACCAATCCAATCACGGTGTTTCCTTGGTAGATGACCAGTACTGCCGGTAAACATATGATGACACCAATCCAATCACGGTGTTTCCTTGGTAGATGACCAGTACTGTCGGTAAACGTATGATGACACCAATCCAATCACGGTGTTTCCTTGGTAGATGACCAGTACTGTCGGTAAACGTATGATGACACCAATCCAATCACGGTGTTTCCTTGGTAGATGACCAGTACTGTCGGTAAACGTATGATGACACCAATCCAATCACGGTGATTCCTTGGTAGATGACCAGTACTTTCGGTAAACGTATGATGACACCAATCCAATCACGGTGTTTCCTTGGTAGATTACCAGTACTGCCGGTAAACATATGATGACACCAATCCAATCACGGTGTTTCCTTGGTAGATGACCAGTACTGTCGGTAAACGTATGATGACACCAATCCAATCACGGTGATTCCTTGGTAGATGACCAGTACTTTCGGTAAACGTATGATGACACCAATCCAATCACGGTGTTTCCTTGGTAGATTACCAGTACTTTCGGTAAACGTATGATGACACCAATCCAATCACGGTGTTTCCTTGGTAGATTACCAGTACTTTCGGTAAACGTATGACACCAATGCATCAGTCGTAATGTTATCCACGCAACTCAGAGCGCTAATGACTTAAACCACAAGTCGCTGGTATGAACCGAATGGGGATCGAACATGGGTACGTTATGCCAGTTATTTAAATACGTTTTTGGTTTTTGTTAAGGATAATTGAGTCCGTTCTTGGGGGGAAAAGTACAAGTTAACTTTGGGAAAGTTCAGATCCAGATTATCCGCACACGATCTCCTTTGCTCATCTACTATTTCCATAAATTTGCTTCTGTAGATTTCAATTTGACTTAGCAGATGGACAGGGTGGTCCGAACCATAATGGTCTAGATATGCCAACTTATAACGAGCTCACTTAGAGAATAAGCTGGATCATTTAACTCTTATCATGCTGTACACAACGTTATACTACATGTTTTGCATGGTTTAAGTACAACATGATATACATGGTTTATTAAGGACAACATGATATACATGGTTTAAGTACAACATGATATACATGGTTTATTAAGGACAACATGATATACATGGTTTATTAAGTACAACATGATGTACATGGTTTAAGTACAACATGATATACATGGTTTAAGTACAACGTGATGTACATGGTTTAAGGACAACATGATATACATGGTTTAAGTACAACATGATATACATGGTTTATGTACAACATGATATACATGGTTTAAGTACAACATGATATACATGGTTTAAGTACAACATGATAAACATGGTTTAAGTACAACATGATATACATCGTTTAAGTACAACATGATGTTCATGGTTTATGTACATCATGATGTTCATGGTTTAAGGACAACATGATATACATGGTTTAAGTACAACATGGTATACATGGTTTAAGCACAACATGATATACATGGTTTAAGTACAACATGATGTACATGGTTTATGTACACCATGATGTACATGGTTTAAGGACAACATGATATACATGGTTTAAGTACAACATGATGTACATGGTTTAAGTACAACATGATATACATGGTTTAAGTACAACATGATATACATGGTTTAAGTACAACATGATACACATGGTTTAAGTACAACATGAAATACATGGTGTTTAAGTACAATTTAAAATAACAAAGGCAAAGATCTGCCTGTACATTCGTTCATATCTTATGCTTCCGAGCGTATTCAAAGTAAGAAGCGAAACTCTGTCAAAACCTAAATGCTAACTCAGCTTCCCATGTCAGAGTTATAATGTTTTTCATCACTATTTATTGTATATACGTATCAATTATGTTGCCTAAATTGCGAAATAAATATATCGTATCTTACTTTCAGGAAGCTTTTTTCAAATTGATATTCGGAATGGGGAAGATCCTCATTATACTCAGTAGATCAATCTAGGGGTGATGTAACGTGACATATTTAGTACAGTACAGGAGTATCACAGAGCAACATTGTCTAACAGAAAAGATAAACCAGAATCATTACACATGTTTTACATATGAGCCGCTCCATGAGAAAACCAACATTGTTGACTCTGTGTAAAATATCGACCCGGATCAGCCTAAGCATGCCGCGTAGGCTAACCCTGACAATCACTTTTCGCTTTCTGTGGATTTTCTGTTCATTACTCTATACCCCTTTCCCCCTGAGACGGAATGAGTTGGCCCGGATTATCCTGTGCGAATTGCGTAGGCGGATCCGGTCAATACACTACGCACAGTCCTTACTGATAGTTTTGTAATGGTACGGCTCATTAACGAAAATATCTCAGTTCAGTTAAGCACACAAGCTGCTATTCAGACAATTGTTTTGCAGACATATTGAAATACATATGAGCCGTTCCACGAGAAAACCAGTATTATAGACTCTGCGTAATGTATCGATTCAGATCAGCCAGCGCAGTTCGCGCAGGCTAATTCGGGCAGACACATTCCATATCAGGGCGTTAGAGGTAACCATTAATGATTCCTGAAACAGAAAATCCACAAGAGGCGAAACAAGTATGTCCGGGTTAGCCTGCACGGCATGCTAAGGCTAAGCCGGCTAGATGCTTTACGCAGAGTCCACAATGTTAGTTTTTTCGTTGAACGGCTCATATACATATATGTAGTTATTTGTGAAGTAAACAAACCCGACGAAACAAAAGCAAGTCATAGCTGTGTGGTACGACTATTGACAAGCGTGTTATGGCCATGTGTTTCGTGTCAAATCAGATCTCGTTAACAGAGGCGTTATTGCACAATTAATCCTCCATTATGTAAAACAAGGCCGAGTGGAAACCATACTAGAACGCCGTATTAGACATATAAACCCATGAGAAAAATCGGAATATGACCCGTTCCGCGAGAAAACCAACGTTGTGGTATCGTAAAGTATCGATCCGGATCAGCCTAAGCATGCCGCGCAGGCTAACCCGCACAGAAAATGTTCGCATCCTGTGGATTTTCTGTTTCAGGAATCATTACTCTATATCTCTATCCCCCTGAGACGGAATGTGTCAGCTCGGATCAGTCTGCGCGGACTGCGCAGGCTGATCCGGGTCGACACAGTACGCAGAAGCCATACTGTTGAGCGGGACGACTCATAAAAGCAGTAAACGTATGGTCTTCTTACGTTTTGTTTTGGCTTGGTGTGTACGGTGTTTTATGCTGTTTCAACAATGTCTCAGATGTATCACGACATTTCCTTGGTAAGTTACCATTACTACTGGTCTATTTATCCTGACACCAGCGAGTTTGTCATAATGCTTAACCAAAAGCCCTGTCCGCCAAAAAGGGAAAGCCATTACTAGCATTTTTAAAGTTGTTGGTATTACACGGTCTAGGCTCGAACACGGGACATCTCGCTCCCGAGGCGGACGTTCTACCACTACAACACCGACGCGGTTTTATTACATAACAACCCAACATATACTGGTAGACTTGTGAAAATGTAGCCGACATGTACATGGTAATGTGAAAGTGTAACCATACTACACATAGTTCGGTACTCAAGGTACTTTGAAAATGTAACACCCCCGACACATAGTTCGGTACTCAAGGTACTTTGAAAATGTAACACCCCCCGACACATAGTTCGGTACTCAAGGTACCTTGAAAGGGTAAACATAATACACATAGTTCGGTACTCAAGGTACCTTGAAAGGGTAACCATAATACACATAGTTCGGTACTAAAGGTACCTTGAAAGGGTAACCATAATACACATAGTTCGGTACTCAAGGTAATTTGTAAATGTAACACCCCAACACAAATAGTAATGTAAAGTTGATTAAACATTAAAGGACACATTTTGTAAAAATACTATGGTGTTTTGTAAAGGGCCAATCTACTTTGAGTCAAGATTACATTGTATTTTTTTTTTTTACGAACCTACAGTAAGATTTGCACCCAGGGTCTAGTTCCACCAACCTTACCTAGCGCTAAGTAATACTTAAATACTTAAAAGCATATTTCATCATGTTTGTTTCCCTTATTAAATTTCCAAAATAGCTTGTTCTTAACTTGTATTGTTAGTCCGAAAGGTAACTTTTTATGTCAACTTGGTCATTTATTTAAAAACATTCCACCATTCATGTTTTACAAAATATTAGAGAAACAAAAAATTGAGCCGTCCCGCGAGAAAACCAACATTATGGCTTCTGCGTAATGTATCGACCCAGATCAGCCTGCGCAGTCCGCGCAGACTGATCCGGGCCGACACATTCCGTCTCAAGGGGATAGAGGTATAGAGAAATGATTCCTGAAACAGAAAATCTACAGAACGCGAAAAGTGGCTATCTTGGTAAGCCTGCGCGACATGCTTAGACTGATCCGGGTCAATACTTTACGCAGAGTCCACACTGTTGGGTTTCTCGCGGGACGACTCGAATGATGAAATATACTTTGAGGTATATAAGTATGACTTAGCGTTATGTAAGGTTCGTGGAATTCGACCCCGACCAGTATGTATCTGGAAGCCTTGATGTCGAATTGAGGGACGCTGGCTGTTTTCCCAAGATCGACAAAATGATGTTTTGACACTTGCAATTACAGGTTTGGACATGGACCGTGTGTTTTGTGGCGTTATTACTTTTCAATGTGCTTGGTGAAGATTATAAGAAAAGTCGCTTAAAAGTTAATGATTTCGTTAACATTTTGCCCTAAATATTTCAAAGAAGTGAACAGAGACAACGGGGAAATAAATGATCAAAGACATGGTTAATAAACTTTGTGACATTCAATTAATCACCCGTCCATTGCATCGCTATTTTAAGATTGAACGCTGGAGACGGAAAGCGGCCACAAAACCCTTCTTCTTCCTTCTACGATTTTGACAAATTTATCGACACTTTCCCTTATACATGTTCATCAAATCTGCAGCAGACGAGTTTGAAAACATATATGCTATAGTATGGAAGACTCTTCGTAAATAAAGCATAATTATGACCAGAAATGAAAATATTGTGGAAAAGGAGAATAATCTCATTTTGAGCAATTCCGTCTTTTTGTCAAGATGTTTTCAAATACTAAGGTTGAACTCGATTTGATTTATAATATATTTGTTGTTCATTTTTGGCAGCCCTACCCTATACTGCTATTGCGTTATCTTATCTGACTCACTTACCTCTTACCCTACCTATACTACTTTCTGCTACTATAGCCTGAACTACATATATACTACTTACAGAAAATACATTACAAAACCATAGCTTTAACTACTATCTTACTTACTGCTACAGCTTATCCTATATGCTTATCCTATCGTTCTATCTTACACTCCCCTACACTACTATGATTTGTACCTTACTGATGCTACTGGTACTTATACTACTACTACTACTACTACTGGGTAGGTGGGCCTATACAATTGTTAGCGATGCATCAGTGACTTGACGCGTTTGCTTCATAATTTGGTTATTTTTAAAAATCATCATCATATGTGTTTGTTTACCCTCGCCATTTGGCGAGCATATTTTTGAAAATCATTTACTTTGATATTTTATTATATCACTAAATAACTATACATAGGAATTCGAAACAGTTCCGATTAAACAATTACTTCAAGTAATAATCAAATAAGTTTTAAGAATTAAACAAAAATGAGTCATTAATTTGTTTCATTTAAATATTTGATATTTATTGGTGATTCTTGTATTCAATACAAGAAGAATTTTCTTTTTGAGACGCATTTAAAACGGAAAATAGAAAATTACCTTCCTGTTAACGTTACGCCATTTTCTTATTTAAATACTTTTTAACAACTACATATAAACAACAAAACATGGCCGAGTGGGCTTAGTACAACAATTATTAATACTATGCAAATACGTCGAGGGTTCCAATCACACCAAATACCCCCTTTTTGTAATAAACATACTTTTTCTCACGTATAAATTGGAAGTGTAGAAGGTAAAACATTAAATAAATTAATATATTTTTGTTCTAATGTATTATTGCTAACATTACTGGAACGTAAATACCCCCATTTAGTTGTGCACGTTCTGCAGTAGGAATTGCTCGTTTAGATCTGATGACTTCTTTTAACAGGTCCGAATTGATCCGATATACGTGCAGTGAAGTCTTTTGTCCGAATTCGTGTAGCTTCAGTGACCGTATTACTCTGAGCCATCTCGTCTCACACTTGCTCTGTGTGCAATACTGGGAAACAGAAGCTCAGAAAAATACGTCGACGTTGTATTATCGCATAAAACTGATAACATAATGATGGTAAAAGTTTATATATTCAAAATATGCAAAGAAGTGGAAAGGTCAAATTCGACCACATTGTTGATTTCTCATGGGTTGGCTCATATATTTAATGCATATACTGGCTTTTCTACGAAAACCTAAAATGACAATATTTTGAAAATGTCTCTCAAAGTGTTTGTCTAATTCGAAACATAAGTTGTTAGAAATGTAGTGCAATGTATTGTTAACTCTCGTCATGTCCTCCCTTTAACCGTAGTGGTAACCGAGCCCTGATAGCTCAGTTGGTACCGACACGGGCTGTCAATCTAGGGATTGTAAGTCCGAACCCAGCTCGTCCAACATTTTTTCCGACGTTTGACACAATTCTCTGTGACAAGCGTCATTCGTCTTCCACCAATGACTTTACAAAGTGATTTTTAAGGAGGTATCATTTGCCGGAATAGAAATAAAGTGAGTGGGGTATGCGAATTCCGGATTTCATTAAAGGTCAAATTATGCCAAATACATCCACTGGCCTGAGTGTAATGAAATGTAGAAATGAGTGTATACCATCATCAGAATGCATTGAATATATGACATTGCGTTTGAATGCATTGTGAGTGGGCACTGGAAATTATTTATTTGAAAGTGAAAGTAGAGAATGCTAAACACCGGTTTTGTCCGGGCCCGATTTGGTCCAAAATTACGGTAGCCATTTTCGCCTGGTGAGTTCTTTCTTGCATAATGCATGACCCCTAATTTGTTTGGATTGTGTATAACTTAGAGGTTACTCTTTTCAATGATATATGGTGTTCTACATGAGAAACGCTTATAAAGTGTGACAATTGAGGACGGAAACTGGTCGATTTACATGGAAACAAAGAAGAAATGTAGTTGGTGTATTCTAACCTAATGTTCAATTGTTTTTCTGACTGACTGAAAAACTTATTTTAACTTAATCTATCATTTATAGATCACATACACTTTAAATGTAATCTTAAATTGAAATAAAAGAGGAATTTACTTCAATTTCTCACTTTGAGTATAGCCTTTTTGTTTGGAGTTCAAAGTTCCTATATTTCCACTGTTGTCTGTATTTACTGCCACAGTAAGACTATCTATAACAAGGTTAACAATGTCTTAGAATGTCATTCATGAAACAATAGTAGAAGTATACTAAATCATCATATTCAGATTTACTTTAAAGTAAAAATTTGAGATCATGTTTGTTTACAATATTCATAAAGTAGTTCCAAAATGCACAGTATTGTATAAAAAGCATGACATAATGTTATATAATGATCTCTCTTTTAAAATGAATGTTCAAATACCAGTATGCAACTTCTATTCGATGTCTGCTTCCTTGATACTAAGGATGTAGATTCTGCACAGGCCAACCCAGACAGACACTTCTCGCCTCCTGTGGATTTTCTGTTTCATGAACCATTACTCTATACCATTACCCCCCTTACACGGAATGTGTCGGCCCGGATTAGGCTGCGCGGACTGCGCAGGCTGATCCGAGTCGATACATTACGCAGATGCCATAATTATAGCTCAAATGATATGTTTCAACTACATTGGGGTCATAATACATCAAATTAATTCCTTCTTTTTTTCCATATTTATCAACCAGTTTCAACCCTCAATTGTCGTTCTTTCCTAGCGTTTCTCAGGTAGAACATAATTGAAAAAGAGTTAACTCTAGACTTTAAAATAATGCAAAGAAAATGGGGGTGTCATTTATTATGCAAGAAAGAATTCATCCCGCGATGATGGTTATCGTCATTTTGGACGAAATCAGGTTGGGACGAAACTGGTCTCTGACCTACTTTACTTTCACTTTCAAACGAGGTCAAATACCACAAAAGATCAAATCAATCATTGACAGCGCATCCTATACACATTTAATATGAACTTAACATTAATGTCATAAATTCAATGCATTCTGGCGAAGGTATACACTCGATTTTACTTAAACAAAAGGTTGTTAGGGAGCATGGCCGCGGAAGTATTTTGGTGTAATTCGACGTTTATTCCGCCGCCAATTCAGTTGTACTAATGTAAATAAATTGCATATTTAGCGCGCTTTGACTCTGGAACTAATTTAAATTTAAAGATCACCCTCATTATTTTGAATAAACGGCGATCCATCAAGAGTTTAAACCAAATGAGGAAATTATGGGGAAAAAGTCTGTTGAGGACGTATTGTCTTTTTTTGCACAACGGTTTTCCCTTATGAACGGAAAATTGACAATTACTCAAAAAAACTGTTCGAAAATCAAGAAAAAATCAAGCATTGGCTAATAATGAATAATCCCTTATGTTCCTATAATGTTGAATACTTTGTCTTAAAAAAAAGACAACCATTGCTTAACCATTTCCCTCATACGACAATTCTGCAGCAGACGACTTTAAACATATTTTGTCAAAACATAGAAAATCTCCATAATTAAATGGATAACCTATGACTAAAAGTGGAAAACATTGTGGCAAAAGGAGAAATTGCACGTTTTGTGCAATTTCTTCTTTTGTCACTATGTTTTCAAAAAGCCGTCTGCTGCAGATGCGTCAAAAAGCGTCTATATGAGGGAATGGGTTAAGATCATGTATCCTTTCCAGTTGGTGCTCCAGTTTGGGCGAAAATAAAACAAGTCTGTTTCAGAATTTACTATTTAAGCGCAAAAAGGTAATATTGAGGTGGTTTTCTTACAATAAAGATTCAGAGGAAACAGCTCACAACGAGCCATATTTCCTGAAATCGGTATTGCTGCATTTTAGTTATGAAATTACTCCGAAATCCTAGACACATGGAAAAATGGAACAGTCCATTTTATGAAATTCGGCTCGAGATCGAGTATGTGCAAAGACAAACGCATCGTTTAAAGCGACTGAAGTCCAGATACCCAACTGTCGAAAAAAACAAACAACAATCCAATTTTAAGAAAGTAAGTGTTATTTTTGTATTTGGTTTAAAATATGATAACTGACATATTACATACCCCTATAATCGGTGAGATTTTCTTGTTTTCGATACTTTTTCCATCGCAAATTCTACCCTGTCAGTAACGGGGTAAGTATTTTTAAATAGGAAACCCCTTCATCGGGACAATTGAAAACGACTCAAGTTCACTTTATTGATAAAAAACGATACATTTTCTACCCTGGTTTTACTTGGATAACATAAAGAATAACATTAAGGGCGAATTCGATTTTTTTTTATTTTTTATTTTTTTTCGTGCCATCTGGATTTCAGTCGCTTTAATTTCACGAAAGGAGAAAAGAAGCAAGGAGTTAAATTAAACCAATGCGAAGTAAGCTCCATTATACATTCTAGCCCACATACACACGCTTTGTGGCGACGTAGAAAAGATGACCTTTGAAAATATTGTGATAAAAAGAGACATTGCTAATTATAAGCAATGTCTCAGTTTGCAACAATGTTTTCAAATTTATATAAAAGTAACACTTTTATTAATATATATATTCTGTAGTTTTGCTTAGATGTATTGAAAGCCGTCTGCTGCAGATTTTTCTGTTCGAAAAGATAAATAAATATAATGCAAACACAGTGACGCAGCAGACAGAAGATTTTACGACACCGTTTTACGACATCTGACATACTCAAATGAATATTCACGACATCAACTTTTGCTAGATATAAGCTATTTGAAAGAATCGAAGAACTTCTTAATCTAGTAAAAGAGAGTATTGTCCATTTCCAAGATCAACTGTCTAGCTGCAAACAGCAAAGTGTCATTGCCTGATAAATTTCAATTACATTTTTCAATATACAAGACATCATAATTCGACGGCTTCACTTCAAGCTTAAAATTTGTCTGAGATAAAAATGGTCTGAAAATACATAAATAAGAAATGTATTACATGTTGCAAAACGCTACATTGGAACCAGTTAGGCCTGTTAGCTAAATCCTCTACACAACTTAATTTAATCTAAATTTAACAAAACGATTAATTAAACCTTCCCCGCATAAGACGCTTTCCGACGCCTCTGTAGCAGACGACTTTTGAAAACATAGTGACAAAAGAAGAAATTGCTCAAAACGAGCAATTTCTCCTTTTGCCACAATGTTTTCCACTTTTAGTCATAGGTTATCCATTCAATTATAGAGATTTTCCGTCTGCTGCAGAATTGTCGTATGAGGGAAAGGGTTAACCTTCCCACATAAGACGCTTTCTGACGCCTCTGTAGCAGACGACTTTTGAAAACATTGTGGCAAACGCTAAAATTGCTCATAACTCTCTACAGTATACACATTTTCAATTACAGACATTTTCAATAATTTTAACTAGATGCTTCCAATGCCTACTTCTGCAGATTTGTTGAATGTGGGAAAGTGTTAAATGAGTCACCTTTAATGAACATCGACTTCGAGAATGAACAACAAAGAGTTATCATCGCTCTACGCATTTTCGCACTCGGATGTACTCTGTTCACTATTGATTCGTACACAGTAAATTGATTGATTGATTGTTTGGTGTTTAACGCCGCTTTCAACAATGTTTCAGTTATATCACGAGTACTCATAGTCCATTTATCCTGCAGCCAGTCGTCAGTCAGTCGTAATGCTAACCCTGCCACCCTAAGCGTCAAGGAGGGCAGCTACTACTACCATTTTTTAAAGTATTTGGTATTACCCGGCCAGCGATCGAACCCGCAACCTCCTGCACCTGAGGAGAAAGTATCCCGTGGAGAAGAAAGCTCATGAACTAAAACAAATGCATGTTTACATGTACACGTGTGTACTTTCATCACAGGCATCAACACTGCCATACAAAGTTTCCTTTTAGACAAGAACTAATAGTCTTTCATTTCACAGAAAAACTGCAGGCGTCGCAATGGTAATGGTGTAGAAAAGACAGTCTTGATAAATTGTATTTTAAATTTACAACTGAGTAATAAAATCAATCGAGGAATATTCGGCCCGTATGAAAACCTATAAGAGTACAAATTGATATTTTATAAAAGTACTTTCGAAATTAATCCAATTTAGTGTCGTTTTATCGGAGACAGAAAGACCCGCATTTACCAAATGAACTTAAGGTCGCTTCAAACAGACATAAAGATAAATAGATTAAGTTTCAAGTTAAAAATGATGAGTTGAGAAGCCAAGCCAATAATAGTATGGTACATGGTCAAACGGGCGCAGATTGCTCTTCTATGAATGGGCGAACAGCGAAGAGTCTGCGGCTTATCTCTCGAAAACAAAACCAAGCATCGGCTTCATGAATATTAACTGCGCACCCGTTTAGTTTGAACTCAGAGATTTAGATGAGCGGCGTTTTGCATGTTCCAAAATACTTATGTGACCCTCTAACCCTATGTTGTGGGTACTCAAAAGAATCGTCTCAATTCTTTTGAGTATCCACAACATAGGGTTTGCTTTAATAACAAGAGAGACAATGTGGGAAAAATAGCGGAATACCCCTCCTTATCTGGACCTCTGGAACTTCAACTTGTCTCTAACCACTGGCCAATTAATCCCAGATAGTTTCAAGAAATGCTTATAATAATGTGTAGAATCAGATCACAAACATATCTTAATTGACATTTATATTTAGATTCAACATTACAATCTTGACTCGGGCAGCCATTAACGGAAACGAAACCAAGCATCGGCTACTGGCACATAACTGCGCACCCGTTTAGTTTGACCTTGTTCTGAACCTCTGACCAATTTATAATAGATAGTCTTTTATAAATTCTGATTAAAATGTGTACCATCAGATCACATACACATCTTGATTGACATTTTTTTTTTTTTTTTTGCTTCATCATGCCTTAAATCGAGCTGCCTATAACCTGCGCCTGTAATTGCAAATTTAAGAACGTACGTTTCAAGCGCTAGATGCAAAAACAGTTGTATAGCTAGTGTAAAACAATATGCTACTTTGATATATTTAAACGGGGATCCACGCCGCTTTCAACAGTATACATGTTTTTGATCTGTAATAGGTAATATATAAGTACTGTTTGTGAGTTTGTCGGGGGATAGGTATATATAGGAACTGACATGAGTTGTCATTTTATATCAAACTTTATGAAATGGCAACGGATGTCAGATTATTTTTTATCACATGACGAAACAAAAAACTAAAATC
This sequence comes from Serripes groenlandicus, assembly GCA_031761405.1. Lineage (NCBI taxonomy): Eukaryota > Metazoa > Mollusca > Bivalvia > Cardiida > Cardiidae > Serripes > Serripes groenlandicus. The sequence goes on from JASEVX010000071.1 coordinate 478,163, forward strand.
GGGTTTTCCTGGTGAGAAAATAGTCCCAACATTTAATACTCAAGTAATAAATAAACTAATCAGATTTCTTTTTTAATTTCATGACCGATAATGGTCCCTTTACCTCGTCCATCTATAGTTACGTTTGTGTTTACCGGATACACGTTCTCAGCCATTTTGTGGATTCGCGGATGAATACAGACATAGTGATTCGGTCATGGTATATTACACACGTTACACATAAAAAATATACGTAATGGGTATATTAGATCGGATACAAGCATTGTCATGTGATAAATCTATTTATGTAAGCACCGTGCCATTAATCTTTATTCCCCAAATATTTTCATATTGTCCGACTGGGGACAGAGGAACAGGGACGTTCTACCCATCACATTACAACACTCGGTTCCCATATATCAGTGTACAAGCAGCTATACTCAGATAGTAATGCAGGAGATAATTGATATGCGGATGATAATAAACGATAACGCCTTGCAATCATGAAAACTTGTATAAATATGGTACTATAATTAAGATCTACATATTTCAGTAGCTCTCCTTTCTTGGTATCTTCCGATGCGATTAATTATCGTTAATTGCTTCCCGAACCTCTTTTGCGCATCCTTTCACTGTAACTACAGTAACACATTAAGTTGTTGGCAGCAGAAGGATGTAAAGTGTATTGTATAATGTGCAAACGGCGAAATGTCTAAGTTGGCACAATATAAAGATATGTAAGGACCTTAAACAAATACTTATCTTAGACCATTCTATAATGGTGTTTTTTTCAACTTGAACAGTTCTAGCCAATACTAATACGTTAACCCTTTCCCACAAACAACAAATCTGCGGCAGAAAATATTTAGTAAAGCTTATGAAAAATCTTTATAAATGAAAGGACAACTATTGAAACAGTTGAAAACATTGTGGCAAAAGGAGAAACGGATCGTTTTGAGCAATTTCTTCTTTTGTCACAATATTTTCAAAAGTTGTCTGCAGTAGAAGCGCCAGAAAGCGTATATATGTGGGAAAGGGTTAAAGACGGGAACGAAGAAGACAACGGGAAATAAATGATTAAAGACACGGCTAATATACCTTGTGACATGCAATTAATCACTCGTGCACAAAAACCGCTATTTTAAGATTGAACGTTTTATCAATTCCCCGAAACATACCGCGATTGGCTCCTCTGAAGCGAACGACTGTTGGCGTATTGTGAGGAAAGAAGAACGTGCTCGTTATGTGACAATATGTCTGTATGGATGTCCTTATACGGTAATTGGTCGAGACCAGGACTAAGAGAATAAATACATAATTATTCCTTATCAATAAATGTTCAACTTATGCATTATGAATTGTTATCTGTTTCTAAATACAAAATCGTTGAAAGAAAAAGGACACTTGATTTTCGCAATTGTGAACTCTCTAAGATTGTGACAAAAGGGAAAGGGAAAGGATTTCGATTTCCGAATTAGTTTTACCTCTTTTAGGGCCAATGGCAATATTGAGCTTTTTGCAAACAATACAGATTCAGGTGAGTCAGCTCGTAACGAGCTGTCTCACCTGAAATCTGCATTTTTTGGCTTTTGGTTATCAAAATACTCCAGAACTCCCATAACATTGAAGTAGTGTCGTTCAATTTTGAACATAGAAGAGTCTACTTTAGACAATTTGGCGCTGAAAGAGTTACGTCGAATAGCAAGTCAATGTAGTCCGTTACACGACGACCTAGCAACACTTGAAACAATGAGAAATCAATCTTAAATTAACACTTTCCTGTCTCCTTGATCTCTACCTTGAGGCACAGGTGTCAGAGTTTTCATTGACAAACAAATGGAAAGGAAACCAGACAATACCTCGTTATGAGAAAAAAATCTGGGGCATCCCACAGAGGACCATGTTACTTTAAATAGCCTCTCCATATGGTATTATTTGCTTGGGAAGATTGTTGTGTGGAGTACTGGCGAACATGGCGTTAAACCTCAATCAATCAATCAACCAATCAATCAATCAATCAACCAATCAACCATATGGTATTATATAAAAAGATTATCATTATTAGTATACTATATGAACCATATAGTAGCTATTTATAGTAACACGGTCCTTGTTGGGATTCCTCAATTTTTCTCATACGAAATCATTACGGTGATTATTATCATAGTATATGGACAATATAAAGATACTAGTTGTAGTATCTTAACGAGGTGCTGTGTGTTTTTCTCCAATCTTTGCAAAAATGAAAACTCAGACGCCTGTCCTTTAAGGATCAACATCATGACAACTCAGTACACACAATGTACGCATGTCTTATAGTATAACAACAAAACTCTCACAATGAGCAGACGTCGTGGTAATGGCTTTCCCTTTATTGGCACTCATAATTATGAGTTAAGCTTACGACTGACTTAGGTGACTGGATAAATGGATCAGTAGTACTAGTAACTTACCCAGGAAACTCCGTGATATAACGGAAGTGCTGATGGATGTGGACTAAACCACAATACAAACAAACAAAACAAAAAACACTCACGATGGGCAAATATCCTCTATTTAGTTGTAATGTTGTGACCACGAGGGGTCTATTACTCACTAAATAGATAAATATTATCTAACTCAACATTCAAGATTTCGGTCTGACAGCCATCTTTAGGAACTTAAAATTAATTTACCATATGAGCTGTCCCGAGAGAAAACCAACATTGTGGCCTCTACGTAATGTATCGACCAAGATCAGCATAGGCATTCCGCGCAAATTGGTCCGGACCGACACATTCCATCTAAGGGGAATAGAGGTATAGAGTAATGATTCCTGCAACAGAAACTCCACAGGAGGTGAAAGGTGTCTATCCGGGTAAGACTCCACAATGTTGGTTTTCTCGTGGGATGGCTCATACAAGCATGCATCTTATTCAATACAAAAAGCAATACTTTAAATATTGAATAAGATACATGCTAATACGGTAAATTAAATTTCAGGTCCTGAAGGAGGCTATATTTAGTCTTGTTAATTTTGTCTTTGAGAGTTATACTTATTTTCTCGGAATAAACACGTTCCTTCGGTATTGAATATATTCCCTATTTATTCAACTGGGTTTGTTAAGTTCTATAAATGAGTCGCGTCAGGTGTGTGGGGGTCTTGCGGACGTTGCGAAATGTGACATGTTCGGCAAGTCTGTGCGATCACACATTATCCTCAGAACATTGACAGTCCACCGTACACGAGGAATAGTCCCAACTGTAACGTGTAACAACATAACTTAAGTAAAAACATACGGGTAAGCTAAGCAATGTATGTGTTTTATTCCTGTATTATTAGATTAAACATAATTATTATATGTATTGTGTAAATTGTGCATAATTGGCATGAATTTTTTTTATGTAGAAACAAATTAGGACTCATTTTTGTTTAATTCGTAAAACTTATTTGATATTACTTGAAGTAATTGTTTAATCGGAACTGTGTATGTATAGTTATTTAGTGATATGATAAAAGATCAAAGTAAATGATTCAAATAGAAAACAAGTTATGAAGTGAACGCGACAAGTCACTGATGCAGCGTTTACAATTGTATAGGCCCACCCACCCACTAGTAGTAGCAGCATTATTGTAGCGTAAAGCAACAGCAGTTTGGTCCGATATGATAATAGGGTAGGCTGTAGCAGTAAGTAAGCTATTGTAGTAGTAGTGTAGTGTAATGTAGTTTCTGTAAGTAGTGTAGAGTAGGGCAAGATAGTAACAGTAAGTATTATATGTAGGGTAAGATAGTGGTAGTGTGGTGTTAGGATAATGTTTTAGCTGTAAGTCAGTTAGACGGGTAGGGTGTTGCAGTAAGTGAGATAGTAGGGTTGTAAAGTAGGATAACGTAGAATCAGTATAATACAATACACCAAATAAATTCCTTCTGAATAAAGAAGTTTAAACTAACATGATGTGAGATAGATGCACAACGGTTACGACATTCGAGACGACAACACACACCGAATTATGTATTAACATATATAATTGAACCATGGCAGACGGAAAGGAGTCCACTCAACCCTACGAGTGTTCCAATATAAAACACATATGTAGTATACGACAGTGGAATCATCTCGTCAAAAATAGGGAATATCTCGATAAATAATAGTTTGATTATTGAATATAGTTGAATATAGTTGAAAACGTTGAGATCATCATGAGAAATTTCTTCCTTGTCACAACGCTTTCAAAAGTTAACCGCTGCAGCTTCGTAGATATAAGTTATCACTAGAACTCACAATGCCAGCAATTTATAGAGAAAATACCTTTTACATACACCAATTTCTATTTCGTCCATACCACTCCAGTGAAGATGACATGGGATCTGGTACGAAGAGTCGGATGCCACCGTTCGGCATGTGTATTGACTGGTAGGAATTGCGACGGGAGCATTTTTAAGTAAGCAGCTTCCTAATGATACTGGTGGCTACATTGGGGAAAAAAGCTGAGTCCCGCCGCTATATTCTTTAGGATAGGAAGGTAATTCGATTTGATTGGATCCAATTAGAGACGGCGACACTTCATTCCACGTACTAATGAATCGAGACGATACATTTGACACTTAACAGAGTTAGTATTTTTTGGAGGAATCACGGAGGAATCACGCAATTTGCCGCTATTTCTTGTAACGTTTAGTTTCTTTTGTGTCCGTGCGTTTTTTCTATATTGTTTGATTTTATACCAATACTATATTTGAGCGATACTTCAGGAACACAAATCTATGAACATTTGCGACCAGTGTAGATCCGGATTAATCAGCGTCTCCGCAGATCAACTGTTAGATGTAGTGTTGGAGTAAATCGTATTGAAAACCACACGAATACAAATGAACTAGAACATTACAATGCATTATCAGTGCTCCAGCGTAACCAAAGTTGATGACTGCTAGTATATGATATCGAGATATCGAGAATTAACCCTTTCACTCATATAGACGCTTTCTGACGTCTCTGCAAGCAGACGGCCTTTGGAAAACATAGTGTCAAAAGAAGAAATTGCTCTAAACGAGTAATTTCTCCTTTTGACACAATGTTTTCCACTTTTAGTCATAGGTTATACATTAAATTTTAGAGATATTCTATTTCTTGACAAAATATGTTCAAAGTCGTCTGCTGCAGAACTGTTGTACGAGGGAAAGGGTTAAACAAAACAGTATTCTGTCTAAATACTCTTGCAAACTCTTAAAAGTCAATCTACATTTATTATGAACAATTTGGATCAATTCACATTCAAGGCTTAAACAAAACAGTATTCTGTCTAAATTAAATACTCTTGCAAACTCTTAAAAGTCAATCTTCATTTATTATGAACAATTTGGATCAATTCACATTCAAGGCTTACAATACTCATCGGAAACAAAACGATAATCATATATAAAATCGATGTCTACATCGTCTTAATATACGTTCAACTTATTATATTGTTCGCATGTTTTACAATATGTATTTTGAATGGTCGTCTGTAAGGACTTCAAAATAACTGCAATGTTATGCATCAATACAAATTTGACTTGACTTCATTGGTAAGTGTAGATAGGTGTATATCAATGTCATTTGATCCAAGCGTGTACTTTTAATTAGAAGTAAAAGGAAGGTATATGTGACTAATTTGCGATCAGTGCCGATCAAGATCTGACTACGTGTATTAGACAACATGAGAGCGTTTGGGATACTAGGAACAAGTACACATTGCACGTCTTACATCTTTACGATATGATAATATAAATTCAAGACAATTTAAAATTCGTTCTGTGTAGCGACTTCATTTTTGGCTCTGAACAATGTAGCGACTTCATTTTCGGCTCTGAACAATGTAGCGACTTCTATTTCGGCTCTGAACAATGTAGCGACTTCATTTTCGGCTCTCAACAATGTAGCAACTTCATTTTCGGCTCTGAACAATTTAGCGACTTCATTTTCGGCTCTGAACTATGTAGCGACTTCATTTTCGGCTCTAAACAATGTAGCGACTTTATTTTCGGCTCTGAACAATGTAGCGACTTTATTTTCGGCTCTTTCAGAGCCAATGGCAATATTGAGGTTTAATGCAAACAATACAGATTCAGATCGTAACGAGCTGTCTAACCTAAATTCAACATTATTTGCCTTTCAGTTATCAATATATTCATGAACTCCTATTACGTGAAACATGGACTCGCCCAATTTTGAACATGGAAGGGTCTAGTCTCAAAACGTATGTACTTCTTCAGTTTCAACTTATTCCCTTATTATCGACTGAGAAACAAGTTCCAAGCTAATATAAACGAGGAAAGTTGGTTGTTCAAAAAAAAAAAGGATAAACGCATGATATTGAAATAAATCAATTGCGATGTCTGTTTCGTGGACCAGAACTTATATGAAATGTTTTGGGGGAGGTCTAGGATTTTGACGCAGGCCTCACGGGCGTCGAACCCAGGACTTTCTGATCACGAGACCGGTGATATACACCTGAACCTGTCATCTAACAATACTTCCCGTCATATATTAATTTGAACTTGAAAGTTTTAATACTTTTCTAAACATCTGGGGAAAACCATTTATTCAGTTTTTCGATGATATTTGAAGTATTAAACTAATACATGTTGTACACATTTAAGAACATTTATTACATTGCCCTACGTGTCACGTGGAAGACAGTGGTGCAGAGGTAGAGCGTCGGCCTGTCGTATCAAAGGTCCCTGGTTCGAGTCCCGTGATGAGCGGGTCCTGACTTTTGGATTTTTCCACACAAACGGCGCGAGTACTGGTTAAGTCTCCAGGAAGCAGACATCGAGAGTGATTAATCTAAGCCAAAGGCTTGTTTCGCAATCGATGTAAAATAAATAAGTTTAAACTAACTAACTAAACATTGCCCTACAACCGCCTCGGTGGGGTAGGTGTAGACCGTCCGCCTGGGGGTGCGGGATCAATCCCTGCACGAGTCATACCGAAGACGTAACAGTGGTAGCAATAGCTTTCGCTCCTTGGCGCTCGGGGATGTAGGGTAAAACATTAACCCTTTCCCTCATACGACAATTCTGTAGCAGACGACTTTGAACATATTTTGTCAAATAATGGAAGATCTCTATAATTGAACGGATAACCTATGACTAAAAGTGGAAAACATTGTGACAAAAGGAGAAATTGCACGTTTTGTAAAAATTTCTTCTTTTGTTACTATGTTTTCAAAAAGCCGTCTGCTGCAGAGGCGTCAGAAAGCGTCTATATGAGGGAAAGCATTAAGACTGACTCATTGGTGTCTGCATAAAGCGACCGGTAGTACTGGAAACAACAACCAGGAAATGCCGTGATATAACTAAAAATGGTTGAAATTGGTGTAAAATACTGACCAAACAATACTTTCTTCGGTCGAATCCTCAACTACAATTCCCATCACTAAATCAATTCCTATAAATACTTCAAATTACGCCAAATACATCCGCGGCCGAATAATCCCTAAACAAACCTTTGTTTTCGTAGACTTGAGTGTATTCTTCATCAGAATGCATTGCATATATGACATTGAATTAATTTAAATTCGTTGTAAATATGTTTATGTTGCACTGGAAATGATTGATTTTAACATCTTAAGTATTTTGACCTTGTTTGAAATTGAAAGTAAAGTCCAATATTCTTTCTTGCGTAATGCCTGACTTCCAGATGACATAGTTAGACGGGTAAAGGAGAGATTGATTGATTGGTCAACAATATTTCAGTTATATCACGGCGTTTCCTTGGGGGGGGGGGGGGGGGGGGGGGGGGGTTACCAGTACTACTGGTGCATTTATCCTGACACCAGCCAGTCAGTCGTAATGCTAAACACGCAACCCTGAGCGCCAAGGAGGACAGCCATTACTGGCCATTGTCAAGGTCTTTGGTATCCCCCGACCTCCTGCACCGGAAGCGGATGCTCTACCATTACACCACCAAGGCGGTCCGGGTGAAGGAGAGAAAGTATTATTATGATCAATCTCACTATTTGAAACAGTGAGTTAACCCTTTCCCTCATACGGCAATTCTGCAGCAGACGACTTTGAACGTCTTTAACCTACGACAAAAAGTGGAAAACATTGTGGCAAAAGGAGAAATTGCACGTTTTGTGCAATTTCTTCTTTTTTTTTTGTCACTATGTTTTCAAAAAGCCGTTTGCTGCAAAGGCGTCAGAAAGCGTCTATATGAGGGAAAAGGTTAATCACTAATACGGCTTCTTCATCTTTAAATAATCCAGTTAAAAGCATCTCCTCAACAATAACAGATAACTTTTCTAAGGGTAGAAAGCAAAGGATTCCTAACACTCGAGATATTTCTGAGACAGGAAATTTCGTGAAATCATTTCCTGGGTTTTCCCCTAATCTTCATTCTCGACGCGGAATCTTGATTGAGACCAGATTAAAGTGTGGCGGACATTTCTGTGGCTTTTCCGCTAAGTTTGCTCATAAAAATATGTCATAAGAACTGGAAGGCTTCCCACTGTTCACGGGAGATATTACTTCTTTTGAATTAACAGAGCGTCCATCTTAACATCCATTCCTTTCCCCCTTTTTCACAAAGATAGAAAAGAACGTGACTATTTTTATTTCTTCATTTTGATATTTTTCTGTTCTGTACACTTCCGTCTGTCTGGTTTTCTCGTTGGTATATTTGTGAATCTTATATTTCGAATTAATTTATAATAGCCGTATCCAGTGTAGTAATTACCTTAAGGTTGCTTTTTCAAGAACGCTTATATGCTGCTTAAACTTGGGTGTGGAAGGGTACGAATTTAGAGTAACATGTACCTAGGTCAAAGGTTACGAAACATTCGGCATGGTCTAATGGTACAAGATAGATTGACACATTTCAATATTTTATTAAAAACCCAGTATTCCAATGGTAAATATCCGATGAAACAGAACAAAAGTCAGCATATCATGTGCTTAAGTAACGTCTGACCGCAGTGTTCAATTTCTTCCTTTGGCAACTAAGAAGCCCAAGGAATACCACCCGTTTCTGACTATCGCGATTTGAAGTTTCATCCGATTCTTTACGTGATATTTAAACGATCATGTTGGCTTATATTAGCTAAGCGTTGGCTAAATGTGCGTAATACACCACGTTGGCTAATTTTGTGTAATTACAACACGATGGCTAATTCTGTGTAATAGGCATATTTTGTGTAATACAACAAATAGGCTAATTGTGTGTTATACAGCACGTTTGTTAATTGTGTGTAAATACAACATACTGGCTAATTGTGTGTAGTACAACACGTTGGCCCGTTTTGTGTGTAATACAAGACGTTGGCTAATTGTGTGTAATACAACATGTTGGCTGATTGTGTGTAATACAACACGTAGGTTAATTTTGTGTGTGTTTTTTTATTTGTTGCTAGTATCACGATACATTAACTCTTTCAGCGCCACAGGCAATATTGAGGTTTTTGCAAACAATGCAGATTCAGGTGAGTCAGATCGTAACGAGCTGTCTCACCTGAAATCAGCATTGTTTGCCTTTTAGTTACCAAAGTAGTCCAACACATTCATAATTTGAGAAATAGACAGAAATAGACAGACCCGAGTTTGAACATGGAAGAGTCTACTTTAAACAATTCGGCACTGAAAGAGTTAAGTTTGGTATTTTCATGGAGCTAACAATGCATCATTTTGACAAGTATAGAATTAAGAATCTATGGAGTATGCACGTATTGAAGCTTCTCCCACATAAAGAAATTATGCAACAGTCGACTTTTCAAACATTAAGTCACAAATATTGAGACGCTCTATACATTGAAGAACAAGTATGGAATAACATTTAAAACATTGTGGCAAAAGGAGAAACTTGCTCATCATGAGCAATTGCTCATTTTGTCAAAATGTTTTCAGAAGACTGCTTCATATGCGTTAGAAATCGTCTGTTTGTGGGAAAGTGTTAATGTATAACCACAGGGTGCTGTTGTCTATACACCTTCAAGCCCTCAACTGAATTGCATTAGGCATTCAGCAAATAAACATTATAATTAGAAAGGAATTTGAAAAACGGATATTTTCCCAAATGATTGCCTGTGTTTCTAATACGGCTCAACCAAACGGTAATTTATATTTAAGTTTTAAACATTTCGACTTGTGAAATAGAATTTTAAAAGAAAACCTGTGGATCTACTTCCCTAAGATTGTATGGTCAGCATATCATCGTTGCCTTTTAACGTCGTTTTTCTTTTATTTTATCTCTGTCCGTTCGTTGTAATTAATTGAATTTTCCTGGAACAACTTTATCTTGCCAGAGACAAGCTTTAGGAAGATAATTGAACGACCAGTGATAAATATGTCCATAAAATAAAAGTGGGGTCTATCACAGACCGTGGTTAATCTTTTATGTATGGATAATTTCAATCAGAGCACGCCGAAAACCGACCTTCGGGACCAGCAGAGATCAAAGAAACAGATATGTCTTCCGAGATTACCATTAAGCTCTACAAGAATACTTGTGACTAAAGTTTAGCATATACGTCGTCTTACACGAGTAGAGATAAAGAAAGAACGAACCAAAAGATGAGGTAGGTAGAATGCGAGAGAGAGAAAGAGAGAGAGAGAGAGAGAGAGAGAGAGAAGATGAGAGAGAGAGAGAGAGAGAGAGAGAGAGAGAGAGAGAGAGAGAGAGAGAGAGAGGAGAGAGAGGGAGAGAGAGAGAGAGAGAGAAAGAGAGAGAGAAAGAGAGAGAGAGCAAAAAGAGAGAAAGAAGAGGGAGAGAAAAGAGAGAGAGAAAAGAGAGAAAGAGAGAGAGAGAAAAGAGAAAGAGAGAAAAGAGAAAGAAGAGAGAGAGAGAGAGAGAGAGAGAGAGAGAGAGAGAGAGAGAGAGAGAGAGAGAGACAGAGAGAGAGACAGACAGAGAGACAGAGAGAGAGAGACAGAGAGAGAGAAAGACAGATAGAGAGACAGAGAGACAGAGAGAATAAATTACCAATTGTATACAGAAAATAAATGAATGATGATTTGTGCCATATCATTAAATAAACTGTTATGTCCATCGTTAACTTTGAAACGAGTTATGATCGAGAGCGACCTTTTTACTACAATCACTCTTCGCTTTCTTGTTTCTCACTGATCAAGGAAGCCATGGAAAACAGTTTTGACCAGAAACGCACGATTGCAGTTTGATCGTTATTTCAATTATATTCAAAACCTCTGTTTTAGGTTTTCTTGAGACATGACTGGTAAATTTGTAACAACGATATCTGCGTAAGACAAAAGACTATCAATCGTTCTCGTCCTTTGAACACATCATATCATATAATATCATATTACGAGTTTCGGTAAATATACTGTGAAACTAAGAAGATTGCTTTATATTTATCGTCTTCATCGTGCGACATGACTAGACACGAATGATCTATTTTGGTTATCTGGTAAGCCAATGTTATATATTAAATACCAAAGGATTGTGACCACGAATCACGGACGAGGAATCGCGCGATCGACACGTTTCCGGGGCGCAAGCATGCGAAAGTACGCGTAAGTACCCGCAGATACACGACAAAGGCCCGGTAGAGACCCGCTTCTCGCAGAGAGCGACAGAGGCTATATGAAAGCTCCAGAGGGCGGGCGAGACAAGGGGACCTTCAGGGGACCCTCGGACGACCAAGACGACCACGGGCCGACGGTTTTTGATCGGCTACTGTTTTTTAACATTTTTAAAAACAGTAGCCGATCCCTTTTTCGGTACCCGACCCTCGGAGGACTGAGGCGATCTCGCCAGATCTTCCCCGAAGGTATAGGGTAGTGCTCGACAGTGCTCGCAGGTTCCCGACTATTTTCGAAAAAATGCGGCCGATCGACCAATAAATGGATCGCGTACTATCGGGACCAAAACAATCCTTGGTGAAATGGCCGCTTTATGTACTCGATCTGGTGAGAATGATCTGTTGCACAGGCTCGTCTGATCTTTCAAGTTTGAACATGCAGCGAGAATCATAATCGGAAAGATCATGTGTATAGAGAAAAATACCCGTTTCCTCACAAAAACATATCATTCAATGAATAATCTATTGAATCTGAAGAAATTGATTAACCATCATGTAGATAATATTTGAAGAAGGCTTTTCAAAAAAATAAAATGTTGTCACCAACAGTTTCTGATATGTGTAGATGTTAAACTACACCAAATAAATTCCTTCTTTGTTTTCATGTAAATCGACCAGTTTCAGTCCTCAATTGTCACACTTTCTAAGCGTTTCTCATGTAGAACATCATATACCATTGGGGGGTTTCATGCATTATGCAAAAATAATTCACCAGGCGAAAATGGTTGCCGTCATGTTGGACCAAATCGGGCCCGGACAAAACCGGTGTTTAGCATTCTCTTCTTTCACTTCCAACCAAGGTCAAAATACTAAAAGTGATCAAATCAATCTTTTCTAGTGCATCCTAGAAACATTTACAATGATTTAAAACTCAACGTCATATATTCAATACATTCTGGTGATTGGACATATTCATTTCTACGCAAACAAATATCTTTTGTAAGGAATATTGCATGTTGCGTAATTTGACCTAGATGTTGAAGTTAATGGTCATAACAAAAAGCATATTATTTACCAGTACTGGGTACCATATGTTGCAGGAATAAGTAAAATTGTCCTGAAGTATTTTCACACTAAAACCTAAACGTATAATATATATTACATCTCTCAGTTCTATTGCATTTATTTATATGCTTTTATCTGAGTATGTGCTTGTATGCTTAATGTCAATTACAATGTATGTTCTATACTGTGCAATACAATACAAACACACAACGTCAGGCAGGGGCGTAGATTTGCAATAATCAATGTGTAGGCCGTCTCGTGAGAAAATCAACATTGTGGACTCTGCGTAAAGTATCGACCCGGATCAGCCTAACCATGCCACACAGGCCTACCCGGATAGACACTTTTCGTCTCCTGTGGATTTTCTGTTTCAGGAATCACTTCTCTATACAACTATCCCCGGATAGTCGGTCGGATCAGTCTGCGCGGACAGCGCAGGCTGATCTGGTCGATACATAACGCAGATGTCTATCGCCGCAGCTGTATTTTGGGGCATTTTGATAAAAAATGTGCCTACAGTGCCTAAAGGGAGCTACGCCCCTGTCTAGTCAAACAACACATCATAGTAATATATACAATACAAATAATATATATGATTAATTACAATAAACATGAAATATACACCAAATCAAATGCTATAATTCAAATAAATAGATATCAAAATAAATAGAAAGAGTCTTACTCAATATTATAAAATAATTTAATGAAGAGTAGCACTTCAATTATTTCACTGGAGCTCCTTCGTGTAATAGTAGTATAATACTTAATATTATCGTACAGTAGCAATGTGTAACAGAATATTGTTAATTAAACTATTTCTCCGTGTAAAGGCTTTGCAAGATGAAACAGTTTTTGCTTATTATTGCTTGTTAGCAAAGTAATAAATGTGTACAGGTTTAGACGAATGAAGAAATATCGCTCAAAATGAACAGCTCAATATCTCGTTAAGTTTAAGATACGTTTATACAAGAAGTCAGTAACAGATATGATTTTCCAGGAGAAATTTGAGGAATATCCAAATGTTCCATTCTGCAGCAGACCACTTTGTGAAAACATTGTGACAACAGAAGACATTGCCTATGGTATGCATATAGGCTAAAATGGGTACAAATGAAAGTATTAAACCTGAACTATCTTAAATCCGCGTGGCACAAGAACAAATTGTCCGTAATTCCGTTTACCATACTATGTTCAATGGTCATTTACAGAAGATGGGTCCGTATGTGGAAAAGGGTTAAGATGTATTCGTAGGATGAAAGCATGCCACACAGGCCTACACGAATAGACACTTTTCGCCTCCTGTGGATTTTCTGTTTCAGGAATCACTACTCTCTACATCTATCCCCCTAAGACGGAATGTGCCTAAACGGAGCTACGCTCCTGTCAGGGTTTTTCTTTTTAGATAATTTCCCCAACGATGTCGTGAACAAATAAAACAGCTTCATCCTTCGTGTCTAGTACGATAATAACTATTCTGTGTTATCAATGAATCATAGAACTCGTAAGTGCAAGCTGGCGTTATGGTTTTTCACTATAACGTCTGTAAATGAAAGGAACAAGCAAATCGTGCATCACGCAAATTGAGCATTAGTATGTCACGCGAATTGACATATACATTATAATTGATAAATACAGAAATCGGAATGTCTATCTCTTGTAACGCGATGTCTACGGGTTTTTTATAAATGTTTTTTTTAAAAGCTACATAATGCATTATTCCGCTGTTTATATGAACAAGAAGCCCAAAAAGGCCAGTATCGCTCCATGGCCATTAGGCAAAAATGAAATCTCCAAACAGCCATATAATGCAAAATAGCCTCGCCCTCTGGCGGCCATGTTTTTCGACCAATCAACATGGCTTGAAGGATTCTGATAGAGGGTCGCCCAAGGAACATTTTTGCATGGATCCAAACAATTTGAAGGAATTTAGGAGAGGACATTGAGAGGATGCTTCCTATGAACTTTCATCCGAATTGGCCAAGTAGTTAGGGAGAAGAAGTCGTTTGAAGCAAAAAGTTAGATAAGCGATTTTAACATTTTCCCTGATATATCTGTGCAAAAAATCGGGTTCAGATTTTTTCTGTTAACAATGTGGAAAATAGAGCCATTCATAATTTTGGCACACCCGACAGAGTATTTCTGTTATTATTACTCAGACAGTATATCGAGGGCTTGGCGTGAAACGGTTGTAACTAAAAACCTATTTTGAAAACCCTGGTTTAGGGGCAATTCTGACCCCTTTGTAAACAATGCAAATTTAGGTGCCATTGCTCAGAACGAGCAATGGCACCTAAATTTCCATTGCTTACCAAGAAAAATGATTTAATGCTTATAAAGACTTTATAGCGGGGTGATTTACCTTAGTAAAAAAATACCGATTTTAGTTACAACCGTTTCACGCCAAGCCCTCGATATATCGTTTCCGATTAAAACAAAAACTTTTGAAGCAAAAAGTTAGATCAGCGATTTTAACATTTTCCCTGATATATCTGTGCACAAAATCGGGTTCAGATTTTTTCGGTTAACAATGTGGAAAATAGAGCAATTTATAATTTTGACACACCCGACAGAGTATTTCTGTTATTATTACTCAGACAGTATATCGAGGGCTTGGCGTGAAACGGTTGTAACTAAAAACCTATTTTGAAAACCCTGGTTTAGGGGCAATTTTGACCCCTTTGTTAACAATGCAAATTTAGGTGCCATTGCTCAGAACGAGCAATGGCACCTAAATTTCCATTGTTTACCAAGACAAATGATTTAACGCTTATAAAGACTTTATGGCGGGGTGATTTACCTTGGTAAAAAAATACCGATTTTAGTTACAACCGTTTCACGCCAAGCACTCGATATATCGTTTCCGATTAAAACAAAACGGAAAGGTGTTGGACACTACAGACGGATAAATCAATATCACGGTGCCAGTTGTGTGACATTATCACGAGTACTTTGTTCCTCATGAATAACGAATATGACATTCTGTTGGTGATTTACTTATATCAAATAATGCAACATATGCGTTCATTCAGGGGGAGATATCTAGCTGAACAGCGTGACAATGAATTATTGGAAATAAAGAAGACCCATGTACGGGAGTTATATGATTTTATGTGTTTCAAGAAAGCCGTAAACCAGATAAAACAATTCAGTCTCTTGTCAAATATTAAGATAAAACTAGTCTACTACTACTTCTACTTCTACTACTACTACGACTACTACTACTTCTACTACTACTTATACTACTTCTACTACTACCACTACTACCACTACTACTTCTACTACTACAACTACTACTACTACTACTACTTCTACTTCTACTATTACTACTACTACTACTATTACTACTACTACTACTACTACTACTACTACTACTACTACTACTACTACTACTACTACTACTACTACTACTACTACTACTACTACTACTACTACTACCACCACTACTACCACTACTACTTCTACTACTAGTACTACTACAACAACAACTACTACTACTACTACTACTACTAGTACTACTTCTACTACTACCACTACTACTTCTACTACTACTACTACAACAACAACAACTACTACTACTACTACTACTACTACTACTACTACTACTACTACTACTACTACCACCACTACTACCACTACTACTTCTACTACTAGTACTACTACAACAACAACTACTACTACTACTACTACTACTAGTACTACTTCTACTACTACCACTACTACTTCTACTACTACTACTACAACAACAACAACAACTACTACTACTACTACTACTACTACTACTACTTCTACTACAACAACAACAACAACTACTACTACTACTACTACTACTACTACTACAACCCTAACCACTACTACTACTACTACTACTACTACTACTACTACTACTACTACTACTACTACTACTACTACAACAACTACTACTACTACTACTACTACTACTACTACTACTACTACAACCCTAACCACCACTACTACTACTACTACTACTACTACTGATAATAATAATAACGACTTTATTTTGTGAGGCTACACATTTGGGAGGTCCCAACCTTCATTTGGGTCACAAGTATAATTGTATAACCAGTTTCCAGATGCTTCTAACATGCATGTACGCTTATATTGCAAGCAGATTAGATCATGATCAGGCTGTACAGAGATATTTGCAGAATCTTCGCTAGACAACAAGTCTCCAATGTCAGTTTTTGAATAAGTCTACCCATAGCTCTAGATATGGGGTATTTTAATCCTTTCCCACGTTCAAAAATACTGCAGCAGACAACTTTGAAAACATCAAGATTATAATATAGAAAATCTCTGCTGTAAATTAAATTATAATTAATTAATAGAGTTGAAAACATTGTGGCAATACGAGAGAGTGCTCACTAAGAGTAATTTCTCCTATTGTTACAATGATGTTTTAAAGCAGTGTTTGCAGAGGCGTCAAAGTGCGTCTTTATGTGTGAAAGGGTTGATATTTTAAATTCCGTATACAACTCTTAAACTCTATGTTGTGGGTACTGAACACAAGTGTCGGTGAGAACCACAACATATCAGTCACATAAGCTATATTGCGGTAAAAGTAGAACTTAACTGCTCCTTATCAAGGCCCCGGTCTAGACCCTGGACGATGTTCAAATGCTATCGACAAACCACACATCATTTTAATAGCGTCCGTAAAAGCCTAACTGTCTTGTATCCAAGCTGCAAGTGACGTACTAATGTTCATTTCGCGTGATACGCGATGATTTTGTCCAATCAGTTACAGACATTAGAGGGAAAAAAACCTTATTCCAGCCCATATAATTTCCACGATTTATTGATATGAAACCAAATTAACCAGTATTCCACAACGATGTGATAGAGCAGGGACTAATGTGTTTAGACACAGGAGAGGGTTTCGTTCCCATGGCCATTACTGAACGCTATGACTCTGTATATTTATGTTCCATTATTTCCATATAATACTGTTTTATACATTTCCATATATTCTGACAAGGGACAGGTAACCGGACTAGTAAGGGAAAATGATAATCCAGAAATTAAATTGAAGTTGAAATTGGGCATTTTAAGATTTAAAATGCCTTAAATTTTAATTTTAATTCATAATAAAATATATGAATTATAAAACATTTTTCCATTCATAAATGTATACACTTCTAACACCGTTTTTTTCCGAATTTGAAAACATTTCAACAGTATACCCTTATACGAGGACAGCTATCGCTGAACATGAATCTTATTATTTAGTTTAGGTTAGTTTAAACTTATTTATTTTACATCGCTTGCGAAACAAGCTTTAAGCTTATATTAATCACGCTCGATGTCTGCGTTCTGGAGACATAACGAGAACTCGCGCCGTTTGTGTTGAACAATCCCCTAAAAGGCAGAACCCGCTAATCACGGGATTCGAATCATATACATTTGATACGAGAGGCCTACGCTCTACCATTGCACCACAGCACCATTGTCTTCCACTTATTATTTGAAACGTCAGGACGGAGTTTTATACATAGATAGATTTATTTCATTCAGGAAAATTGGCAATATACCTTACATACCACAAACATCTTTCAGCGCCAATGGCAATATTGAGGTTTTTGCAAACAATGCAGATTCAGGTGAGTCAGCTCGTAACGAGCTGTCTCACCTGAAATCGGCATTGTTTGCATTTTAGTTATCAAAATACTCCGAAACCTTTGTGAAATTGAAAAGAGAAGCCCGATTTGAACATGGAAGAGTCTACTTTAAACAATTCGGCGCTGAAAGAGTTAAACCTATGGTGTAACAAAATTATATAGCCGACCAATGGTCACAAACAGGAATTAAACATGTTTGAATTATAATCACGATCATTTAGATATTTCTTTACTTTCCATTGATTGAGAAACGTTTTTACATATTCTTGTCGATATAACAAGAGCGCCACAAGCGAACGCCAACGCTCGTCTGTTGTTTTCTAAGTCGGAAAAGGGGCATTACTGAACACATATTAAAGCCAGAGTTATAGTGAATTGGTATGGACATAGTGTTGCTAGGAACCGTCCAATGAGAAAAACCAATGTATCGACTCAGATCAGTCTGCGCAGTCCGCGCAAACTGATCCGGGACGACACATTCCGTCTCAGGGAGATAGAGGTATAGAGAAATGCTTCCTGAAACAGAAAATCCACAGTAGGCGAAAAGTGTCTGTCCGGGTTAGCCTGCGCGGCATGCTTAGGCTGATCCGGGTCGATACTTTACGCAGATGCCATAATGTTGGTTTTCTCGCGGGACGGCTTCATTCTCCTAGTCATACCCTTGGACACTAACAGAATATGATTCATGGAGACATATGCTATGACACCGTTTATACATAAAGGACTGAATAGTCTTTAATAAACCGAACCACCATGTTATGGATATACATGCCTGTCTTACTAGTTACTCGATAGGTGCCGTTCATGCTATTTAAACATATAAACAAAAATATAGACAAGGGATGTAACGTCTTCGTCAGCCAGATAAGACCCATGTTTGCATTTTGGTCCGATAAAATAAAACATCTACGATTTAATAAAGCGCTTTGCGACATAAGGGTCAAATCTGGCTGACGAGACATTTGCAGCCCTTGTCTATATAAAATAGAGTTTGCTTCTGGGTTTGTTTTTATTAACATGCCAGGCCGCTATGGTGTCAAGCACGAACAACCACTATTGATTAACAAGGGGCTAATCAGAAGGTTTGGAATTTGAAAGGAAAACAGGAAATACGTCATGCCATGTACGAGATATGTCATTAGTAACCCTTTCCCAATTCGGACAATTCTGCAGCAGACGACTTTTAAAACGTATTGACAACAAACATGAACAGTGTTTATAAATGGGTGTTTTACTATAAATAGAGTTGAAAACATCGTGGCAAAAAAAAAAAAAAAAATTGCTCGTTTTGAGCAATTTCTTCTTTTGTCACGATGGTTTCAAATGTCGTCTGCTGCAGATGAGTCAAAATGGTTCTATAGGTGGGAAAGGGTTAATTAAACAAAGTAATCGAACACAAATGTTTAGGTGTTTGAACGTTAAGTATCATTGTAACGTGACGTGCCGAGATATACTGGGAACTTGAAACATTTAATCATTTCCTTTAGTCTATCCTGTGGCGGAAACCCAGTTTAATAACTTTGCATGTGAGCTATAAAAAAAAACTCCCAGAACCACCATGAACAACATATCTGCAGCAGACGACTTTGAAAACATTAACCCTTTCCGTCATACAATAATTCTGCAGCAGACGACTTTGAAAACATTAACCCTTTCCCCTCATACAACAATTCTGCAGCAGACGACTTTGAAACCATTAACTCTTTCCCTCATACAACAATTCTGCAGCAGACGACTTTGACAACATTAACCTTTTCCCTCATACAACAATTCTGCAGCAGACAACTTTGAAACCATTAACCCTTTCCCTCATACAACAATTCTGCATCAGACGACTTTGAAAAGATTAACCCTTTCCCTCATACAACAATTCTACAGCAGACGTCTTTGAACATGTTTTGTCAAAAAATAGAAAATTGAATGGATAACCTATGACTAAAAGTGGAAAACATTGTTTTCAAAAAGCTGTTTGCTGCAGAAGTGTCAGAAAGCGTCTATATGAGGGAAAGGGTTAAGCAAAAATACAAAGGAAACAATCTATAAATGACACAACAATTATTGAATAATATGATTATATAAAACTGCATCGAAGAGAGAAACTGCTTTTTTTTAGCAATGTCTCCTTTTGCCATAATGTGTTCATAAGTTGTCTGCAACAGAGGCGTCAGAAAGCGTCTGTATGTGGGGGAAGGGTTAAGGTACAGAAATTGGATAATATAAGTCTGACGTTTCGATCGAAAACTCTCAAACATTTCCGATTTCAAACAAGTGGCTCGTCTGCAAAATAGATAAATGGAAACCAGTACCAAGTAGTTTGTAATGGAAGCATATCAGGATAACTGTTAGATTTTAAAACATAAATGAACAGAGATCAATCGAAACTGTCATTCACTAATGGATAGGCAGTCTGGGTTATACAGCTTACAAATGTGAGTATCTTGGATATTCTTGCCATAGAAAAGAGAAAAAAACATTTCAGTTTCGTTGAATTTTCTGATTACGACGGTTGCGAAATGCGTATCACTTGTACTCATTATTCAATGTACTATCAAACCGTTTTAAATACATGTAAACATACATGTGTGTTGTAAACATACATGTATTTTGTAAACATACATGTTCACGCGTTTACAATCAATATGAACTGTGTCAACAAACATGCACAAAGTGAATGTAATTTGTATTGTAATGTAATGCACTGCACGGTAATGTAATGTGTAATGTAATGTGTAATGTAATGTGTAATGCAATGTGTAATGTAATGGGTAATGTAATGTAATGTGTGATGTCATGTTATGTGTAATGTAGTGTTGTGTAATGTGTAATGTAATGTGTAATGTAATGTAATGTATAATGTGTGTAATGTAATGTGTGATATTATGTGTACTGTAATGTAATGTGTAATTTAATGTGTAATGTAATGTAATGTGTAATTTAATGTGTAATGTGTAATTTAATGTGTAATGTAATGTAATGTGTAATATAAGGTGTAATGTAAATGAATGTGTAATGTAATGTAATGTGTAATATAATTTAATGTGTAATGTAATATAATGTGTAATTTAATGTGTAATGCAATGGTATGTGTAATGTAATTTAATGTGTAATGTAATGTAATTTAATGTGTAATTTAATTTAATGTGTAATGTAATGTAATTTAATGTATAATGTAATGTGTAATGTAATGTAATGTGTAATGTAATTTAATGTGTAATGTGTAATATGTACTGTACTGTACTTTACTGTAATGTAATGTAATGTAATGTGTACTATACTGTAATACAATGTAATGTAATGTTATGTAATGTAATGTAATGTAATGTAATGTAATATGTACGGTACTGTGATATAATGTCATGTAATGTGTACTTTACTGTAATGTTATGTAATGTAATGTAATTATAGAGACCAATTGCTCTGATTGAGCATAATCTGTTTAGCTTCTCATGGCCCGTTTGATGGCGTACACTATATCATGAACACGCATCTGATAGGTGCAGATAATAAGTTTAAGAGACGGGGATAGATACCCTAGCTCTTTCCGAAAAGACCCATTGGGTTCTTTAACGTTCTCAGTGTATAACATCGATACACGCGAGGCCCTTTTTCCTTGAAAGGACAATTATTTAAAGCACCTCAGAAAATTAAAATCCAGAACCCAGACCGCGATTTCAAACCCAGACCTCCGGATTGACAATCCAGAGTGTTAACCGTGTTAACCACTAGACCACCGGGCAGGGCCACTCATTACTCATTACACATACAAGTCTGCATCAGAGATTTGGGGTGTTATCCCACATATAAGAAATATGCACCAGACGACATTGAACATATCTGGGCAATATTAATCACAATCTCTAAAAGTGAAACCCCCAAAAATAAATCAAATTGAAAAGGTTGTGGTAAAAGGTGAATTGTGTCATTGTGGGCATGTTCTCATTTAGCCATAATGATTTCAAAAGTCGTCTCCTGCAGAATGCGTCTGTATGTGGGAAAGATCTTAATTGCTAAACCTTCTTCGCAAGATGTAAGAATCTCTCGTTCTTGACCTCATATTCAATCATACTTTGTTGATTTCATGTTACCCTTTCAATGCGGATTTTTGAGACGGTTGTTGACAGACATCCGTTCCAGAGTCAACAAACTACACAATTAATATACCGTTTTTACGGGGTTACTAAGTTCCTTATAACACAAGCATCCCCGCCGAATAAAATATTTCTGAGCGTATTAAAATCGCCTATCTGACCTTATTTTACGAATACCAACACAACAGTCCAAGCAGTACTTTCAGTGCTTTGATTTTAAATGACTTGTAAGGCTTTGGAAGAGATCTTAGCCAATTCTAAGAACATCCAGATCAAAATGTTGATTACAGCATCCATCAGTATAGAACGTTGGTCAATTGGGTTGGATGGGCTATATAATCGTGGCACAGGCCCAACACATTCGGTTCATGCAGTCAAGGAATGGGCTTATAAATGACTTGCGATCAAGGAAAGAAAACCTTTCGCACAGTCTGATCTAAATCCCCAATGTTCGCATATTATGCATAGAATCGTTAAGACAGTTTCGGACAACACTCGCAATGTGACCAGAGAACATTCATGTATAGATTGATCTTGATCTACACTGGCTGGATTTTCTACATGGTTGCTCTTATAAACAAGTTGTAGAATACAAACTGAGTGGTTTTGCTAATCGTGATAAAATACCTTGGTTGCTAACAAGGAAGATAAACAGTATATGTGAGCTCATTTTGGGTTTTCGTTCTGGGTACTGAAAATCCTCGAAAGATCAATTATTGAATAGATCTGAAAACATTGAGGCAGAAGAAGAAAATCAAAGAACAATTATTATTATTGAATAAAACAGAGTCTCTGAATAAAATAGTTATATAAAAATGCAACAAAAGGACAAATTTAAATATTTCATTATGGGCAATTTCTCGTTTTGCCCAATGTTTTCAAAAGTCGTCTGCTGTAGAGGTGCCAGAAAGCGTCTAAATACTATTGTTTATCAAACCAGCCTGCAATTATGATACATTATACTTTCAACATTGTTAATAATAGGGCTACCCAGTACACTTATCTCCGGCTGTCATGGAAAATCAACCTTACTGTTCTTAGCGACCACTTCAGATCAGCGCAGTCTAATCTACCCCTGCACTGTTCAACACTAAGGCATAGATGGTTTCAAGAAAAGTCTGACAATCAATCTCTTTAGGATCCGATAAATAAATTTGTAACGATCCTGAAAGATCCGACCTGGAAAGGGCTCGAACCTTGGAGCTTTGATTCGAAGGAGAACCTTCGCTATAAAAGCTATAGCAAAGCAGTATATGTGCCCCCCTTATACGTATACATTGGCTACATATCCACAACACAGAGTTAAAGAGTCAATGATTGATTGCTCGGGGTTTAACGCCGTTTTCAACAATTTGTCAGTCATATCATGGCGATCAGTTCACCTACTCATGCGTTTCCTAGCTTTCTCACACCAGTACTCCATATACTTTCCAAGCAACTGGCTGCTTTTCCGAATAGACTGTAAAACAGCCCATTGGTAAAAGACGAATGACGCGTTAGAGAGTCAAACAACGATATCAGATCTCGCAAAACGCCACTTATCTAGAGTTGGACGGGTTTACTAATTCCACTAAGGTTTGTATTCCTGGAGCACTGCCCGTAAACAAGACGACCCAGACGCTTTATTCCTAGAAACTTTGCGATTTGGACGTGACCCGAATGGTTTAACCCTTGATAACCCTTTAACCGTTTCCCTCATATAAACGCTTTCTGACGCCTCTGCAGCAGACGGCTGTTTGAAAACATAGTGACAAAAGAAGAAATAACACTAAACGTGCAATTTCTCCTTTTGCCACAATGTTTTCCACTTTAAGTCCTATGTTATCCATTCAATTATTGAGATGTTGCAGTTTTGAAAAAATATGTTTAAAGTCGTCTGCTGCAGAATTGTCGTATGAGGGAAAGGGTTAACCGTTTCCCAGTTACAACAAATATGCAGCAGAAGACTTTGAAAACATTTTGGCCAACATATGAAAAATAAATCTCTGTAATTGAAGAGAGTTGTACACACTGTGGCAAAAAGAGAAATCGCTCGGTATGAGCAATTTCTCCATTTGTCACAGCGTTTTCAAAAGTTGTCTGCTGGAGAAGCGTCTGCATCTTGGAAAAGGGTTGATCTAAATGAGCTTCGTCTGGTTCGTACTGGGTCTTACTGTCTCTCCGGTTGTTGGTTGTCCGGAGCATATACAGTGTACATCATAAGTATAACGAGGGCTTGGCGTGAAACGGTTGTAACTAAAAACCTATTTTGAAAACCCTTGTTTAGGGGCAATTTTGACCCCTTTGTAAACAACGCAAATTTAGATGCCATTGCTCAGAACGAGCAATGGCACCTAAATTTCCATTGTTTACCAAGAAAAATTAGTTAACGCTTATAAAGACTTTATGGTGAGGTGATAAACCTTAGTAAAAAAAAATACCAATTTTAGTTACAACCGTTTCACACCAAGCCCTCGATATATATAACATGTGACGTGAGAATAGGATTTATATGAAAATGATACAGACATGTATTACCAAAACTCGAATAGCTATTTTTGTCAGAGGATGTTTTTAGATCAATATAAGATCCGATCCACGAGAAAACCAACATTGTAGCCTCTGCGTAACGTATCAACACAGATCAGCCTACACAGTCCGTGCAGGCTAATCCGGGCCGACACATTCCGTCTCTGGGAGATAGAGATAAACAGTAATGATTTCTGAAAAAGAAAATCAATATGAGGCGAAAAGTGTATGTCCGGGTTAGCCTGCGCGGTATGCTTAGGCTGATCCGGGTCGAAACTTTACGCAGAGTCCATAATTTTGTTTTTTCGTAATTCGACTCATAACATATACGAGATATGAAGACTCTATATAGATTACTCGAATGAGTTTTCAGTATAGGTAGATGTAACACACGACCTCTTGTTTCGCTTATAATAATGCCTTAAGATTTCAATTCTTAACAAGTAGTGTTAGTCAGCAAGGTAACTATTTATGTCAACTTACAGGGGCGTAGCTTTGCAATAATCAATGTGTAGGCCGTCTCGTGAGAAAATCAACATTATGGACTCCACCAGGATCAGCCTAAGCATGCCACACAGGCCTACCCGGATAGACACTTTTCGCTTCCTTTGGATTTTCTGTTTCAGGAATCACTACTCTATACATCTATTCCCCTAAGACGGAACGTGTCGGCCGGATCAGTCTGCGCGGACAGCACAGGCTGATCTGTTCGATACATTACGCAGATGTCTATCGCCGCAGCTGTATTTTGGGGCATTTTGAGAAAAAATGTGTAGGCACGTGCATACAGTGCTTAAAGGGAGCTACGCTCCTGACTTAGTCATTTACTTAAATACATTCCACCATTCTTGTTTTACAAAATGTTAGGGAAACAAAAATAAAGAAATATGCTTTAAAATATTTTAGTATTACTTAGTGCTAAGTAAGATTGGAGGAATTTGATCCTGGTCAGGACATACAACAAGCACTAAAAATGGTAGTAATGGCCCTCAGGGTTAAGGAATTAGCATAAAGATTGATTAACCGGTGACAAGATATATCAGACCGGTAGCCAAGAAGCTCCGCACTATCACTGAACTACTGTTGAAAACTGCGTAAAACACCATTCAAACTATCACTGAAATACTGTTGAAAACTGCGTAAAACACCATTCAAACTATCACTGAAATACTGTTGAAAACTGCGTAAAACACCATTCAAACTATCACTGAAGATGATAAATACACCCTAAACAGCACCTTGACCTACACCATAACTTAATAAGTAAAAGGGCCATAACTCTGTTAAATAACATGCAATTGTAACTCCTTTATGATATGCACATCTCCTTTTGGTATATAAGCTTCATGTAAAATGTTATTGAATTCCACCCAGTGGTTTGTAAGAAATAGGCCGGACAAAATATGGCTTCCGACCGACAGACAGCCCGACACAGTGACTCCTATATACCACCTCTTGTTCGAAGGGGGTATAATAACGCAAAAGCTAAAAGCAATATATGTCAGTAATGTCACAGAACTGTATTGCACATAAGGTGAGTTTTTTCAACTTCCAAAACCCATATTTGATACTCAAACCCTATGGTGTGTGTACTCAAACTAATTTTCCCAGTGAGACGCTTATTTTGGGTAGCAAAAACATAGGGTTTGGTTGAGCAAAAAGAGAGATATTTAAGAGAAACGAACAATTTACCCCCACCACCCTATTATGTAGTCCTCTGATTCTATACACGATTCTATTTTGTTATCCACAACTAATAGAAATCTGAAATAAATTTGTCTAGAACCACTTTTCGTTTTCAACGTGACAAATGGCATCGATATAGACGTATTAAGTTGGAAATTTGTGAGATTTCTCAAAGGGGCTATTCGAGCAACACCACTGGACAAAATGATTATATCCGAGGATTTAAAAGAAAGTTACTATTTAGGACAGATTCCACACTGACACTGAACCTTTGTGTCAGTCAAGATTATCCTAAATGCATTTCTACAATGCTTCACAAACTGAATGATTTACAATAACGACACAGACTAGCTCCACTCCATCGATAGTCTGTGTGACCTCGATGTATGGCGCTTGCAAATCACACAAGGTTTGTTATTATATGACGGGGGCAAATTGAATACCATACATATTCGAAAGAAATTCAGGAAATCGTATGAATTCCAAGGCACTCAGACAATTTTGATATATTTTACATTTGGATTTGCTATTTTCTCTAATGGAATAATGGATGACTGGTATTTTCCTTTGTCAAAGAGTTCAATGAGGAATGACCATTTTAGCAATATATTTATAAAGAGAGATTAGATAATATACATCTCTAATGGCTTAAGTAAGTTTTGATATTGAAGTTAGAAAGCAAGGAAAGACATGGGTAAGTGGATTGGCATCCGTGATAGGACTGAACAAATGTTTAAAACAGTGTGAAAACCGTATCAATCAATTGATTCATAAAGGAGCTCCGATCAATTAAACGGACAACGTTTCACTTTCTATTCAGTTAAGGCATTTGATCATACATGATGAAAATACTCCAAACAGACTGGATTACAAATTAAAACCATATTGTTTCAAAATATCCAACTGTTTAATTCACAAATCCTCTTGTAATTTTGTAAATATGTTATTCATACCCTGTATATTACATGTAACATCCCTAGTGGTCGCCTTTCTGTAACACAAAGCAATAATCGCATGGATGTTGAAAGAGTCCACATTGGAACAGCTCTCAGTCTCTGTGTCACGGAAATCGTAAACAGGAGCTCAGTATAAGACCGTTCTTGGGAAAAGCGAGCATGTTGAATTTGTGAAGATATAAGTATTACTAAGAGCGCCGCAAGCGAACGCCAACGCTCGTTTGCTTTTTCCTAAGACGAAAAAGAGACATAACTGAATAGTTATTTAAACTAGAGTTATGTGAATTGGTTTTTAGCAATGCGTATTGTTCCCAGGAATATGTGTACCAAGATTCATATGAAAATGTTAAACGGTTTTGAGTTATGAGGTAAGGTTAAAGTTTTGTGACAACGCAGACGCCAAGTGTATCACAATACCCGACTTTTGCTTCCTCGAAAAAAAGGCGGGCTAACAATGAGTCTTTGTATCCGCACAGTTCGGTAAAGATCGACATCGCCCGTTTTTAACTTACACCAGCAAGTACGAAGCTTCTGTCAACAGGTGTTTATTCTGATAAGACTGAGCATATATACAGCCAGATCTTAACATAAACCGTTTAGATGTGCTTTATTGTACCATTTACAATGCACGTGCTTGTATAATGAGGATGGTGATCTGAAAAACGTTTGAACGACATAGTAGTAAATTGTACAGATCATGAGCTGACTTAAAGGACGAGCACGCCGGTCAACTGGAGTATATTCTGATAAGACTGCGCATATATACAGATCTTAACATAAACTGTTTAGAAGTGCTAACTTGTACCACTTACAATGCTCGTGCTTGTATAATCAGGATGATGCTCCGAAAAACGTTTGAATGACATAGTAATCAGTGAGGATCATGAGTTGACTAGATGGACTAAAAGTGTTGAAGGTCGGTTATTTTTTGACGCAAACAATTGGGCAATCACCCTGTAAAAAGTGTGGAGTAAAAGAAATACCGTTAGAACGTTGAACGTTGCATTAAGAACACATACGAATAGAAGTAAAAAAATAAATCTTGGTATATGTAATCAGTTTTCTACGATAAGTTCAAGAGTTTCAATATGACTTTCTACCGATAATACAGTGAAGTTTTCGAGAATGATACAGTATTTTGACAATTTGATTATCAAGTCATATTTCCCAATAGCTTGGTTAGTTTCACTTCAATTTCGGACTTTGTCATTTCAAAATGACTCTAAAATCTGAGAGTCCAACAAATGTCTGGTTCACGTTGTTGAGTTTCTATAATAGATTTCGAGAGTTACGATATCACTGAAGATCGACAATGGATAAATCAATTTTCTGGGAGTCTGGAGTTTGTTTGTAGTATGGACCAGGTTTATATATATCACCACAGCTGAACAAATAAAATAACCTATAACAAATGTTTCATCACCTATATCCGAAATTGGGAATTGAATGTCTGTTATAAGTTCGAGAGTTACAATATAACCTGTGATCGACACCGAACAGAGGACTATATAAGGGCGAGTAAACTGGTTTATTCCCAACAATATCTATCTTATTTCTCAACCAAACCCTAAATTGTCGCTTCTCAAAAGAATCGTCTCATTTAGACAACATAGGGTTTGAGTGTCAAATAAGGATTGTAGAACATTAAAACTGCCCCTCATCTAGAGCTCTGAATGAATATACCCATTATCTTGGCATTTGCACTTAGAACGAATGTTATATAATCAACTATATTGGTACCTGAATATTGAATATATAGGCCAACATTTTTTTATTTTTTGTTTTACGAGAATGCCTGCCCATTTTTTTCTAAAAATGAAATAAAAATAAAACAGTTTTGAGGTTTTCGCCGACCTCATTATTTGAGTTGAACAGAAATAAAATTGACAATATATTTGAGAGAAAACGCAGATAATCATGGTCTGTCAGAGGTTTAAATAAAGCGTGTTATTCTGTAATTCCAACATTCTAAGCACTTGGTTCAAGGTTTAATTTGTTAAACACACTGTCGGGGTTGGTGGGAGAGGTACACCTCCCCCTTCCGCAATGCAAACACTGGTAGGCTATATCCAATGCAGAATACAGGCATTTTGAATACTTAAGTTCATCTTGTAAGATGATAAAACTGCATTTTCTATCACAATTATGAAGTTGTAGTATTTTTTTTTTTTTAGTAGAGTGCTCAATAAAGAGACTTTAATTTTAATTTTATTTCGCCCTACCGACCCAATTTATTTTACAAAAAATCTCGTAAAACAGATAATAAAAAAATGTTGGCCCTATGATAAGTTCGGGACTCACATTATAACCGATGACCGACAATAGGTGCCACCATTATCTTGGAGTCTGCATTCTGTTTGTATAATGGATCAGCTTGTAAAAATAAATAGGATATAATGACATCGCTCTGTTCAATCTGTTTCCTTAATGTTCAAGACAAACGTCTCAGAGATTTCGTAATGTAATATATAGTATATTAATCATTTCTATTTTGAATATCTTGCTTGTATAACCATAATAAGGATATTCATTTACAGGGGCGTAGCTCCCTTTAGGCACTGTAGGCACGTGTCTACACATTTTTAGGCCCCAAAAGCAGCCGCGGCGATACACATCTGCGTAATGTATCGACCAGATGATCCTGCGCTATCCGCGCAGACTGATCCAGCCGACACATTCCGTCTTAGCGGGATAGATGTATAGAGTAGTTATTCCTGAAACAGAAAATCCACAGGAGGCGAAAAGTGTCTATCCAGTTAGGCCTGTGTGGCATGCGTAGGCTGATCCGGGTCGATACTTTACGCAGAGTCCACAATGTTGATTTTCTCACGCGGACTATAGCAAAGCTACGCCCCTGATTTATCATACATAGAGAAGAATGAATGGTAGCTTTCTCATGTGTAAGCTGCTGCTTTATTGGGTTATAACAACCATTCAACTCTTTACCTGATAATGGCGACATAAGATGCAGTTTGAAAACATTGAGGCAAAAGTATATACAACAGAGCTCTAGATACGGAGCGTTTTGCATGTTCTAACATCCTTACTTGATCCTCTAAGCCTATGTTGTGGGTACTCAAAAGAATCATCTCAGTGAGACGATTCTTTTGAGTACCCACAACATAGAATTTGCTTTTATAATAAGAGAGAAATTATGGGAAAAAGAGCTGAATTCCCCTCCTTATCTGGACCTCTGTACAAAACATCTCATTTATAAACCGTGTAATACATTTCAGTCGCCTAGCAGTTCCGTTGAGGGATGTTTGTCAAAAAAGCAATACACTTAACAATCATTCAAAACAACTGGACACATAATTTAAACATTGTTTATAACTACGGTCTTTGTTGGAACAATGCATTACATCCGTCTAGATAGTAGCAAACTTAGAGCCACAACGACCGAGGTTATGAACGAACTGATAGACATATTGGATACCTATCAAAGTCATCGGGTCATCGGGTCTTAATTGGCATCAACCTCGTAAATAATAACATGTCCTTTTAGTTACAGTAACGTTTTTACGGTTGTAACGAGTACCATCCAACGAGGTTATTGCTAACCGCAACAGGTGCTAAGAAGAAGTTGAGTCATTGCTCACATTTGGATTAGTGTAATGAATAACATCTCTAGTTTAAATTACATTTACGAGTTTATCTAAAGAATGACGTTTGTAGTTATTGAGTTTTAGTTGTTAACATTCGATGCCAATACATATAGTTTATTATGTAATTTAATTGGTCTTGTAAACCGCCTCGGTGGTGTAGTGGTAGAGCGTCCACCTCGGTTACGAGAGGTCACGGGTTCGATCTCTGACCGGGTCACACCAAATACTTTAAACAAATGATAGTAAGTAATGACTGCCTTCCTTGGCGCTCAATGTTGCGGAGTAAGCATAACGACTGACTGGCTGGTGTCAGAACAAGTGAACGAGTAGTACTGGTAACTTAATCTGGGAACGCCGAGATATAACTGAATACTGATTACTGAATATTGTTGAAAGCGGCAGAAAACACTGAACACTCAATCAATAAGTTTTGTGATGCTTTAAAGGGACAGTAATCCGGTTAAATTGGACTTGGCATGTCGCTTTGGTTCTTTCCTGACCTAAAATTACATATGAGCCGTCCCGCGAGAAAACCAACATTATGTCGTCAGCGTAATGTATCGACATAGATCAGCCTGCGCAGACTGATCCGGGCCGACACATTCCGTCTCAGGGAGAAAAATGTATAGATTAATGATTCCTGAAACAGAAAATCCACAGGAGGCGAAAGGTGTTTACCCGGGTAAGCCTGCGCGGCATGCTTAGTTTGACCCGGGTCGATACTTTACGCAGAGTCCACAATGTTGGTTTTCTCGCGGGACGGCTCAATTATATCGGAAACGATAGGAGCTGCCCCCACAAGTAAACTGTCGTTATAAAGTCATACTTTGTATTGCATATCGTATTCAATGTTTTTTAAAGTGCTGATGATTTGATTTGCTTTCAAGAACACGTTTCACGTTAAACCCTTGACGACATCATCCATGAACAAAATCCAGCAACTGAGATTGAAATCTTAATTACGAATCAGAGAATCTGAATGCAACCATGCGTGATTGCTTTGAAGCCACTTCACATCTACAAAAGCGAAACAAATGTTTATACGACCGCGTAATGATCGATCAGACTTGGCGGTTGACTGGACTGGTTCTGTTCGGACGTCCTGAACATTGGTTTCTTGTGGGACCGCACATGTTAGAGCCTCGTCTTGGTTTTATATGTTGTGCTTATTGATGACAACAGCAATCTAGATTTATCTGGGACTATACTTTTCGAAAGCAGCAACCATTTTTGTTTAACCTATTTATAGCAAATCGCCAATGTCATGTTTGGATACTAGTATGACGTTTTTAAACTATTTACTACAATCACGAATTCAACTGATGGAATAAGTAAATTGCAGGTCAAACGCTTGTTTTGGCTTGGCTTTTATATACATGTACATGCTAAGATCTTGGCAGCGCGGGGCGTCGTTGGCATACTACAGTAAAACTTAAAAATCGATGTGTATGCCGTCTCGTGAGAAAATCAACATTGTGGACTCTGCGTAAAGTATCGACCCGGATCAGCCTAAGCATGCCACACAGGATTACCCGGATAGACACTTTTCGCCTCCTGTGGATTTTCTGTTTCAGGAATAACTACTCTATACATTTATCCCCCCCCCCCCCCCCCCCCCCCCCACACACTAAGACGGAATGTGTCGGCCGGATCAGTCTGCGCGGATAGCGCAGGCTGATCTGGTCGATACATTACGCAGATGTCTATCGCCGCAGCTGCTTTTTGGGGGCATTTTGAGAAAAGTTAACAATTAATAATACTTCAAACTGAAAAACTACATTTTGAATACAAAACGTTGTATCATGTTTACATTATCTGTTATGAATGTTTTATACGAACATATAAAGAGTCCATATTTATGAAGATCGAGAGAAAAAAAATCTTAACATATCTCATCTCCTTTCATTTGCTTCAAAAATCGATACGTATAATGTAATCACGTGTTTTGTGCCATTAACGTTTCTGATGGTGTCCGAGTCATATACACAGGCTGTCTTACATAGGAAAAACTTTATTCTTTACAGCCATCACTATTTTATATTAACACTTTCCCACATACAGCAAATCTGCAGTAAACGACTTTGAAAAAAAACTAAAAAATCTCTATAATTGTAGGTATAATTAATGTAAAAAGTTGAAAACATTATGGCAAAAGGAGAAATTGCTCGTTTTGACCAATTTCTCCTTTTGTCGCAATGTTTTTAAAAAACGTCTGCTGTAGATGAGTAAGAATGCGTCTATAGGTGGGAAATGGTTAAACTCACATTGCACATGTATGTTACGTGTTTTAACAGAATGGACAATTACTCGTGAACACTTTGACAAAATGGATGATTACCCAGCGAATGTACGTACTTACTTAGACCCCCGTGTCGACTCTAAGGTGTGTTTTACCTTGACTTGGGTCGTTATGATCGTCACACCGGATGTCGTATTTCTTCCCACGGGATCATTAGGATTGCAAAGATTTCTACGTTCATAAATATCGGAGCAACATTTCTTTTAAAAAAAATTCAATGACTGTCAAACCTTCCAATTTCGGAAAAACATCGAATCACCGAAAGAGCTGAATGAATCAGAATGGATAAAACAATGTAAAGCACAATTGATGTTACTCCTGCTACAATGTTGGTCAGAATCGGAGATAAAAGCTCGACATCAAGTAGTGTTACTTATCTAGTGCCACCGTATTATCGAGTTCTACCGATAATTTAACCCTTTCCCTCATATAGACGCTTTCTGACGCCTCTGCAGCAGATGGCTTTTTGAAAACATAGTGACAAAAGAAGAAATTGCTCAAAACGAGCAAATTCTCCTTTTTGCCACAATGTTTTCCACTTTTAGTCATAGGTTATCCATTCAATTATAGAGATTTTCTATTTTTTGACAAAATATGTTCAAGTCGTCTGCTGCAGAATTGTCGTATGAGGGAAAGGGTTAATGGTATATTTTAAGGGTCTGAAGTCTGCAACTTTTGCGCTTTGGCAGTTTCTACTTACCGTTGTTGTTTTTTTGTCAGATTTATGACAACTAGCAGCTGAATAAAACAATCAATTTAAAAAAAAAATACCAAGTCTGTATGTATTTGATCGTGTGGACCTTTATCATCAAAAGATATATAATTCTTTTGAATGAACTTCAACTTAGTTATACAACCTAAATAGTTCACGTGTTTTAATTCGTTTTCTGTTACGTTTTTAAACTAGGCTAGATTATTAAAGTGACGTGTAGCCCAATTTAGGATGGTTGATAGAAACTCATTACACGTCTGACATATTCCGCTTAGGAAGTCCAAGTTCAATTGACGTTCATTTAAATGGTACAAAGACCCCCTAATAATGTGACCAACTAACCCATAATACGATTCTAGCTTTGAGCGTTGCTGCGCTTGAACTCTAGGTACAGCTGCACTTATTATGACAGTTCAACGACCAGTAAGGCAAACCGACACATCTTAAACTCTATTCGCCACACGTTATGATTCCTTGTCAAGTATTCCCTTGTAATAATGCAAACACAAATCCCGTGAATTATTCATGAAAGAAAAATGATAAAATCTATTTCAAGTAGGGTCGAATCTGTTACTATTTCAGCTTGAAGAAATGTAAATGAGAACGATTTATTAGAATTGTGACGATTTCGGAGCAGTGTTACGTCTGATGTACAGACAAACTTGTGTTAGCAGTCACCTCTGTTATGCAGCCGTCTTGCATTAAGCAGCCAGTTGAAGATTAACCCAAACACATTTCCCTCCGTATTTGACTCTTAGTAACTAGCAATGAGTGTTCAGCACACAATTCTGACTCTTCCTTGGGTGGCTGCTTTATACAAGTTTGATTTGTTTAAATGATGTTT
The DNA here is from genome assembly GCA_031761405.1 of Serripes groenlandicus. Classification (NCBI taxonomy): domain Eukaryota; kingdom Metazoa; phylum Mollusca; class Bivalvia; order Cardiida; family Cardiidae; genus Serripes; species Serripes groenlandicus. The sequence continues at coordinate 513,038 of JASEVX010000071.1, forward strand.
TATGCAGCTTTTAACAGTTTTGAATGCCGTTTTGTCAGTCTACTACCGCTACAGATTGCCAATTTGTCTCGACACCAACACTTGGGGGCCGAACTGCTATATTTACAAAATCCTTAAATCCAAGGATATAATCTACTATTACCAACTTGACAGACTTTGGTATGGTGTGCCCGGGAATTGGTCACTGATACTCTCGTTCCCGAAGCAGACACTCTTACCATGTATATCGCTAAGGCGGTTGAAGTACAGTCGAAGATCACCTTTCTTTAGCAATTCCCTGTCTGTAACATCCACATATTTAATTTCCCAATTACTCATTGTCTGCATAAATGACCCAGTAATTAAAAGACCACATTTAAACAAAGAACAGATTGTTCTGTTCTTGGTGGATGGTCTTTAACCAGGTTGGACTGTACATTGTAATTATACGCCCCTGTAATTTACAGACGCATCAGCAGCAAACGAAATTTGATTTCAAGTAAAGAAATTCTTAATTTATCCTCTAGCCAAAATGTGTTCCACTCTATTTTCAATTATAAATGTCTAGATCGTTTCCAAGTCGTCTGTTGCCGTTTTGTTACATGTGGAAAACGGTCCAACTGCGTCGAGCTGAATTTCTACAATATGGATGTAAAACTGTCCATTTCGATATTTGACAAGTGATCACATATTTGTTTCAACATATTCTGCTATCAATTGATAAATAAGCAACGGATCAATCAAATAGACTAATATTGGATTGCCCAAACCTGCAGCCTGCTATAGGTCAATCTCATTAAAACCAGACCTAAACAACACTGATATAGCAATGGCTGTTGCATATTTGATGACTGCCTATTATAGGTCTTCTCAGATTTACCTTTGCGTCAGCCAATTAAATTGACGCCTATTAAAGCGGTAGGTATCGTCATGGGGAGATAACCTATACAAATAAACGAGATAGAGAAGAGATGTTTAGCAAGGAGGACCCAGAGGTATTTGTATCGTGTGATTATATAGGACAAAAATAAACGAGCACCTGCTCATGAATACTTAAATCCGAGGCGGCCTTTTATGCGGTGTCGTCAGATCCAATATTCAAGTATTTTCTGTCTAATTTCAATAAGTTCGGCTATTGGTATTCATTGTTTGTAACAGTTACTTAAAGTCGTCTGTAATAGTAGTTTAACGTCGTCTGTAACAGGATATGCAATTGTTTGATTTAGCGTATAGCGGGATAAGTGTTAAAACTAGTGATTAAACAGATCATATCCGATACATAACCCTTATCCTACTTTACACAATTAAATCAACATTTAAATGTTCTATTTTAAACCAAAATCGCAAACAATGCTCACCAAGATCAGCAGGCTCAGTTCGCTACTCAGTTATATATAATAATTCCTATATGAAAGGACTTGTCTAAAATCGGGGATGAGGATTTCGGTTACAAGTAGGGTTTGGGCGGCATTTCCATTCAACACTTTATCGAATTCGTGTCTTTTCTGAATGTTGAAAACAAATTACTTCTGACTGTGAGTTAATGGACTTTCTTAGACATAACATTTCGGATCACTAACCACTCGGCCACGGCAGATTTATGTTTAATGAGTTACTCAAACAATTATGATTAACATTTTTGGCTTTAATACCATTGTGAGACAAATAAAAAAAATCATTATTGTAAATGTATACTAGTTTTATTTGACGAGGTTCACATCGGTTGTTGACAAAAAAAATTGATAAGTTATCTGTCGTATCTCCAAGGAAGTTGCGCCATACAAATAAGAGTCGTGTGACATCTTCGTTTAGTTATCATATAAAATAGAGAAAACAATGGGTTACCCTTCTAGATTACTCTCAGAGGTTAACAATTCAAATCGACGGTTGACAAAAGTCATTGATACATTATATTTCCAATTCAGAATGATTGGCGCCTTAACAATATGTCTCATGTGACATCTTTGTTTTGTTTGGAAATACAATGGGGCTACACTTCTAGATTACTGTAAACAATTACAGTCCAATCGACGGTTGACAAAAGTCAATTACACTATATCTATCTTATCTCCAAGTGAACCACTTCGTAGACAAATGAGTGACATCTTCTTGTCGGGATCACATAAAAGTAGGGAAAACTCGACCTAGTCGCATTGTTTATGCGGTCGCACACATTTTGTTTGCAGATGCATGTTGGAATGACGATCTGTCGCGTACCAATATTGGTACATTAATCTCTGACTCTATTTAAGGAAATAAATCGTGTGAACCATATTTCCTACGCTGTCGCTCTTAAAGCTACCAAATTCGGCATTAAGGTTCATCTTTGGAATACAATATCGCTTACGAGAACTTGGTCGCTCTAACCTTGACCTTGTCCTCATTTAAAGATAAAGCTTGTAAATACCTTTATTCAAAAGCTACATGTACTACATGTATTACACTATCGCGATAGCTCAGTTGATAACGAAAAGCGCTACCACTCTAGGGGTTGTTGGTTTGTGACAACTTGGTCACTATAACCGTGACACTGACTCCATTTAAGATAAAGCTTGGTAATGCATTTGTTTAAAGCTATCGCACTATTGCGATAGCTCAGTTGGTAACGTAGAGGGCTATCAATCTAGAGGGTGTTGGTTCAAATCACATCTCGGCTATTCCATATGTCCTATGATGGAATTAAGTCATTGTGACCAACGTCATTTACCTTCTATTAGTAGACTAAATAGTATATATGGGATGATATATTGGGACGATTGTTGTGTGGAATATTGGTCCCAAAAGCAAGAACACATGTTTCTTAAATTGTTTTTTTTTTATGGTGTAACTTAAATTCAGCCGAAGACTGCGTTAAACTCCAATGAAGCTATCAACTAACATTATACTTTAGGTAAAAGAGGTTGGCGAACTTACTGTTTCTTACATAGCACTGTCTAACCCGTATCTATATTTAATTTGATTTAAAACTGAGGAGTCTTGCTGGTTTTAGACAGAGGGACGCCTTTTTTTTTATAAATCTGTTTCCTTCTAATCCAATTCTGTATTATTTAAATTTAATACTGTGTATTGATGGTTTAAGATAGTGAAGGGCCATGCTTGTAACCCTGTTTCCTTCTTATCCAAATCTGTATTTATGTTAATAACTACTGAACATTGATGGCTTTAGATAATGAAGCGCCATTTGTGTGAGTCTGTTTACTTCTAATCTATATATATATTATTAGTAGTACTGAGTAGTGATGGTCTTAGACAGTGAACCACCATGTTTGTAACACTCTTCCTTCTAATTCAAATAATTTTTGCCCGATTTATTACTAAATATTCAAGGTTTTGGATAGTGATGCGCAATATGTATAGTTAGTTTCCTTCTAATCCAAATCTATACTGCTTGATCTAGAACTATCGGTTTTAGATAGTGATGCGCCAGGTGTGTAAGTCAGTTTACTTCCAGTACGGTTCTATATTGTTTGAATTTGTACTGATTTTTAACAAATGTAGATAATGAACCACTCAGTTTCCTCCTCAATCTAACACGGCGACTCACAATATATAATTACCATAAAACAAAATACACTTAGAAAGTTTACATGTTGCATTACACAGGGAATACTAATATGCGGCAAGGCAGTTCGAAAGAACAATCCTCTTTTACGCGTTAGTGCATTTACATAGATAACGTGCAAAACCCTTTTCGGCATAAAACCTTTCGTCTGAGCCCGATTTTTTCAATTCAATTTGGAGCAGTTTAAAACCGCAAACAAATTATAAAGGTTTATCAAGTATATCACAGTCAGTGAAGGTCACATGATTAACGATAAAAGTGACCGATAATCATACATGTACGTGGTATATATTTCTACATTAAACGTTTGATCTAATACTTTTATGTTATAATAATTCTTAGAGCGTGTGGAGTTAATCACGCTTTTAAAATGGAAATTTTTGATCCCTCGGAAATATCATCTGATGAAGGAAAATCTATGGTACCCGACATGCTTGACTTATACTGCGATCCTTGTTCCGAGGGCGGAAACCATCTACAGGTAGAAGGATATTGTGTGGACTGTGAACATTATCTGTGCAAGATATGCTTTCAACATCATCTTAGACCAAAACCTTGTAAAAGTCATCGATTACTAGATAGACAACAGATGCCTTTTGCGAAACCCAATACAATATACAAGGACGAGTGCACTGATAAATGTGGAACTCATAAAGATAAGATAATTGAATATTTCTGTGAAGATCATAACGTATTGGGATGTACAGTCTGTGTTACACTTGGGCATAGGTCATGTACCGTGGGTTACATTCCGAATTTGTCTGACAACTTATTTGAAAGTCTGGAATATCAACAGTTTAAGGCTGCCGTTGAATCCATAACCCAAACAATTAAAACCATCCAGGGTGCGGTGAAACGAAACTTCAATGATATCAAAACATACGCTGATACAGCTATGAGTGAAGTCAGAAAATTCAGACAAGATGTTGACAGCTACTTTGATGAGCTTGAAAGAATTATTTCAGAGAAAATATTGCAGAACCAAATGAAGGACCAAGAAAATATTCAAGCCATATCGGAGCAGTGTGACACACTTGCAGAGGAAATTGAGAAGATTCATAAAGAAATAGATGATAACGAAATGAAAGATCAGAAATGTCGTCTATTTGTTGACATCAAACGACTTCATGAAACTATTGATTATCACAAAACCACTGTGAACAAACTGGAAATGGACAATAAAGTAATAGAGAACATATTCATTCCTTCAAGCATTGTTTCGGATCTTATACAAGATTCGTCAGAACAGTTCGGATCCTTGATTCCAATTAGTGCTATTCCTGTCTCCATCGACACTGATCCCAATGAAAGTAGTAGTAACCATGGAATAGCTACCTTATCAAACGGAAGAAGAATCCAAAAAGTAATTATTCAGAAGAGATGTACGAGGCTTGTAATTTAATTGGGAATACTATAACAAATAAATGGACTTTTGCAAGCAATACAAAAGTCCGCTGCCGGACGAGGACATCACATTTTGTATTGGACAAACAATGCACTGCATACACTTTGGATAAATAAAATGTACCTTGATCATAACCACATGAATGAAAAGAAGTGCTGTATATATAAGTTTATTTTAGACAGCATAAAAGTTGTCTAGAGTCCTGTTGTTTATCCAGGATACGTTAAAATATATGTCTCTCAAAACCGTCATAGGTAGGACATTCGTAAAAAAAGTGAAACTCATCTATAATAATATCCATATAAATGGCAAAAACGGTAATTTCTTGGAATCTATCCTGAGTAAGGAAAAATATAAAATGAATTTAAATATAGTTCTGGGTTAATAAATGATTTGAAATATTTGTATTGTTGTCCTTTTCCCGCGTTGTTTTTATCCATATACCATTTTTGTACGTAGCAGTCTTGAATGCGTTGTTTAAAAAAAACCTTTACCTATGTCTTGTGAAATCCATACATACCCAAAGCCTTAAATAAACAGGAGATTTGTTATACAGGTTGCTCATTTATTTCTACCGGCCTCATCGAGGCGTTTCAACATCATGTAGCAGTGCTTCGGGTACCTATGGATTTCCATGCGAGTTACTTTTAGCCAGTATTTAATACAATTAGGCATGTAAAATGTACAAAGAGGTAGACGTCCACATTCTCCTAAAATAAATGGTTCCGATGTAGCTTACATTTTATATGAACTCTTGCAACCTTATCAGAATACTTATAACCCTAAACTTGAGACACATAGCATAGAAAAGGCTTGACAGTTGTATCAACAATGTTGAAAGCATCTAAAGGATCTACTCTTCCATACAATTGCTGAAATCGGAATATATAAATGAATGATTCATCGCTTGTTGTGACCACGTTTCTAAGGTGTGTCAAAGAAAATGTAGTTTACAGTCTCGATTTGGTTTCCTATATAGAACCATTTTTCAGTCCGTTTAAGTATTCCATCATTACGGAAGACAACGTTTTGCCTTTGTAATGCACGGAATGTATCGGAACAAGTTACAAAGGCATCTGCAGACATAAGAGCGTATAACTCTTCAACATCTTCAGAGATAAAAACACCACGATCGTATTTTGAGAAAACAATATCATTGATAAAAAGAGAAGAAATAAACGTACTACTAATACATCCTTGTCTTGTACCCGTTTTACAACTAAAATAGCTCGTAAGTTTATCATCACTTTTACATATGACTGAAGTTGTGAGTTCATTGATTGAACGCAGGTCACGTATCCTTTGGTAAAATACTAGTATTAGGTTCGGAAATGTTCCTAGACCATGGGCACACCACCATGACCGCCACACGCAGGAATCGATACGGAAACATTTCTGTTTAACGTCCTATGATATGTATTCCTTTAAAAACACTGAGAAAAAAAGAAATTCTCATTATTCCATAACTATCCTTTTTTTAGATGACGGGGTTCACACCAGTAGCTGACACAATTATTGATAAGTTATCTTTCCTATCACCAAGTGAGACGCGCCTTATCAACAAGAGCATTTTAACATATATATGCAATGTATTGGTATCACATACAGGAGGGGAAGAAGTGTGGCTACACTTCTAGATTTCTGTCAGACATCAAATCGACAGTTGACCAAAGTCGATGATAAGTTATCTTTCCTATCTTCAAGTAAGACGCGCCTTACCAATAAGCGTATGTTAACTATTGGTATCACATACAGGGAGATTAAGCAGTGGGGCAACACTTCTAGAAGTTTCAGATTCAATCGACGGTTGACAAAAGTCATTTATAAATTATTTTCCTATCTCCAAGTGAGTCACTCCGTAGAAAAAATTGTATTGTGACATCTTCTTGTCGATATCACATAAAGGAGGTACAACTCGTCCTGACCACAGTTGCTATGCTGTCGCACATAGAGGTCTCAGATTTGGTTTGCAAACGCATCTTGAAAAATTGATCTGACGCGTACCAATATTGTTCATTTACCGCTGACCCTATTCAAATAAATAAATCGTGTGAACCATATTTCGTATGATGTCGCACCTATATTCAATATAACGGTCGGTCGTGGGAAAACAGTGTATTGCTATAACATTGGTATTGACCCTGTTTACATATATAGCTTGTAAGTGCCTTATTTCTTGAACTATCGCACCTAGCGTTCCCAGATATAGCTTGTAAGTGCCTTATGTCTTATAATATAGCACCTAGTGTTCCCATATATGGCTTGTAATTGCCTTATTTCTTATACTGTCGCACCTAGTGTTCCCATATATAGCTTGTAAGGGACTTATTTCTTATACTATTGCACCTACATGTAGAGTTCCACATTTGGTTTGAAGATGTATCTGAAGAAGGTGTTTCATGGACTAAATTGAAGGTGCTGTAAACTTGACCTCGACCTTTGGCAGGAGTACAAAACATCCTTGTCTATGCTTTATTTCCTACACTATTACATTTATTGATTGGTTGGGGTTTGATGCCGATTCTTCAAAGGTGACTTAATTTTAACCGTAAGCACAAACAACATGTTTATTCTTGACAAGAAAAACAATTACTCAGACTAATTTATATCATAAAATGTGATTTTGATAGTATGATAAAGTTTTCTTTGGAAATTATCTGCTAACAATGCTGATACTGAAGGCTCTGGCCAGGCTGATACTAAAGGCTCCAGCTCGACTGATATTGAAGGCTCTGGCCATGGTGATACTGAAGGCTCTGGTCAGGCAGATACTAAAGGCTCCAGCTCTACTGATATTGAAGGCTCTGACCATGCTAATACTGACGCAATGGCCAAGATGACACGTAAGGCTCTTGGCAGGCTGATACTGAAGGCTCCAAGCCTAATTTACGAAGACCAACACAACCGTCCCACCAGTACTTTCAGTTATTTGACCCACAGGTCCTTTCAGTGCTTTGATCACAGAATCTGTTTGGCGTGAACATTATTCCGCTTCGAATTATATGTTTTGGCGTGGTATTTTCCCGGTGCAGCCTGTGTTATCAGGAACGTAGTAACTCCGAACAACAGTTTAATTATTGTGTAGTTTGTTAACACTGGAACGAATGGCTGTCGACAACCGTCCAAAAGATGAAATATGACAAATTCATCTGGAGCATCGTTTATGACTAGAAATTTGAGTCATGGAAGACGAAGAAACAAATGTTAAACAAAACCTTACATTTTAAATAAATTTGGCTCGTCGATACCGTCCAGCCATTAGATTGAGTCATCAGAACGTCCTCATCGAAGACGGTAGAGAATGGTTCGATTCTCGAAAATGTCACACGATGTTCTTTAAAAGTAGTCGTAATAACCAAGTATGTTGTATGGAGTACGGATGTGAGAACGTCTGGACAAACATAAAAATGGCGTTAAACTCCTATTAAACTGTCCATAGGTCAAGGTATGGCTCCGATTAAGTTTTTATTCTACCAATTGCACGATATACGGCCACGGTATTCCGTTGTCCTTGTTTTGTTTTCTGCGTCGTGTTAACTAACGTGTCTGTTCAGAATCTCTGAGAATATGAGCCGTCCAGCAAGACAAACATAATTGTGGACTCTGCGTAAAGTATCGACCCGGATCAGCCTTAGCATGCCGCGCAGGCGTACCGGGATAGACACTTTTCGCCTCCTGTGGATTTTACGTTTCAGGGATCATTATTCTATACCTCATTACCCATGAGAAGGAATGTGTCGGCCCGGATCGCGCAGGCTGATCTAGTCGATACATTACGCAAAGGCCATACTGTTGGTTTTTCGCGGGACGGCTCATATATGATATTTAGTGATTTTACTTGGTATTCACATTTCTTTGCTTAATACACCGTTTTTGTCTGAAACGGTCATACATCCCCTAACTTCTCTCTAACTTTTACAAACACATATATCAATCACGAAATAAGGAGGCCGACATTCTTTAATTGGCGATTAGCGACAATGTCAATCAGTTTGATCAGGATCCTCTATTTTTCAATTATAAATGCCTCGTTTCCAAAGTCGTCTGTTGCCGATTTGTTACATTTGGAAAATTGTCCACCTGCGTCGAGCTGAATTCCTACAATAAGGATGTACAACTGATGACTGCCGATTACACGTCTTCTCAGATTGAGCCTTGTGTCAGCCAATTAAATTGGCACCACTAAAATCGTTAGGTATCGACAGGGGAGATAACCTATATAAAACACGCGATAGAGAAGCGGATTTTAAAAGCAGGACCGAACGTTATCTGTATCGTGTGATTTCATTGGTTAAAAATCCCCGAGAGCACCTGCTCATGAATACTTAAAAGTACAGGGTCAATTTCGAGGCGGTCTTTTATGCGGTGTCGTCAAATCCAATATACGTACAGCGAAATATAATTTCAATGAGTTCGGCTATAGGTATTCATTGTTCGTAACAGTAATTTAATGTCGTTAGTAACTGTAGTTTGAAATTGTCTATAACTTGTTATGCAATTGTTTTATATAGTGTATAGTGGTATAAGTGTTAACACTAGTGATAAGACCATATCAGATACATGTATAACCCGTCTCCTACTTTACACAACTTACATCAACATTTAAATAATCTATTTTAAACCATAATCGCGATTTACCCTTACCAAGATCACCAGACTCAGTTCGCTTCTCAGAAATCAAAAATAAACACCCGAAATACATTTATAAACAGTGTAGACCCAGACTGGCCAGCGCATCCGTAGAGTATGATCAGTCTCTACACGGTGTGTTGTGTTATAACATAAACGAGGGAAGCAATAGGGATACACATCTAGATTGCTCTCATAAGTTTACAGTTCAAATCAATGGTTGACAAAAGTCATTATAAATTACCTTTCATATCTACAAGTGAGATTCGTACTTAAACATTTATGTATTGGTATCACATACAGGAGAAAATACAATGGGGCTACACTTCTAGATTACTGTACACAATTACAGTCCAATCGACGGTTGACAAAAGTCATTTATAAAATATCTGTCCTATCTCCGAGTGAGCCACTTCGTAGAAAAATGAGTAATGTGACATCTTCTTGTCGGGATCACATAAAGGAGGGACAACTCGACCTGGCTACATTGTTTATGGTCGCACAAATTTGGTTTGCAGATGCATGTTGCAATGACGATCTGTCGCGTACCAATATTGGTACATTGACCTCTGATCCTAGTTCAGGAAATAGATCGTGCGAACCGTATTTCCTATGCTGTCGCACTTATAGCTACCAATTCGGTATGAAGGTTCATCTTGGGTATACAAACTTGGTCACTATAACCTTGACATCCAATTTAAAGATAAACCCTTACAATACCTTTATTAAAAGCTATCGCACCATTGCGATAGCTCGGTTGGTAACGAAGAGGGCTCTCACTCTAGGTGTTGTTGGTTCAAATCCCATCTCGGCAATTCAATTTGTCCTAAGATGGAATTAAGTCTGTGTGACCAACGTCATTCACCTTCCATAACTAGGCTAAATAGTATATATGGAATGGTAGATTGGGAGGATTGTTGTGTGTAATATGTGTGCCAACATCAAGAACTCATGTTACTTGAATTGTTTGTTGTGCTATAACATAAAAACAGCTAAAGACTGCATTAAACTACAATGAAGCTATCAACCAACATTTTTTATAAATCTGTTTCCTTTTAATACAATTCTGTATTATTTAATTTTAATACTGTGTATTGATGGTTTTAGATAGTGAAGAGGCATTTGTGTGAATATGTTTTCTTTTAGTCTAACTCTATATTGTTTGAATTAGTATCGAGTAGGGATGGTTTTAGACAGTGAACCACCATGTTTGTAACACTCTTCCTTCTTATACAAATATATTTTTCCTGATTTATTACTGAGAAATTATGATTGAGATAGCTGTGTGAAGTTAGCTAAACATACGACATTCGACATTCGACATTCAAAAGTTGGAAAAAAATTCGAATGTCGTGCTGACACGACATTCGACATTCAAAAATAAAACTTCAAAAAATCGAATGTCGTGCTGGCACGACATTCGACATTCGACATTCAAAATAAAACTTCAAAAAATCGAATGTCGTGCTGGCACGACATTCGACATTCAAAAGTTGGAAAAAAAACCGAATGTCGTGCTGGCAGGGCCGTAAGTCGAATTTCTACCCCAATTTACCGCATAATTTAAAGGGAGCACTCGGTCCTAGAGGCCTTAGTCAAGGCAGTCGAAGCCCGAACATTTCACAATGGAGTGGAACACTTTTTTTTTTTTTACGGGACATCTACCAGGGCCGTAAGTCGAATTTCTACCCGAATTTACCGCGTAATTTAAAGGGAGCACTCGGTACTAGAGGCCTTAATCAAGGCAGTCGAAGCCCGAACATTTCACAATGGAGTGGAACACTTTTTTTTTTTTTCACGGGACAGCTACCAGGGCCGTAAGTCGAATTTCTTCCCGAATTTACCGCGTAATTTAAAGGGAGCACTCGGTACTAGAGGCCTTAATCAAGGCAGTCGAAGCCTGATCATTTCACAATGGAGTGGAACACTTTTTTTTTTTTTTTTCACGGGACAGCTACTAGGGCCGCATAATTCAAGGGAGCACTCGGTCCTAGAGGCCATAGTCAAGGCAATCGAAGCCCGAACATTTCACAATGGAGTGGAACACTTTTTTTTTTTCACGGGACAGCTACCAGGGCCGTAAGTCGAATTTCTACCCGAATTTACAGCGTAATTTAAAGGGAGCACTCGGTACTAGAGGCCTTAATCAATGCAGTCGAAGCCTGATCATTTCACAATGGAGTGGAACACTTTTTTTTTTTTTTTTCACGGGACAGCTACTAGGGCCGTAAGTCGAATTTCTACCCGAGTTTACCGCATAATTTAAAGGGAGCACTCGGTCCTAGAGGCCTTAGTCAAGGCAGTCGAAGCCCGAACATTTCACAATGGAGTGGAACACTTTTTTTCTTTTTTTCACGGGACAGCTACTAGGGCCGTAAGTCGAATTTCTACCCGAGTTTACCGCGTAATTCAAGGGAGCACTCGGTACTAGAGGCCTTAATCAAGGCAGTCGAAGCCTGAACATTTCACAATGGAGTGGAACTTTTTTTTTTTTTTCACGGGACAGCTACTAGGGCCGTAAGTCGAATTTCTACCCGAGTTTACCGCGTAATTAAAGGGAGCACTCGGTACTAGAGGCCTTATACTCAAGACATTCAAAAGTTGGAAAAAAACCGAATGTCGTGCTGGCACGACATTCGACATTCGACATTCAAAAAATAAAAGTTCGAAAAAAGCAAATGTCGTGTTTGCACGACATTCGACATTCGACATTCGATATTCAAAAGTTGAAAAAAGATCTCACGGGAGTGGAACAACGGCCTTAAGGCGGATTTCTACCCGAGTCTGCCAGCACGACATTCGTTTTTTTTCCAACTTTTGAATGTCATGACTATAAGGCCTCTCGTACCGAGTGCTCCCTTGAATTACGCGGTAAACTCGGGTAGAAATTCGACTTACGGCCCTAGTAGCTGTCCCGTGAAAAAAAAAAAATTCGAATGTCGTGCTGACACGACATTCGACATTCAAAAATAAAACTTCAAAAAATCGAATGTCGTGCTGGCACGACATTCAACATTCGACATTCAAAATAAAACTTCAAAAAATCGAATGTCGTGCTGGCACGACATTCGACATTCAAAAGTTGGAAAAAAAACCGAATGTCGTGCTGGCAGGGCCGTAAGTCGAATTTCTACCCCAATTTACCGCATAATTTAAAGGGAGCACTCGGTCCTAGAGGCCTTAGTCAAGGCAGTCGAAGTCCGAACATTTCACAATGGAGTGGAACACTTTTTTTTTTTTTACGGGACATCTACCAGGGCCGTAAGTCGAATTTCTACCCGAATTTACCGCGTAATTTAAAGGGAGCACTCGGTACTAGAGGCCTTAATCAAGGCAGTCGAAGCCCGAACATTTCACAATGGAGTGGAACACATTTTTTTTTTTTTCACGGGACAGCTACCAGGGCCGTAAGTCGAATTTCTTCCCGAATTTACCGCGTAATTTAAAGGGAGCACTCGGTACTAGAGGCCTTAATCAAGGCAGTCGAAGCCTGATCATTTCACAATGGAGTGGAACACTTTTTTTTTTTTTTTTCACGGGACAGCTACTAGGGCCGCATAATTCAAGGGAGCACTCGGTCCTAGAGGCCATAGTCAAGGCAATCGAAGCCCGAACATTTCACAATGGAGTGGAACACTTTTTTTTTTTTCACGGGACAGCTACCAGGGCCGTAAGTCGAATTTCTACCCGAATTTACAGCGTAATTTAAAGGGAGCACTCGGTAATAGAGGCCTTAATCAATGCAGTCGAAGCCTGATCATTTCACAATGGAGTGGAACACTTTTTTTTTTTTTTTTCACGGGACAGCTACTAGGGCCGTAAGTCGAATTTCTACCCGAGTTTACCGCATAATTTAAAGGGAGCACTCGGTCCTAGAGGCCTTAGTCAAGGCAGTCGAAGCCCGAACATTTCACAATGGAGTGGAACACTTTTTTTCTTTTTTTCACGGGACAGCTACTAGGGCCGTAAGTCGAATTTCTACCCGAGTTTACCGCGTAATTCAAGGGAGCACTCGGTACTAGAGGCCTTAATCAAGGCAGTCGAAGCCTCAACATTTCACAATGGAGTGGAACTTTTTTTTTTTTTTCACGGGACAGCTACTAGGGCCGTAAGTCGAATTTCTACCCGAGTTTACCGCGTAATTAAAGGGAGCACTCGGTACTAGAGGCCTTATACTCAAGACATTCAAAAGTTGGAAAAAAACCGAATGTCGTGCTGGCACGACATTCGACATTCGACATTCAAAAAATAAAAGTTCGAAAAAAGCAAATGTCGTGTTTGCACGACATTCGACATTCGACATTCGACATTCAAAAGTTGAAAAAAGATCTCACGGGAGTGGAACAACGGCCTTAAGGCGGATTTCTACCCGAGTCTGCCAGCACGACATTCGGTTTTTTTCCAACTTTTGAATGTCATGACTATAAGGCCTCTCGTACCGAGTGCTCCCTTGAATTACGCGGTAAACTCGGGTAGAAATTCGACTTACGGCCCTAGTAGCTGTCCCGTGAAAAAAAAAAAAAAAAAGTGTTCCACTCCATTGTGAAATGATCAGGCTTCGACTTCCTTGATTAAGGCCTCTAGTACCGAGTGCTCCCTTTAAATTACGCGGTAAATTCGGGAAGAAATTCGACTTACGGCCCTGGTAGCTGTCCCGTGAAAAAAAAAAAAGTGTTCCGCTCCATTGTGAAATGTTCGGGCTTCGACTGCCTTGACTATGGCCTCTAGGACCGAGTGCTCTCTTTAAATTACGCGGTAAATTCGGGTAGAAATTCGACTTACGGCCCTGGTAGCTGTCCCGTGAAAAAAATAAAAAGTGTTCCACTCCATTGTGAAATGTTCGGGCTTCGACTGCCTTGACTATGGCCTCTAGGACCGAGTGCTCCCTTTAAATTATGCGGTAAATTCGGGTAGAAATTCGACTTACGGCCCTGGTAGCTGTCCCGTGCCAGCACGACATTCGATTTTTTAAAGTTTTAATATTTGAATGTCGTATGTCGAATGTCGTGCCAGCACGACATTCGTTTTTGAATTTCCAATATCGAATGTTGACTGCAGGGCCTGCCTTATAGCGTATGCGACCCGGGCTCATATTTCCCCTACTAGCAGCCGATTGCTGGCCTAAATCAAGGCTCAGCACTTCGCCTTAAGCGCGGCTAGACTGCTGGACCGGCCGTATATCATATGCGTCACCGGCGCACATTTCCCCTACGAACAGCGGAGTGCTAGCGTAAAACAAAGCTCTGCACTTCGCCGTAAGCGCGGGTAGACTGCGGGACCTGTAATAAAAATAAAAGTGTTCCACTCCATTGTGATTTTTTTTCTTAGACTACCGTGACAAGGGCTTGTAGGCCCAAGTGCTCCCCGTAATACACGCAGCAGACTCGAGTAGAAATCCGCCTTAATGCCGTTGTTCCACGCTCGTAAGAAAAAAATAAAAGTGTTCCACTCCATTGTGATTGTTTTTTTCGAATGTCGAATGTCTAATTTCGTGCCAGCACGACATTCGATTTTTTGAAGTTTTATTTTGAATGTCGAATGTCGTGCATTCGATTTTGTGAAGTTTTATTTTTGAATGTCGAATGTCGTGTCAGCACGACATTCGAATTTTTTTCCAACTTTTGAATGTCGAATGTCGAATGTCGTGCCAGCACGACATTCGATTTTTTTTTCAACTTTTGAATGTCGAATGTCGAATGTCGTGTCAGCACGACATTCGATTTTTTTTTTTCAACTTTTGAATGTCGAATGTCGAATGTCGTGCCAGCACGACATTCGTTGTTTTTTTCAACTTTTGAATGTCGAATGTCGAATGTCGTGCCAGCACGACATTCGTTGTTTTTTTCAACTTTTGAATGTCGAATGTCGAATGTCGAATGTCGTATGTTTAGCTAACTTCACACAGCTGATTTAGATAGCGTTCTGCCATAATTGTAAGTCAGTTTTCTAGTACGGTTCTATATTGTTTGAATTTGTAATTATTATTAACGAATGTAGATGATGAACCACTTAGTTTCCTCCTCTATCTAACATGGCGACTCACAATATATAATTATCATTATACAAACATACACTTTATTCACCCAGTAAGTTTACATGTTGCATTACATAGGGACCAACAATCTGCAGGAAGGCAGTTCGAAAGAACGATCCCTTTTTACACGTTAGTGCATTTACATAGATCACGTGCAAAACCTTTTCGGCTTAAAACCCTGATTATTTTACCTTTCGTCTGAGCCAGAGTCTTCAATTTGGAGCAGTTTAAAACCGCAAACGAATTATAAAAGTTTATTAAGTATATAACAATCAGTGACGGTCACATGGTTAACGATAAAAGTGACCGATTATCACATACCGGTATATATTTCTACATGTAACGTTAGCTATAGTACCTTCATGTTATAATTATTCTTAGAGCGTGTGGAGGTTAATCACTCTTTTAAAATGGATACCTCTGATCTCCCGGGAATATCATCTGATGAAGGGAAATATATGGTACCCGACATGCTTGACTTATACTGCGATCCTTGTTCCGAGAGCGGAAACCATCTACAGGTAGAAGGATATTGTGTGGACTGTGAACATTATCTGTGCAAGATATGCTTTCAACATCATCTTAGACCAAAACCTTGTAAAAGTCATCGATTACTAGATAGACAACATATGCCTTTTGCGAAACCCGATAAAATCCACAAGGACGAGTGCACTGATAAATGTGGAACTCATAAAGATAAGATAATTGAATATTTCTGTGAAGATCATAAAGTATTGGGATGCACAGTCTGTGTTACACTTCGACATAGGACATGTACCGTGGGTTACATTCCGAATTTGTCTGACAACTTATTTGAAAGTCTGGAATATCAACAGTTTAAGGCTGCCGTTGAATCCTTAACCAAACAAATTAAAACCATCCAGGATGCGGTGACACGAAACTTCAATGATATCAAAACATACGCTGATCAAGCTTTGGGTGAAGTCAGAAAATTCAGACAAGAGGTTGACAGCTTCTTTGATGAGCTTGAAAGACTTGTTTCCGAAAGGATATTGCAGAACCAAATGGAGGACCAAGAAAATATTCAAGCCATATCGGAGCAGTGTGACACACTTGCAGAGGAAATTGAGGAGATTCATAAAGAAATAGATGATAAAGAAATGAAAGATCAGAAATGTCGTATATTTGCTGACATTAAACGACTTCATACAACTATTGGTTATCACAAAACTACTGTGAACAAACTGGAAATGGACAATAAAGTAAACGAGAACATATTCATTCCTTCAAGCGTTGTTTCGGATCTTATACAAGATTTGTCACAACAGTTCGGATCGTTGATTTCATTTAGTGTTATTCCAGTCTCCATGGACACTGATCCCAATATAAGTAGTTATATCAATGGTATAGCTACCTTATCAAACGGAAGAATTGCAGTAACAGATACTAAAAATAAAAGTGTCAAAATAATAGATATTAAACAAGGAATGACGACGATGTCCAAGTCGATGTCTGAATTAACGTTTGGAATCACAGCAATATCCGATAATGAGATAGCAGTAGCCCATATAGGTAATATTGAAATATATTCTGTTGAGGACCAACTCACGTTTAAGAAGACGATACAGAATGCTGGTCTTAAGTGGTCACTCGTCTATACCAACAACATGTTTATAGGATGTACTGGGGAATACCCGTATTCAGTCTGTATGGTGAACATGAAAGGTGAAGTCGTGAAAACATATCCTACAGAGTTAAATGGAGAAAAACTGTTTGCATATCCGTGGTCTATTGCCATTAACAACGATCATACAGTAATATACGTGTCTGACTGCGGGAAGGACACGGTGACCTGTATGTCGATTGAAGGTCAAGTAAAAGCACGTTACAAGCATGAGAACGGGTGGAATCCAAAATGTGTGACCGTGTCGGATGACGGACTCGTATACGTTAATGACTGGATTAACAGCGTTATGCACATTCTTACTGCTGATCTAAAGGTGAAGGGAGTAATAGATTGTAAACGGTTTGGTATAAAAAACGCAGAGGGACTTGCTTTTCTTCAGAGAGAACGGAAACTCTGTGTGGGAATGCGCAGAAGTTGTAAACTAGTAGTTTTGAATGTTTAGTTAGCGACCGGTACTGTGATACTGACATACAGACAGCTATAAACCTGTGCTTCGCATGCCCGTCTATGACCTCTTAATAGTAAAAGATACATTAAAAGAAGTTATATGAAGAAAATACTCAAACAGCCAGGTGAGAAATGAAAAGAAACAGACAGACGGTCGTCTATTTGTGGAAATTTAATTTCAGGTTATACTTATGCAAGTACAATGACGAAATTCCGGCTCTATTTCATTCCTAATAAACATAAAGACGGGAAATATTTGCAATACAATTGAATAAACGTAAAACAATTCATTACCCAAAAAGTATATAGTCATAGGAAACGTCCGAGGCCTGTAATAAATTGGGAATAATATAACAAATAAATGGAGGTTTGAAAGCAACAAAAATGTCCGCTGCTGGATGAGGACATCTCATTGTGTAATGGACAAAACGAGCAATGCACTGCATACACTTTGGAGAAATAAAATGTATCTTGATCATAACCTGGTACCACATAAATGAAAAGAAGTGCTGTATATATAAGTTTATTTTAGACAGCAATACAAGTAACAGTTAAACATTTGCACGATTAGTAATTCTATGGATTAATGAAATTGCGGGCGTACACTGTTTGAGCCCAAACTGTGACATTGACCTTGGGAGAAGGTGACTTGCTGGGTGATGAGCATGACACATCATCTTGTTATGGAGAATAGTTGTGTGAAGTAAACAATTAAAATCCATTCAAGCATGTGTAAGATATTTGCCTTTGACCTTTGAAATAGGTGGCTGGATGATGGACATGTCACATCTTCTTATGGAGAATAATTGTGTGAAGTAATATGAAAATCTATCCAAGCATATGGAAGATACAGCCCGGACACGAAATTGCGAACGGAAAAAGGTTTGAGCCCAAACTGTGACTTTGACCTTGGGAGTAGGTGTTTGGGTCATGTGCATGACACATCATCTTGTTATGGAGAATAAAAGTATTATCGGACGTACCGACCGAGGGACGCGAGCAAACCGGTCTGACCGATAGGCGACTCATACGCTCATTGTGCTAAATTTCTCAGTTTGCAACAATGTTTTCATGCTGCAGCTGTGTAAAAATCCGTATGCATGTAGTAAAGCGTATGTAAGAGTAGTTTTGAATATTATCCCACGTACATCTGGGCATTTTGTTTAACAACATCACGTAACCGGAAAGCTATTCACTTCCAAAATATTATGAATATTCCGAAAAAACACCCGAGACCTGAATTAACTTTTACGAGATCATGCGGCATGACCGGTTTGTCAAAATTAACTGATGTACAACAACCTAACTACCGTCATGAAATTAGCCTCGTTCGTACAAACAGACTTGACATTTATACAGCATAATTTTGGAAGAAGAGGATACTGTTCAATACCAGCCAATTCTCTCCTTTCCCGCAATATTTGCAGCCTAGGGAGTAACAGTAGGGAGTACTATTGGAAGGACGTTGGAAGGACGTTGTGTGTTGCACAGGTTGGAGAAAACCTTGTCATGTTTTAACTGAATAACCATTGGAAACTGCATTTAATTAACTGCAAGAAATCCATTTTCAAAGATGTGTTATTTTAATAAAACATTTTTCATACAAAGATTTTTAAACAAAGACTATCAAATATCGAATCGAATATATGGTTAAAGACTATTATGTTTTATTGTTAACTTATGGCATAAACAAGAAACAAAAGATTCATTTCGCAATTAAGGCCACCGGCCCATTATACAACATAATTGATACGTTTATACAACACAGAGTGATGAAATGCATACAAACACTGAAATGTGAAGCTGAGTTATATATAATTAAGATATTGAAAGAGTCTCGTTTCTTATTTTGCGCTCTGAATGAATTTTGCAGTTTTGTAGACTTCAGATTGAATATTTGTATTTAAGATTTCATAAAATTTGTCTAGAGTCCTGTTGTTTATCCAAGATACGTTAAAATAAATGTCTCTCAAACCATCATAGTTAGGATATTCGTAAAAGAAGTGAAACTCATCTACAATAATGTACTATTTTTATCAAAATATAACTGGCAAAAACGGTCATTTCTTGAAACCGATAGGTGTCTACGCCTCACTATCATAAGGTTATGGTTAGAGCATCTACAGTTTCTATATATCCTGAGTAAGAACAAATGTAAAACTGAATTTAAATATAGCTCTGGGTTTATAAATGATTTGAAATATTTTTAATGTTGTCCTTTTCTCGCGTTGTTTTTATCCATATGCCATTTGTGTAAGTAGCAGTCTTGAAGGCGTTGTTTAAAAAGTGTAATCAATAGAGCATCTTTACCTATGTCTTGTGAAATCCATACATACCCAAAGCCGTAAGTAAACAGGAGATTTGTTATACATCTTGCTCATGTATTTCTACCGGCCTCATCGAGGCGTTTCAACATCATGCAGCAGTGCTTCGGGTACCTATGGATTTCCATGCGAGTTACTTTTAGCCAGTATTTAAAACAATTGGGTAGTTAAATGTTCTAAGAGGTAGACGTTCACATTATCCTAAAACAAATTCCGATGTATCTTTGCTAGACTACAATACTGCTTGAAACATTTTATATCAACTCTTTCAACCTTATCAGAATACTTATAAAAGTTAAGTTGAGACCCGTAGCATGCATAGGCTTGGCAGATGTATCAACAATGTTGAAAGCATCTAAAGGATCTAGTCTTCCATACAAACGCTGAAATCGAAATATATAAAAGAATGATTTCATCGCTTGTTGTGACAATGTTTCAAATGTTTTTGTCCAAGAAAATGTAGAAGAGATAAAGACCCAGATATTTATACAGTCTCCATTTGTTTTCTTTTATGGAACCATCATTTCAGTCTGTCCTTTTTGATATTTGACAAGAGATCACATATTTATTTCAATAATTTAAGCTATACATTGATGAGTAAGAAACGGATCATTCATATAGACCACTATCAAACTGCACAAAATCTGCAGCCTGCTATATGTCAATCTCATAAAAACCAGACTTTAACAACACTGCGATAGCAAATGCTCATATATATTTGATCACTTCCGATTACTTGTCTTCTCAGATTGAGCCTTGTGTCAGCCAATTAAATTGACGCCTATACAATCGGTAGGTATCGACAGGGGAGATAACCTATATAAAACACGCGATAGAGGAGTGGTTTTTGAAAGCAGGACCGAACGTTTACTGTATCGTGTGATTTCGTTGGGTAAAAAACCCCGAGAGCACCTGCTCATGAATACTTAAATATATAAGGTCAATTTCGAGGCGGCCTTTTATGCGGTGTCGTCAGATCCAATATACGTACAGCGAAGAAGTATTTGTTGTCTGATTTCTGTATTTAATATTGATTACTCAGTAGCGAACTGAGCCTGCTGATCTTGGTTGTTTGCGATGATGGTTTAAAATAGAACATTTAAATGTTGATTTAAGTTGCGTAAAGTAGGATAAGGGTTATGCATCTAATACGATCTGTCTTATTACTAGTTTTAACGCTTATACCGCTATATGCTATATCAAGTAGTACTGGTAACTTATCCATGAAACGTTGTGATATAGCTGAGAAAAAGTTTAAAGTGGGGTATAACACAATACCAAAAATAAATACAGTTAATTCAAAGAAAAAACGTTTAAACCAAACAGCATTTAGTTGAACACAATCTTTCCAAGACTCTTAATCCATCCTTAGATGAATTTAACTGGGGCCAATGCCACTGTTTAAACTGATATCGAAAGACCCGGATCGCTGTAATGGATGTACACTTTACCTGTGGCTTTTCTCCACTTTGTCGACTTCAAAAGTGCCTCATATCAAGATAATTCAATTCCAGGCATTTCTTTAAAAATGGCGAGAGAAACCCATATTTCTCTATTAGAATTGTCAAATCAATTTTCTCCAATTTGTTAAAAACATGTGAGTCGAATAAATTGTATTGAATACTCGATTCACATTTCCCTTCAACACTTTATCGAATTCGTGTATTTTCTGAATGTTGAAAACAAATTACTTCTGACTGTGAATTAATGGACTTTCTTAGACAATAAAGTTTGGGATTTTTGAGACCTTTTATTTGACAAATACTTCAGAAATACTTTATTGCTTCTCTAAAGAGCGGGTTTGTTTTCTCCTCCTTTCAGAGGAAACCCTTGGGCTTAGTTTAGACGTAAAAGACAATGGTGCAGTGGTTTAGCGACGTCCTCTCGTTCTTAAGTTGCCGGGTTCAAATACCACAAAAAAAAAGAACGGGGTTCATGTATGTCTATCGGACTTTTCCTCTTAAACGGCGCGAGAACGTGCTATGTGTTAGACAAGCAGACATCGAGCGTGATCAATGCAAGCCGAAAGCTTTTTTTGAATCGGTGTACAATAAATACATTTTATACTAGGGATTCTAGGATGTGTTAGATTAGTAATGGGGGATGGCTTTATCACAGTTACAACCTATCAGAACGTTCATCAACATGACGTTCCATATAACATGTCCACTCAGACATGCCCGGAATCCGGCGTGGATTTGATACCGGGCGTACCGGGTTCGACCCCTAGTCGCAAGGCAACGGTTATATGGTGGAGTGTCGTTGGACAAGGCACAATTCCTAGCCTAGTACTGGTTTGTTTACCCAGGGATCATGAATAAGAGAACTCTAGCCGTGATACTACTGAAATAATGTTGAAAACGGCGTAAAACCTCAAGCAAACAATCGAGAAATCCAACATGCCGACGAGATAGTCCGTTCGACAGCTATTTATACAGCATGTTATCTAAACGGTCGATTCGCATAGCGTGAAGAAATAAAACATTCGCTAATTGAACAACCGGAAACAATAACAATTATCTGAACACAAGACGGTGTTTATTGTTTCAAGTCCTAATGTCATATGGTTAGTTTTTAGACTGCGCATATAAAAGGATTCAGTCGACACGATCTTTGAGTCACGTCAAACGATAACCAGTATTCGGAATTTCTTAAATTGACCGCGATATGAACAAGAGTATTTACAATGTATTTTGCAGTCTGTTCAGGTCAGGAGATTTGTGAAAATAATGTTTTAGAACCATCGAAGGACGAGATGTTGGTCAGCGAAGATCATGATATGACTGGGATAAGGCAAAGTCTGATATGTGTGCTCGCTCGTCGCAAATGACTAAAATTTCACGAATCTTTGAATTGGCTCCGATGGCCGAGCTAGATATTCCAGGTCGGCTTTCGGTTTGCTATATAAATTCGAAAACCGATGGCCGATGATCGATCTAAGAGCTAACTTCACACACATTGTATATATCTTCCATTTGTGAATAGAACAAATTTTAGTTTAGGCAAAAGGGGGAGAAAGAAACACAAATTACACCTGCTAATATGTCAGTAAGTGTAAGCATTACATGCAGACGGATGAACAGACAGACGAACAGACAGACGACGGAGAAGTCACCCCTTAGTGTCTCATTGCTAAAACAGACGATAAAAAAATGATCAGGTCCAGTTCCACCAATATTTCTTAGCGCTTAGTAACACTTATAAGCATATTTCCTCCGTTTTGTTTCCCTAATACTTTATAAAACATGAATGGTGGACTGTATTTAAAGCTTTGATGGGCTGTGATGATTAAGTTGACATTAATAATGACTAACACTATTTGTAACGAAATGACAAATATTATGCTTTTAAGTACTTAAAGTTAACTTAGCGCTAAGTAATGTAGGTAGAATTGGACCCAGTTCTTTTGATTGAATATCTAACAGTTTATCCCAGAAAATAAATGTATACATTTAGCCATGGTATTGCCAACTCTTTTAAACGTAGACAAAACCAAATAGATCAATACATTAACGTTTTTCTATCTCATTCTGTGTTATTGACCAATTTGGGAGACCCATATACATTGCCTTTAATGAAACCTTTGAATGATATATTGGAGACCCAATGTAAGATATCTTCTCCCTCGCCAATTATCAGTAGGAAATGTTACAGTAAAGAGGGTCGCTATAAAGAGAAACCGTCTATATCTTCTCCCCGCATTTCGTTTATCTGGATTTATGAAATGCAACTCATACTATTGGTAAATATCAGAGTTGTATGGTGTCAGAACAAAATCAAAACTACCGAATGGAACAACAATAAACAGCAGATGGTAATAAACTGTCTGAAACACGTACTATTTCAGCAGATTGAAAAATGAACTAAAGAATATCAATACAGCCTTAATTTCAAGCTACGTTCCGACTGTTCAGAGTTTTAATGCAAAAGGGATCACAGTCGGGATTTATCGACCTCTACCATGAACTCATTGGCTCAGGTATACACGGATAATGGCGATGCATTTGGTGCGGCAAGCAAAACTCTATAGAGACAACCTTTTTAGTAGGACTTAACCTTTTAACACTCCTAAAGTAGTTTGCGTCCGTTATATGTGTTGATTATAAACATAAAGTTGTATTAGTACAGAGGCCTGGATAAGAGGTAGTGAACATGTCTTTTCCCCATAATATTTCTCGTATTACTCAACCAAATCCTATGTTGTGGATACTCAAAAGAAATGTCTCACTGAGACGATTCTTTTGAGTACCCACAACATAGGGTTTGAATGTCAAATAAAGATTTTAGAACATGAAAAAATGCTCTTTATCTAGAGCTCTGTTAGTGAATATGTCACGGTGACAATAATGTAACCATGATCTATGTATGACGTACCAGTACTAGGTTAGGAAGAGACCCATTACAGTCAACCGTGACCGCCGCGAGAAAGGATCGAACTCCATGACTCAAATAAAAAAACTCTAACTACTGGGCCTCGGCGGGTTCCTGTGTTTGATGCTGATTGATAGCAAACTGGCATAACACAGACGTAGTTATTTTGTACCGTTTGGTAGCGATACTGTAGAATAAAAGAAATGTAAAAGCTAGAAAAAGACAGCAAAACCAACTTGTCATTTGATAGTAAATTCACAGTCTGAAATTCAAGCAAAATGAGTCTAAAAATGTATAGGTTTAAATTGTTTCTGGTTATGGAAACTTGTAATCAAGTATATAACATTACCTATAATGGACATCTTAACTAATGTTGCGCATATTTAGTATATTGTTTAGTGTAACATTAATAAGCCGTAAAGCAAAATTATACGATTTCTGTTTAATCCTTTCCCACATGCAACGCATTTATACACACGTGCGGCACCTTTAAAACACTTTGTAATTTTCATTTCAATCATAGAACGGTTCCATATTTAGCGCAGATGTTTTCAAATTCGTCCAGAGCAGTGATTTTGACGTCTGCAGGAAAGGCTTAACCCTTTCCGTCATATAGACGCTTTCTGACGCCTCTGCAGCAGACGCCTTTTTAAAAAACATAGTAACAAAAGAAGAAATTGCACAAAACGTGCAATTTCTCCATTTACCACAATGTTTTCCCCTTTTTGTCATAGGTTATCCATTCAATTATGGAGATTTTCTATGTTTTGACAAAATACGTTCAAAGTCGTCTGCTGCAGAATTGTCGTATGAGGGAAAGGGTTAATGAAACGTTTCAATGCTATAGGGAAGGTCTAATGTAGTTTCGCTGAGACGAGTTATCAGTACGAGACCGTATTGAAAAGAAGCCCGCAATAAAGAAATTAGGTCTATCATTTGCCTGTAATTCAAGGTTATCTAGATATATACTGGATTACGCACATGCTGGCTTGAATACAGAGTAGCGATAACAGGTCCGATTTTTTCAACGAATTCGCCACACAAACATCTATCTATCAGCACTATTTAGATACAACAATATACTCGTCTAGACATATGTGTTGAGGAAGATATACAATAGACCTGCATTTCGACATTCTCCGGATAGGGGTGTATCGAGGGCTTGGCGTGAAACGGTTGTAACTAAATTTGGTATTTTTTTTAATAAGGTTACTTACCTCGCCATAAAGTCTTTACAAGCGTTAAATCACTTTTCTTTGTAAACAATGGAAATTTAGGTGCCATTGCTCGTTCTGAGCAATGGCACCTAAATTTTCATTGTTGACAAAGGGGTAAAAATTGCCCCTAAACAAGTGTTTTCAAAATATGTTTTTAGTTACAACCGTTTCAAGCCAAGCCCTCGGTATATTCTTATGGTGTGATCTCTGACATTTTCAGGATACTGGCAATTAACCCTTTCACCGCCGAATTTCCCAAAATTAATTTTACATGATATAAGAGTTTTGAAATATTTTCATAACGAAAAGGCAAACAATGCTGATTTCAGGTGGGACAGTTCATTCTGTCTATGGTATTTTCAACACACACACGGCGCTAGTACTGGCTTAGTTTAACGGAATCAGTCATCAATATAAGCTGAAAGCCGTCCTTTGGAAGTTTTTAAAGGGGCTGAACTCCAGATGGTGATCATAATTTTGAAATGTTGAAACTTCTGCAAATATTGCTAATAGTGAGAAGGTGGCTTGCTGGGTGATGAGCATGACACATCATCTTGTTATGGAGAATAATTGTGTGAAGTAAACAATTAAAATCCATTCAAGCATGTTAAGATATTTGCCTTTGACCTTTGAAATGGGTGGCTGGATGATGGACATGTCACATCTTCTTATGGAGAATAATTGTGTGAAGTAATATGAAAATCAATCCAAGCATATGGAAGATACAGCCCGGACACGAAATCGCGAACGGAAAAAAGTTTGAGCCCAAACTGTGACTTTGACCTTGGGAGTAGGTATTTGGGTCATGTGCATGACACATCATCTTGTTATGGAGAATAATTGTGTGAAGTATTATCGGACGTACCGACCGAGGGACGCGAGCAAACCGGTCTGACCGATAGGCGACTCATAAGCTCATTGTGCTAAATATCTCAGTTTGCAACAATTTTTTCATGCTGCAGCTGTGTAAAAAACCGTATGCATGTAGTAAAGCGTATGTAAGAGTAGTTTTGAATATTATCCCACGTACATCTGGGCATTTTGTTTAACAATCACGTAACCGGAAAGCTATTCACTTCCAAAATATTATGAATATTCCGGAGAAACACCCGAGACCTGAATTATCTTTTACGAGATCATGCGGCATGATCGGTTTGTCAAAATGAACTGATGTACAACAACCTTACTACCGTCATGAAATTAGCCTCGTTCGTACAAACAGACTTGACATTTATACAGCATAATTTTGGAAGAAGAGGATACTGTTCAATACCAGCCAATTCTCTCCTTTCCCGCAATATTTGCAGCCTAGGGAGTAACAGTAGGGAGTAACATTGGAAGGACGTTGTGTGTTGCACAGGTTGGAAAAAACCTTGTCATGTTTTAACTGAATAACCATTGGAAACTGCATTTAATTAACTGCAAGAAATCCATTTTTAAAGATGTGTTATTTTAATAAAACATTTTTCATACAAAGATTTTTAAACAAAGACTATCAAATATCGAATCGAATATATGGTTAAAGACTATTATGTTTTATTGTTAACTCATGGCATAAACAAGAAACAAAAGATTCATTTCGCAATTAAGGCCACCGGCCCATTATACAACATAATTGATACGTTTATACAACACAGAGTGATGAAATGCATACAAACACTGAAATGTGAAGCTGAGTTATAATTAAGATATTGAAAGAGTCTCGTTTCTTATTTTGCGCTCTGAATGAATTTTGCAGTTTTGTAGACTTCAGATTGAATATTTGTATTTAAGATTTCATAAAACTTGTCTAGAGTCCTGTTGTTTATCCTAGTACATGTACGTTAAAATAAATGTCTCTCAAACCATCATAGTTAGGATATTCGTAAAAGAAGTGAAACTCATCTACAATAATGTACTATTTTTATCAAGACATAACTAGCAAAGACGGTCATTTCATGTAATCGATAGGTGTCTACCCCTCACTATCATAAGGTTATGGTTAAAGCATCTAAAGTTTCTATATATCCTGAGTAAGAACAAATGTAAAACTGAATTTAAATATAGCTCTGGGTTTATAAATGATTTGAAATATTTTTAATGTTGTCCTTTTCTCGCGTTGTTTTTATCCATATGCCATTTGTGTAAGTAGCAGTCTTGAAGGCGTTGTTTAAAAAGTGTAATCAATAGAGCATGTTTACCTATGTCTTGTGAAAGCCATACATACCCAAAAACCGTAAATAAACAGGAGATTTGTTATACAGGTTGCTCATGTATTTCTACCGGCCTCATCGAGGCGTTTCAACAGCACGCAGCAGTGCTTCGGGTACCTATGGATTTCCATGCGAGTTACCTTTATCCAGTATTTAATTCAATTAGGTATTTAAATGTTCTAAGGGGTAGACGTCCACATTCTCCTAAAACAAATAGTTCCGATGTATCTTTGCTAGATTACGATACATCGGAACTATTTGTTTTAGGAGAATGTGGACGTCTACCCCTTAGAACATTTAAATACCTAATACTACTTGAAACATTTTATATCAACTCTTTCAACCTTATCAGAATACTTATAAAACTTAAAATGAGACCCGTAGCATAGAATAGGCTTGAAAGTTGTATCAACACTGTTGAAAGCATCTAAAGGATCTAGTCTTCCAGACAAACGCTGGAATCGAAATATATATAAAATAATGATTTTATCGCTTGTTGTGACAATGTTTCAAATGTTTTTGTCCAAGAAAATGTAGAAGAGATAAAGACCCAGATATTTATACAGTCTCCATTTGTTTTCTTTGATGGAACCATCATTTTAGTCTATTTAAGTATTCCACCATTACGGAAGACAACGTTTTAGATTTATCTAGATTAAGACTCATATGTGTTGATGTAGAAAATTGTTCGATACTATCGATTTGCCTTTGTAACGCGCGGACAATATCGGAACAAGTTACAAAGGCATCTACAAACATAAGAGCGTATAACTCTTCAACATCTTCAGAGACAAAAACACCACGATCGTAATTGGATATAAGAAGTAAAACATGATTATTGATAAAAAGAGAAAAAATAATCATACACTGCTAATACATCCTTGACTTGTAATCGTTTTACAACTAGAATAGCTCGTAAGTTTATCATCAACTTTTACATATGACTGAAGTTGTGAGTACATAGATTGAAACTGCGTTAGGTCACGTATCCTTTGGTGAAATACTAGCTTTAGGTTCGGAAATGTTCCTTGACCATGGGCACACCACCATGACCGCCACAAGCAGGAATCGATACACAAACATTTATGTTAAACATGGTCAAAACCTATGGTCAGATCATAATGTTCATGAATAACAGTGTATATGCTACTGTGGGTGCTATATAAACAAGTTGTGCTTCTTGTCAGTCGGCAACAACGTCCAATGATATGTATTCCTTTAAAAACACTGTGAGAAAAAAGAAATTCTCATTATTCCAAAACTATCTCTTTTTTGTTCAAACCAGAGCCTGACACAATTATTGATAAGTTATCTTTCATATCTCCAAATGAGTTGCGCCTTACAAACAAGAGTATTGGTATCACTTATAGGAGGGGAGGAAGTGCGGCTACACGTCTAGGTTTATGTCAGACATCAAATCCACAGTTAACCAAAGTCAATGATAAATTATTTTTCCTATCTCCAATTAAGACGCGCCTTACAAACAAGAGCATTTTAACATCTATATATTGGTATTGGTATTTC
Organism: Serripes groenlandicus; assembly: GCA_031761405.1. Taxonomy (NCBI): domain Eukaryota; kingdom Metazoa; phylum Mollusca; class Bivalvia; order Cardiida; family Cardiidae; genus Serripes; species Serripes groenlandicus. The sequence continues at coordinate 542,370 of JASEVX010000071.1, forward strand.
GCGGGACGGCTCATATATGATATTTAGTGGTATTCACATTCCTGAAAACATCAAAATTAACGTTTTATGTAAGACATTTCCAAATCCCTGTGTCCCTAATTTTGTTTAGTGACTTATTTTGTTTTCACTTGGCTTAATACACCGTTTTATCTGAAACGGTCATACATCCCATAACTTCTTTCTAACTTTGACGAATACATATATAAATCACGAAATAAGTAGGCCGACATTCTTTAATTGGCGATTAGCGACAATGTCAATCAATCTGATCAGGGTCCTCTATTGTTCAATCATATATTTCTAGATCGTTTCAAACTCGTCTGTTGCCGATTTGTTAAATGTGGAAAATGGTTCACATGCGTCGAGCTGAATTCCTACAATAAGGATGTACAACTGTCTTTTTTGATATTTGACACATGATCACATATTTGTTTCAATAACTTTGATGAATAAGAAAAGGATTATTCATATAGACCACTATAAAACAGGACACAAACTGCAGCGTGTTATTTGTCGAACTCATAAAAAACAGACATTAACAACACTGTGATAGCAATTTCTCATATATATTCGATGACTGCCGATTACATGTATTCTGAGATTGAGCCTTGTGTCAGTCAATTAAATTGACGCCTTTAAAATCGTTAGGTATCGACAGGGGAGATAACCTATATAAATACACGCGATAGAGAAGCGGACTTTGAAAGCAGGACCGAACGTTATCCGTATCAAATGAGTTAATTGGCTAAAAAAAACCGAGAGCACCTGCTCATGAATATTTAAATATATAAGGTCAATTTCGAGGCGGTCTTTTATGCGGTGTCGTCAGATCCAATATACGTACAGCGAAGTATTTTTTGTATGATTTCAACGAGTTCGGCTATAGGTATTCATTGTTCGTAACAGTAATTTAAAGTCGTCTGTTATAGTAGTTTAACGTCGTCTTTAACAGTAGTTTGAAATTGTCTATAACATGATATGTTTTATATAGTGTATAGCGGTATAAGTGTTAAAACTAGTGATAAGACTATCATATCAGATACATGAATAACCCTTATCCTACTTTACACAACTTTAATCAACATTTAAATATTCAATGTAAACCATTATCGCGATTAACCTTTACCAAGATCACCAGACTCAGTTCGCTTCTCAGAAATAAAACATAAACATCCGAAGTACATTTATAACCAGTGTAGACTCAGACTAGCCAGCGCATCCGTAGAGTCTGATCTGTCTCTACACGGTTTGTTTTGCTATAACATAAACGAGGGAAGCAATGGGGAGACACATCTAGATTGCTCTCAGAAGTTTACAGTTCAAATCAATGGTTGACAAAAGTCATTATATCTACAAGTGAGATTCGCCTTACAAAAAAGAGTACTTTAACATCTATGTATTGGTATTACATACAGGAGGAAAAACTATGGGGCTACACATCTAAATTACTGTAAAAAAGTACAGTCCCGTCGACGGTTGACAAAAGTCATTTATAAAATATCTTTCCTATCTCCAAGTGAGCCACTTCGTAGAAAAATTAGTAATGTGACATCTTCTTGTCGAGATCACATAAAGGACGGTCAACTTGTCCTGGCTACATTGTTTATGCGGTCGAACAACTTTGATTTGCAGATGCATTTTGGAAAGACGATCTGTCGCGTGCTAATAATGGTACATTGATCTCTGACCCTTTTTAAGGCAATATATCGTCTGAACTGTATTTCCTATGCTGTCGCACTTATAGCTACCCATTCGATATGAAGGATCTTCTTGTGAATACAGTATCGCTTGTGACAACTTGGTCACTATAACCTTGACACTGACCATATTTAAAGATAAAGCTTGTTAATGCATGTGTTTAAAGCTATCGCCTCTTATTTTAGACGAGTCGCGATAACTTAGTTGGTAACGAAGACGGCTATCAATCTATGGGTTCTTGGTTCAAATCCCATATCGGCTATTCAATTTGTCCTTAGATGGAATTAAGTCAGTGTGACCAACGTCATTCACCTTCCATAAATAGGCTAAATAGTATATATGGAATGGTAGATTGGGAGGATTGTTGTGTGGAATATTACTGCCAACATCAAGAACACATGTTATTTGAATTGTTTTTTGTGCTATAACATAAATACAGCTGAATAATGCGTTAAACTACAATGAAGCTATCAACCAACATTTGTTATAAATCTGTTTCCTTCTAATCCAATTCTTTATCATTTAAATTTAATACTGTGTATTGATGGTTTTAGATAGTGAAGCGCCATTTGTGTGAGTCTGTTTCCTTTTAATCTAAGTCTATATTGTTTGAATTAGTACTGAGTAGTGATGGTTTTAGACAGTGAAGCACCATGTTTGTAACACTCTTCCTTCTTCTACAAATATATTTTTCCTGATTTATTACTGAGAAGTGATGATTTTAGATAGCGTTCCGCCATATCTGTAACGCAGTTTCAATCAAATTCGAATATATTTTGGTTGAATAAGTACTTAGTACTGATGGTTTTTAGACAGTGAACCACCATGTATGTAACACTCTTCCTTCTAATTCAAAACTATTTTCTTTGATTTATTACTGAATATTGATGATTTAAGATAGTGAGGCGCAATATTTTAAGTTAGTTTCGTTCTAATCCGAATCTATACTGCTTGATCTATTACGGCCGGTTTTAGATAGCGATGCACCAGGTGTGTAAGTCAGTTTCCTTCTAGTACGGTTCTATATTGTTTGAATTTGTACTGATCTTTAAGGAATGTAGATAATGAATCACTGAGTTTCCTCCTCTATCTAACATGGCGACTCACAATATATAATTACCATAATACAAAATACACTTAGTAAGTTTACATGTTGCATTACATAGGGAATACAAATCTGCGGCAAGGCAGTTCGAAAGAACAATCCCCTTTTACACGTTAGTGCATTTACATAGTTAACGTGCAAAACTTTTTCGGCATAAAACCCGGATTATTTTACCTTTCGACTGAACCCGAGTCTTAATTTGGAAGAGTTTAAAACCGCAAACAAATTATAAAGGTTTATCAAGTACATCGCAATATGTGACGGTCACATGGTTAACGATAAAGATTACCGATTATCATACATGTACGCGGTATATATTTCTACATTTACTGTTTGTTCTAATACCTTCATGTTATAATTATTCGTCGAGCTTGTGGCAGTAAATATAGCTTTGAAAATGGAAATCTCTGATCCACCGGAAATATCATCTGATGAAGGACTATCTTTGGTACCCAGCATACTGAGTTTATTCTGCTGCGATCCTTGTTCCGAGGAAGGAAACCATCTACAGGCAGAAGGATATTGTGTGGATTGTAACCATTATCTGTGCAATCTATGCTTTCAACATCATCTTCGACCAAAACCTTGCAGAAATCATCAATTACTAGATATACAGCAGATGCCTTTTGTAAAACCCGATACAATCTACAAGGACGAGTGCACTGAGAAATGTGGAACTCATAAAGATAAGATAATTGAATATTTCTGTGACGATCATAAAGAATTGGGATGTACAGTCTGTGTGACACTTGTACATAGGGCATGTACCGTGCATTACATTCCGAATTTGTCTGACAACTTATTTACAAGTCTGGAATATCAACAGTTTAAGGCTACCGTTGAATCCTTAACACAAACAATTAAAACCATCCAGGGTGCGGTGACACAAAACTTGAATGATATCAAAACATACACTAATAAAACTATGCGTGAAGTCAGAAAATTCAGACAAGATGTTGACAGTTACTTTGATGAGCTTGAAAGAATTATTTCAGAGAAAATATTGCAGAACCAAATGGAGGACGAAGAAAATATTCAAGCCATATCGGAGCAGTGTGACACACTTGCAGAGGAAATTGAGAAGATTCATAAAGAAATAGATGATAAAGAAACGAAAGATCAGAAATGTCGTCTATTTGTTGACATCAAACGACTTCATGAAACTATCGATTATCACGAAACCACTGTGAACATACTGGAAATGGACAATACAGTAAAAGAGAACCTATTCATTCCTTCCAGCGTTGTTTCGGATCTTATACACGACTTGTCACAACAGTTCGGATCCTTGATTTCACTATTTAGTGTTATTCCAGTCTCCATGGACACTGATTCCAATGAAATTATTAATATGAATGGTATAGCTACCTTATCAAACGGAAGAATTGCAGTAATAGATACTGAAAATAATAATGTCAAAATAATGGATATTAAACAAGGAATGATGACGATGTCCAAATCAATGTCTATAGCAACGTTTGGAATCACTTCAATATCCGATAATGAGATAGCAATAACACAGCTAGGTAATATTGAAATATATTCTGTCGGGGACCAACTCACATTCCAGAGGACAATACATAATGCTGGTCTAGAGTGGACACTCATCTACGACGACAACAAGTTTATAGGATTTGCGTTAGAGCCCTCGATCACAATACGTATGGTGAACATGAAAGGTGAAGTTGTGAAAACATATCCTACAGAGTTTAATGGAGAAAAGCTGTTTGAATATCCAGGGTATATTGCCATTAACAAAGATCATACAGTCATATACGTGTCTGACTGGGGGATGAACACAGTGACCTGTCTGTCGATTGAAGGTCAAGTAAAAGAACGTTACAAGCACAAGAACAGCTGGACTCCAAAGGGTGTGGCCGTTTCAGATGACGGACTTGTATACGTTAATGACCATTATAATAACCTTATTCACATTCTTACTGCTGATCTAAAGGCGATGAGGGTGATAGATGGTAAACCATATGATATAGAAAATCCAGAAGGACTTGCTTTTCTTCAGAGAGAACGGAAACTCTGTGTGGGAATGCGCGATAGTTGTAAACTAGTAGTTTTGAATATTTAGTCAGCGACCGGTACTGTGATACTAACATACAGACAGCTATAGACTTGTGCCTGGCATGTCTCTGTTTCTATGGCCTCTTAATAGTAGAAGATATATTGAAAGAAGTCATTGGAAGAAACTACTCAAAATGCCAGATGAGAAATGTAAAGAAACAGACAGACGGTCGTCTATTTATGGACATTTAACATCAGGTTATACTAATCAAAGCAAAATGACGAAATTCCGGCTCTATTTCATTCCTTAAATAAACATAAAGATTGGTTGCTGATTCGTACGGGAAATATTTGCAATAAAATCGAATAAACCTAAAACAATTCATAACCCAAGGAGTATATATTCAGGAGAAACGTCCGAGGCCTGTATTAAATTTGGAATAATATAACAAATAAATGGACTTTTGCAAGCAATACAAAAGTCCCCTACCGGACGAGGACATCACATTGTGTATTGGACAAACGCAACGCACTGCATACACATTAGATAAATAAAATGTACCTTGATCATAACCTGGTACCACATAAATGAAAAGAAGTGCTGTATATATAAGTTTATTTTAGACAGCAATACAAAAAGGATCAGTTAAACATTTTAACGATTAGTAATTCTACGGATTAATGAAATTGGGGGCGGACAAATGTTTGAGCCCAAACTGTGACATTGACCTATGGAGAAGGTGGATTGCTGGGTGGTGTGCATGATACATCATCTTGTTATGGAGAATAATTATCTGAATTAATATCAAAATCCATTCAAGCATGTGTAAGATATTGCGGACGGAACCTGTTTGAGCCCAAATTGTGACTTTGGCCTTTGGAGTTGGTGATTCACTTCCAAAATATTATGAATATTCCGGAGAAACATCCGAGACCGGAATTGACTTTTACGAGATCATGCGGCATGACCCAATCATAATAAACGGTTGGACAAAATGAACTGTTGTATAACAACCTAACTACCGTCATGGAATTAACCCCGTTCGTACAAACAGACTTGAAGAAGAAGATACTGTTCAATACCGGCCCGTGATACAACATAACTGACACGTTTATACAACACAGAGTGATGAAATGCATACAAACACTGAAATGTGAAGATGAGTTAGAATTAAGATATTGAAAGAGTCTCGCTTCTTATTTTGCGCTCTGAATGAATTGTTGCAGTTTTGTAGACTTCAGACAGGATATTTGTATTTAATATTTCATAACACTTGTCTAGAGTCCTGTTGTTTATCCAAGATACGTTAAAATAAATGTGTCTCAAATCGTCAAAGGTAGGACAATCGTAAAAGAAGTGAAACTCATCTACAATAATGTACTATTTTTATCAAGACATAACTGGCAAAAACGGTCATTTCTTGAAATCGAAAGGTGTCTACCCCTCACTAGCATAAGGTTATGGTTAAAACATCTAAAGTTACTATATATCCTGAGTAAGGATACATGTATAACTGAATTTAAATATAGCTCTGGGTTTATAAATGATTTGAAATATTTGTAATGTTGTCCTTTTCTCGCGTTGTTTTTATCCATATGCCATTTGTGTAAGTAGCAGTCTTGAAGGCGTTGTTTAAGAAGTTTAATAAATAGAGCATCTTTACTATGACTTGTGAAATCCATAAATACCTAAAGCCGTAAATAAACAGGAGATTTGTTATACAGGTTGCTCATGTATTTCTACCGGCCTCATCGAGGCGTTTCAACAGCACGCAGCAGTGCTTCGGGTACCTATGGATTTCCATGCGAGTTATTTTTAGCCAGTATTTAAAACAATTGGGTATTTAAATGTTCTAAGAGGTAGACGTCCACATTCTCCTAAAACAAATGGTTCCGATGTATCTTTGCTAGATTATAATACTGCTTGAAACATTTTATATCAACTCTTTCAACCTTATCAGAATACTTATAACCCCAAAGTTGGGACCCGTAGCATAGCATAAGCTTGACAGTTGTATCAACAATGTTGAAAGCATCTAGAGGATCTAGACTTCCATACAAACGCTGAAATCGAAATATATAAAAGAATGATTTCATCGCTTTTTGTGACAATATTTCAAATGTTTTTGTCCAAGAAAATGTAGAAGAGATAAATACCCAGATATTTATACAGTCTCCATTTGTTTTCCTTTATAGAACCATTTTTCAGTCTATTTAAGTATTCCACCATTACGGAAGACAACGTTTTAGATTTATATAGATTTAGACTCATATGTGTTGATGTACAAAATTGTTCGATACTATCGATTTGCCTTTGTAATGCACGGAAAGTATCGGAAAAGTTATAAAGGCATTTGCAAACAAAGGGCGTATAACTCTTCAACATCTTCAGAGACAAAATCACCACGAACATTTTTGGATATAAGAAGTAAATCAAGATCGTTAATAAAAAGAGAAAAAATAATCGTACTACTAATACATCCTTGCCTTGTATCCGTTTTACAACTAAAATACCTCGTAAGTTTATCATCAACTTTTGCATATGAATTAAGTTGTGAGTACATAGATTGAAACTGCGTTAGATCACGTATCCTTTGGTGAAATACTAGTACTCAATTCGGACATGTTCATTAACCATGGACACACTACCATGAACGCAACAAGCAGGAATCGATACGGAAACATTTATGTTAAACATGGTCAAAACCTATGAGCAGATCATAATGTTCATGATTAACAGTGTAGATACTGCTTTGGGTGCTGTATAAACAAGTTTTGGTTCTTTGTAAGTTACATTTGTGTCGGTCAAATGTTGCCGACGCTTACCATTCGGCCACAACGTCCTATGATATGTATTCCTTTAAAAACGCTGAGAAAAAAAGAAAATCTCATTATTCCAAAACTATCCTTTTTTTAATATGACGGGATTCAAACCAGAGCCTGACACAATTATTGATAAGTTATCTTTCTTATCTCCAAGTGAGACGCGCCTTACAAACAAGAGCATTTTAACATCTACATATTGGTATCACTTACAGGAGGGGAGGAAGTGTGGCTACACTTATAGGTTTCTGTCAGATATCAAATCGACAGTTGACCAAAGTCGATGATAAGTTATCTTTCCTATCTTCAAGTAAGACGCGCCTTACCAATAAGCATATGTTAACTATTGGTATCACATACAGGGAGATGAAGCAATGGGGCAACACTTCTAGATGCCTTTCAGAAGTTTCAGATTCAATCGACGGTTGACAAAAGTCATCTATAAATTATTTTCCTATCTCCAAGTGAGTCACTCCGTATAAATATGAGTATTGTGACATACTTGTCGGTATCACATAAAGGAGATAAAACTCGTCCTGTCCACATTTGCTATGCTGTCGCATATAGAGGTCTCAGATTTGGTTTGCAGACGTATCTTGGAAAGATGATCTGACGCGTACCAATATTGGTACATTTACCTCTGACCCTATTCAAATGAATAAATCGTTTGAACTATAATTCCTATGTTGTTGCACCTATATTCAATCTAAGGTCCACCTTGAGAAAACAGTATATCGCTATAACATTGGTTTTGACCCCGTTTACATAGATAGCTTGTAAGTGACTGGAATAAATTGAAGGTGCTGTACACTTGACCTTGATCTTTGGCAGGAGTACAAGAAACCATTGTCTATGCTATATTCCTACATTACAACATTTATTAAATTGGTTGATTGCTGGGGTGCAATGCCGATTCATCAAAGGTGACTTAATTTAAACCGTATGCACAAACAACATGTTTTATTTTGACAAGACAAACAATTACTAATTTACTTAATTATTTGCTATAAAATATGATCTTTATAGTATGATAAGGGTTTCCTTGGAACTGATCTGTTGAAAATGTTGGTACTGAAGGCTCTGAACAGGCTGATACTGAAGGCTCTGAACAGGCTGATACTGAAGGCTCTGAACAGGCTGATACTAAAGGCTCTGAACAGGCTGATAATAAAGGCTCTGAACAGGCTGATACTGAAGGCTCTTAACAGGCTGATACTGAAGGCTCTGAACAGGCTGATACTAAAGGCTCTGAACAGGCTGATACTAAAGGCTCTGAACAGGCTGATACTAAAGGCTCTGAACAGGCTGATACTGAAGGCTCTTAACAGGCTGATACTAAAGGCTCTGAACAGGCTGATACTCAAGGCTCTGAACAGGCTGATACTAAAGGCTCTGAACAGGCTGATACTAAAGGCTCTGAACAGGCTGATACTAAAGGCTCTGAACAGGCTGATACTAAAGGCTCTGAACAGGCTGATAATAAAGGCTCTGAACAGGCTGATACTAAAGGCTCTGAACAGGCTGATAATGAAGGCTCTGAACAGGCTGATACTAAAGGCTCTGAACAGGCTGATACTAAAGGCTCTGAACAGGCTGATAATAAAGGCTCTGAACAGGCTGATAATAAAGGCTCTGAACAGGCTGATACTAAAGGCTCTGAACAGGCTGATAATAAAGGCTCTTAACAGGCTGATAATAAAGGCTCTGAACAGGCTGATAATAAAGGCTCTGAACAGGCTGATAATAAAGGCTCTGAACAGGCTGATACTGAAGGCTCTGAACAGGCTGATAATAAAGGCTCTGAACAGGCTGATACTAAAGGCTCTGAACAGGCTGATACTAAAGGCTCTGAACAGGCTGATACTGAAGGCTCTGAACAGGCTGATAATAAAGGCTATGAACAGGCTGATACTGAAGGCTCTGAACAGGCTGATACTAAAGGCTCTGAACAGGCTGATACTGAAGGCTCTGAACAGGCTGATAATAAAGGCTCTGAACAGGCTGATACTGAAGGCTCTGAACAGGCTGATACTAAAGGCTCTGAACAGGCTGATAATAAAGGCTCTGAACAGGCTGATACTGAAGGCTCTGAACAGGCTGATAATAAAGGCTCTGAACAGGCTGATACTGAAGGCTCTGAACAGGCTGATACTGAAGGCTCTGAACAGGCTGATATTAAAGGCTCTGAACAGGCTGATACTGAAGGCTCTGAACAGACTGATACTGAAGGCTCTGAACAGGCTGATACTGAAGGCTCTTAACAGGCTGATACTGAAGGCTCTGAACAGGCTGATACTAAAGGCTCTGAACAGACTGATACTAAATGCTCTGAACAGGCTGATACTGAAGGCTCTGAACAGGCTGATAATAAAGGCTCTGAACAGGCTGATACTGAAGGCTCTGAACAGGCTGATACTAAAGGCTCTGAACAGGCTGATACTAAAGGCTCTGAACAGGCTGATACTAAAGGCTCTGAACAGGCTGATAATAAAGGCTCTGAACAGGCTGATACTAAAGGCTCTGAACAGGCTGATAATAAAGGCTCTGAACAGGCTGATAATAAAGGCTCTGAACAGGCTGATACTAAAGCCTCTGAACAGGCTGATAATAAAGGCTCTTAACAGGCTGATAATAAAGGCTCTGAACAGGCTGATAATAAAGGCTCTTAACAGGCTGATACTAAAGGCTCTGAACAGGCTGATAATAAAGGCTCTTAACAGGCTGATAATAAAGGCTCTGAACAGGCTGATACTAAAGGCTCTGAACAGGCTGATACTAAAGGCTCTGAACAGGCTGATAATAAAGGCTCTGAACAGGCTGATAATAAAGGCTCTGAACAGGCTGATAATAAAGGCTCTTAACAGGCTGATAATAAAGGCTCTGAACAGGCTGATACTGAAGGCTCTTAACAGGCTGATACTGAAGGCTCTGAACAGGCTGATACTGAAGGCTCTGAACAGGCTGATACTGAAGGCTCTTAACAGGCTGATACTAAAGGCTCTGAACAGGCTGATACTGAAGGCTCTGAACAGGCTGATAATAAAGGCTCTGAACAGACTGGTACTGAAGACTCTGACTAGGCCTATACTGAAGGCTCTGAACAGGCTGATAATAAAGGCTCTGAACAGACTGGTACTGAAGGCTCTGACTAGGCTGATAATAAAGGATTCCAGCCCGACTGATATTGAAGGCTCTGGCCATGCTAATACTGAAGGCAATGGCCATGATGACACGGACGGCTCTGGCCAGGCTGATATTAAAGGCTCCAGCCCGACTGATATTGAAGTATCTGGCCATGCTAATACTCTGAACTTAATTTACGAAAACCAACATAACCGTCCCACCAGTACTTTCAGCTATTTTACCCGCAAGTACTTTCAGTGCTTTGATCACAGAATATGTTTGGCGTGAAAATTACTCCGCTTCGAAATATATGTTTTGGCGGAGGTTTTTTTCTGGTGCAGCCAGTGTTATAAGGAACGTAGTAACTCCGAACAACGGTTTAATTAGTGTGTAGTTTGTTGAAACTGGAACGAATGAAAATATAACACATTAATCTGGAGCATCGTTTATGACTAGAAATCTGAGTCATAGAAGACGAGGAAACAAAGGTAAAACAAAACCTAACATTTTGAATAAATTTGGTCCGTAGGTACGGTCCAGCCATTAGTTTGAGTCATCAGAACGTCCTTATCGAAAACAGAAGAGAATGGTTCGATTCTAGAAATTGTCATACGATGTTCTTTAAAAGTAGTTGTTGTGACTTCGACTCTCGCGAGTATGGACTAACAGCGCACATGGTACACAGGGGTTTGGATAAACTCATCGGTAGAACTTGTAAATAACCAAGAATATATTGATATACATTAAGTACTGTTGAACTGTTCTCTTATCACATATAGTTTGTGATAGTCTTTTATACTATTGACAACATTTTATTACAATGGTTTTATAGTCGCGTCTCATTAGCCCAGTTGGTAACAACTAGGGCTATCAATGCAGGGGTTGTTGGTTTGGCCATTACTCCGGTTCGATTACAGGCTAGCATTCTATGTGGAAAAGCAGTCAGTTGATTGGAAAGTATACTGTATCGAGTATGGATGTGAGAAAGTCTAAAAAAACATGAGTACGGCGTTAAACCCCTATCAATGAATGAGACTGTTCCTTTGGTATTGGCTCCGATTTCGTTTTAATTCTACCAATTGCACGATATACGGCCACGGAGATGCCGTTGTCCTTTTTGTTTTCTGCGTCATGTTAACTTATGTGTCTTTTCGGAATATCTTTGAATATGAGCCGTCCCGATAGAAAACAAACATTGTGGACTCTGCGTAAAGTATCGACCCAGCTCAATACATTACGCAGAGGTCATAATGTTGGTTTTCTCGCTGGACGGCTCATATAAATCACGAAATAAGTAAGCCGACAATCTTGAATTCGAAACGGATCATTCATATAGACCACTATAAAACTGCACAAAACCTTCAGCGTGCTATTTGTCAATCTCATAAAACCAGAACACTGTGATAGCAATTGCTCATATATATTCGATGACTGCTGATTACATGCTTTCTGAGATTGAGCCTTGTGTCAACCAATTAAATTGACGCCTTTAAAAAAGTTATGTATCGACAGGGGAGATAACCTATATAAATAACCGCGATAGAGAAGCGGTTTTTGAATACAGGACCTAACGTTATGTGTATCGTGTGATTTCTATGGTTAAAAAAACCGAGAGCACCTGCCCATAAATACCAATATACGTACAGCGACATATTTTTATCTGATTTCAATGAGTTCGACTATAGGTATTCATTGTTCGTAACAGTAATTTAAAGTCGTCTGTAATGTAGTTTAACGTCGTCTTTAACAGTAGTTTGAAATTGTCTATAACATGATATGTTTAATATAGTGTATAGCGGTATAAGTGTTAAAACTAGTGATAAGACTATCATATCAGATACATGAATAACCCTTATCCTACTTTACACAACTTAAATCAAATCTAAATGTTCCATTTAAAACCATATTCGCGATTAACCCTTACTAAGATTACCAGACTCAGATCGCTTCTCAGAAATAAAAAATAAACACCCGAAATACATTTATAACCAGTGTAGACCCAGAGAAGCCAGCGCATCCGTAGAGTCTGATCAGTCTCTACACGGTTTGTTTTGTTATAACATAAACGAGGGAAGCAATGGGGAGACACATCTGGATTGCTCTCAGAAGTTTACAGTTCAAATCAATGGTTGACAAAAGTAATTATATCTACAAGTGAGATTCGCCTTACAAAAAAGAGTAATTTAACATCTATGTATTGGTATCACATACAGGGGGAAATGAAATGGAGCTACACTTCTAGATTACCAAAAAATACAGTCTAATCGACGGTTGACAAAAGTCATTTATAAAATATCTTTCCTATCTCCAAGTGAGCCACTTCGTAGAAAGATGAGTCATGTGACATCTTCTTGTCGGGATCACATAAAGGAGAGAAAACTCGTCCTGGCTTCATTGTTTATGCGGTCGCACAAATTTGATTTGCAGATGCATGTTGGAAAGACGATCTGTCGCGTACCAATATTGGTACAATGACCTCTGACCCTATTTAAGGAAATAGATCGTATGAACGGTATTTCCAATGCTGTCGCACTTATAGCTACCCATTCAATATGGAGGATCATCTTGTGAATACAGTATTGCTTGTGACAACTAGGTCACTATAACCTTGACACTGACCCCATTTAAGATAAAGCTTGCTAATGCATTTGTTTAAAGCTATCTCACTATCGCGATAGATCAGTTGGTAACGTAGAGGGCTATCAATCTAGTGGTTGTTGGTTCAAATCACATCTCGGCTCTTCAATTTCTCCTAAGATGGAATTACGTATGTGTGACCAACGTCATTTACCTTCCATTAATAGGCTAAATAGTATATATCGAGGGCTTGGCGTGAAACGGTTGTAACTCAAAACCTAACTTGAAAACCCTGGTTTAGGGGCAATTTTGACCCGTTTGTAAACCATGCAAATTTAGGTGCCATTGCTCAGAACGGGCAAATTGGCACTTAAATGTCCATTGTTTACCAAGAAAAATGATTTAACGCTTATAAAGACTTTATGGCGAGGTGACTAACCTTGGTAAAGAAATACACATTTTAGTTACAACCGTTTCACGCCAAGCCCTCGATATGGGATGATATATTGGGACGATTGTTGTGTGGAATATTGGTCCCAAAAGCAAGAACACATCAGGAGTTGTTTTTTTATGGTGTAACTTAAAAAACAGCTGAAGACTGCGTTAAACTCCAATGAAGCTATCAACCAACATGGATTTAGGTAAAAGAGGTCGGGGAACTTACTGTTTCTTACATAGCACCGTATAACCCGTATCTATATTTTATTTGATTTAAAACTGAGGAGTCTTGATGGTTTTAGACAGTTAGACGCCATTTTTAATAATCTGTTTCCTTCTAATCCAATTCTGTATTATTTAAATGTAATACTGTGTATGGATGGCTTTAGATAGTGAAGCGCCATTTGTGTGAGTCTGTTTCCTTTTAGTCTAACTCTATATTGTTTGAATTAGTATCGAGTAGGGATGGTTTTAGACAGTGAACCACCATGTTTGTAACACTCTTCCTTCTTATAGAAATATATTTTTCCTGATTTATTACTGAAACATGATGATTTAGATAGCGTTCTGCCATAATTGTAAGTCAGTTTACTTCTAGTACGGTTCTATATTGTTTGAATTTGTACTTATTATTAACGAATGTAGATGATGAACCACTCAGTTTCGTCCTCCATCTAACATGGCGACTCACAATATATAATTATCATTATACAAACATACACTTTATTCACCCAGTAAGTTTACATGTTGCATTACATAGGGAACAACAATCTGCAGGAAGGCAGTTCGAAAGAACAATCCCTTTTTACACGCTAGTGCATTTACATAGATAACATGCAAAACCTTTTCGGCATAAAACCCCGATTATTTTACCTTTCGTCTTAGCCCGAGTCTTCAATTTGGAGCAGTTTAAAACCGCAAACGAATTATAAAAGTTTATCAAGTATATCACTATCAGTGACGGTCACGTGGTTAACGATAAAGGTGACCGATTATCATATACGTACACGGTACATATTACTACATTTAACGTTTGATCTTATACCTTCATGTTATAATTATTCTTAGAGCGTGTGGAGGTTAATCACGCCTTTAAAATGGATATATCATCTGATGAAGGAAAGTCTATGGTACCCGAAATGCTTGACTTATACTGCGATCCTTGTTCCGATGGCGGAAACCATCTACAGGTAGAAGGATATTGTGTGGACTGTGAACATTATCTGTGCAACATATGCTTTCAACATCATCTTAGACCAAAACCTTGTAAAAGTCATCGATTACTAGATAGACAACATATGCCTTTTGCGAAACCCAATACAATCTTCAAGGATGAGTGCACTGATAAATGTGGAACTCATAAAGAAAAGATAATTGAATATTTCTGTGAAGATCATAAAGTATTGGGATGTACAGTCTGCGTTACACTTGGACATAGGACATGTACCGTGGGTTACATTCCGAATTTGTCTGACAACTTATTTGAAAGTCTGGAATATCAACAGTTTAAGGCTGCCGTTGAATCCTTAACTAAAACAATTAAAACCATCCAGAGTGCGGTGACACAAAACTTCAATGATATCAAAACATACGCTGATAAAACTATGCGTGAAGTCAGAAAATTCAGACAAGATGTTGACAGCTACTTTGATGAGCTTGAAAGAATTATTTCAGAGAAAATATTGCAGGACCAAATGGAGGACCAAGAAAATATTCAAGCCATATCGGAGCAGTGTGACACACTTGCAGCGGAAATTGAGGAGATTCATAAAGAAATAGATTATAAAGAAATGAAAGATCAGAAATGTCGTCTATTTGCTGACATTAAACGACTTCATAAAACTATTGATTATCACAAAACCACTGTGAACAAACTGGAAATGGACAATAAAGTAAAAGAGAACATATTCATTCCTTCAAGCGTTGTTTCGGATCTTATACAAGATTTGTCACAACAGTTCGGATCGTTGATTTCAGTTATTCGAGTCTCGTTGAACACTGATCCCGAAGAAAGTAGTAGTATCCCTGGAATAGCTACATTATCAAACGGAAGAATTGCAGTTACCGATACTAGAAATAGAAGTGTCAAAATAATAGATATTAAACAAGGAATGACGACGATGTCCAAATCGATGTCTTCTGTAATGTGTCGTGGAATTACAGCAATATCCGATAATGAGATAGCAGTAGCACAGGGAGATGATATTGAAATATATTCTGTCGGGGACCAACTCACGTTTAAGAAGAGGATACAGAATGCTGGTCTAGAGTGGTCACTCGTCTATACCAACAACAAGTTTATAGGATGTAGTAGTGAAAAACTGTATTCAGTCCGTATGGTGAACATAAAAGGTGAAGTCGTGAAAACATATTCTACAGAGTTAAATGAAGAAAAACTGTTTGAATATCCGTGGTATATTGCCATTAACAAAGATCATACAGTTATATACCTGTCTGACTGGGGGACGGACACAGTGATCTGTCTGTCGATCGAAGGTCAAGTTAAAGCACGTTACAAGCACGAGAAAAAATGGCAGCCAAGAGGTGTGGCCGTGTCAGATGACGGACTTGTATACGTTAATGATTATCATAATGACGTTATTCGCATTCTTACTGCTGATCTAAAGGCGATGAGTGTGATAGATGGTAAACCATATGGTATAGAAGATCCAGATGGACTTGCATTTTCTCAGAGAGAACGGAAACTCTGTGTGGGAATGCACGATAGTTGTAAACTAGTAGTCTTGAATTTTTAGTAAGCGACCGGTACTGTGATACTGACATACAGACAACTAGAAACCTGTGCTTCGCATGCCCGTCTATGACCTCTTAATAGTAAAAGATACATTGAAAGAAGTTATTGGAAGAAAATACTCAAAAAGCCAGGTGAGAAATGTAAAGAAACAGACAGACGGTCGTCTATTTGTGGAAATTTAACATCAGGTTATAATAATCCAAGTACAATGACGAAATTCCGGCTCTATTTCATTCCTAATAAACATAAAGACGGGAAATATTTGCAATACAATTGAATAAACGTAAAACAATTCATTACCCAAAGAGTATATAGTCATAGGAAACGTCCGAGGCCTGTATTAGATTGGGAATAATATAACAGATAAATGGAGGTTTGAAAGCAACAAAAATGTCCGCTGCTGGACGAGGACATCTCATTGTGTAATGGACAAAACGAGCAATGCACTGCATACACATTGGATAAATAAAATATACCTTGATCATAACCTGGTACCACGTAAATGAAAAGAAGTGCTGTATATATAAGTTTATTTTAGACAGCAATAAAAGTAACAGTTAAACATTTGCATGATAAGTAATTCTACGGATTAATGTAATTGCGAGCGTACACTGTTTGAGCCCAAACTGTGGCATTGACCTTGGGAGAAAGTGGCTTGCTGGGTGATGAGCATGACACATCATCGTGTTATGGAGAATAATTGTGTGAAGTAAATAATTAAAATCCATTCAAGCATGTGTAAGATATTACGGACGGATCATGTTTGAGCCAAAATTGTGCCTTTTGACCTTTGGAATGGGTGGCTGGATGATGGACATGTCACATCTTCTTATGGAGAATAATTGTGTGAAGTAATATGAAAATCAATCCAAGCATATGGAAGATACAGCCCGGACACGAAATTGCGAACGGAAAAAAGTTTGAGCCCAAACTGTGACCTTGACCTTGGGATTAGGTGTCTGGCTGATGTGCATGACATATCATCTTGTTATGGAGAATAATTGTGTGAAGTATTATCGGAAGTACCGACCGACGGACGCAAGCAAACCGGTCTGACAGATAGGCGACTAATAAGCTCATTGTGTTAAATATCTCATTTTGCAACTATGTTTCCATGCTGCAGCTGTGTAAAAATCCGTATGCATGTAGTAAAGCGTATGTAATAGTAGTTTTGAATATTATCCCACGTAAATCTGGGCACTTTGTTTAACAACACCACGTAACCGACAAGCTATTCACTTCCAAAATATTATGAATATTCCGCAGAAACATCCGAGACCTGAATTAACTTTTACGAGATCATGCGGCATGACCCAATGATATTGAATGGTTTGTCAAAATGAACTGATGTACAACAACCTAACTACCGTCATGAAATTAACCCCGTTCGTACAAACAGACTTGACAGTTATACAGCATAATTTTGGAAGAAGAAGATATTGTTCAATACCAGCCAATTCTCTCCTTTCCCGCAATATTTGCAGCCTAGGGAGTAACAGTAGGGAGTAACCTTGGTAGGCCGTTGTGTGGTGAACAGGTGGAAGAAAACCTTGTCATGTTTTAACTGAATAACCATTGGAAACTGCATTTAACTGCAAGCAATCCATTTTCAAAGATGTGTTATTTTGGTATTTGAATTCAACTTCAATACTTTTTATAAAATATTCTTCATTCAAAAGTTTTCAAACAAAGACTATCAAATATCGAATCGAATGGTTAAATACTTTTATGTTTTATTGTTAACTTATGGCATTATCAACGATATTTAAGTCATATACAAGATACAGTAGATTTATTATAAATATATGGTTAAATACTTTTATGTTTTATTGTTAACTTATGGCATTATCAATGACATTTAACCCTTTCCCTCATACGATAATTCTGCAGCAGACGACTTTGAACATGTTTTGTCAGAAAATAGAAAATCTCTTTAATTGAATGGATAACCTATGACAAAAAGTGGAAAACATTGTGGCAAAAGGAGAAATTGCACGTTGTGTGCAATTTCTTCTTTTGTCACTATGTTTTCCAAAGGCCGTCTGCTACAGAGGCGTCAGAAAGCGTCTATATGAGGGAAAGGGATAAGTCATATACAAGATACAATATATTTATTTCGCAATTTAGGCCCATTATACAACATATTTCAAACGTTTATACAACACAGAGTGATGAAATGCATACAAACACTGAAATGTGAAGCTGAGTTAGAATTAAGATATTGAAAGAGTCCCGCTTCTTATTTTGCGCTCTTAATGAATTTTGCAGTTTTGTAGACTTCAGATTGAATATTTGTATTTAATATTTCATAAAATGTGTCTAGAGTGTGTTGATTATCCAAGATACGTTAAAATAAATGTCTCTCAAATCGTCATAGTTAGGACATTCGTAAAAGTAGTAAAACTCATCTACAATAATGTGCTATATATCATAAGGTTATGGTTAGAGCAACTAAAGTTACTATCCTGAGTAAGGACAAAGGTAAAACTGAATTTAGATATAGCTCTGGGTTTATAAATGATTTGAAATATTTGTAATGTTGTCCTTTTCCCGCGTTATTTTTATTCATTTTCCATTTTTTTAAGTAGCAGTCTTGAATGCGTTGTTTAAAAAGTTTAATAAATAGAGCATCTTTACCAATGTATTGTGAAATTCATGTACCCAAAGCCATGCATAAACAGGAGATTTGTTATACAGGTTGTTCATGTATTTCTACCGGCCTCATCGAGGCGTTTCAACATCATGCAGCAGCGCGTTACCTTTAGCCAGTATTTAATACAATTAGGTATTTAAATGTTCTAAGAGGTAGACGTCCACATTCTCCTAAAACAAATGATTCCGATTTATCTTTGCTAGATTATAAAACTGCTTGAAACATTTTATATCAATATATCAACTCTTTCAACCTTATCAGAATACTTATAAAACTTAAGTTGAGACCCGTAGCATAGAATAGGCATGACAGTTGTATCAACAATGTTGAAAGCATCTATAGGCTCTAGACTTCCATACAAACGCTGAAATTAAAATACATAAAAGAATGATTTCATCGCTTGTTGTGACAATGTTTCTAAATGTTTTGTCCAAGAAAATGTAGAAGAGATAAAGAACCAGATATTTATACAGACTCCATTAATTTTCTTTCATAGAACCATCCTTTCAGTCTGTTAAAACCTTTCTCTCATATAGATGCTTTCTGACGCCTCTGCAGCAGACGACGTTTTGTAAACATAGTGACAAAAGAAGAAATTGCTCAAAACGAGCAATTTTTCCTTTCGCAACACTGTTTTCCACTTTAAGTAATAGGTTATCCTTTCAATAATAGAGATTTTTCTATTTTTTGACAAAATATGTTCAAAGTCGTCTGCTGCAGAAGTGTCGTATGAGGGAAAGGGTTAAGTTTTCCACTATTACGAAAGACAACATGTTAGATTTATCTAGATTAAGACTCATATGTGTTGATGACAAAATTGATTGATAATATTGATTTGCCTTTGTAATGCACGGACAGTATCGGAAAAAGTTACAAAGGCATCTACAAACATAAGGGCGTATAACTCTTCATCATCTTCAGAGTCAAAAACACCACGACCATTTTTGGATCTCAAGGCCTCCTCACTTATAGGCGAAAAAACCCGACGTCAACTTGCGTGAACTGGCGAATAGGACTTGAGTAAATATCGTTCCAAATAGTATGTGTACGTTGTACATCGTTGGTGGTGTTCGTATGGAAAATATTGAGCTTGTTGAAACATTTGTAACGATTAAAAGTTTCATCTATCATTCGTTAAAATTCGTTTCAATACGTTAACCAATCGGAAAGTCCTAGCATAGCGTTCGTCAACTGGCGTTAGAGGTCGCAAGTTATCAGGTTGTGATCAGCTAATTTGCATATCAAACGATCGAGGACGATCCCATGGCGAATCTTTGCGATAGTTTGCGAACTTGTACGAAATGTAGCAAATAATTACGTATTGTAGCTAATTGAATCCGAAATTTCATGACGAATGAAAGGGAATTGTAACGATTGGTTGACGTTCAGAAACGAACGACATACGCTTGCATTACGAAAGGTAACTAAGTCATACGAATCCAGGCGAATCATAACGCATCTACATTTCTCGAGTATCTCAAAAGTTTTGTGTATTTCTTGAATTTCATATATAAAAGGAGAAGGCTAACTATCAAGATTATTAGTTATTCCTTCGTCAAAATGGAAGATATACAACGCATGAGGCTGCAGTATGTGGCTGCTATGGCCCACCAAGAAGTCTTCCAGCAACAACTTAACATCCATCAGTTCATCAGAGACCGATTTAGGTGGAGAAGAGGAGACAGAGCACGTCAGAGACGGCGCGAATTTGGCATATATGATCATTTGATCTGAAACGGTCATACATCCTCTAACTTCTCTCTAACTTTGACGAACACATATATATATAAATCACGAAATAAGTAGGCCGACATTCTTCAGTTGACGATTAACGACAATGTTAATTAGTCTGATCAGGATCCTCTATTTTTCAATTATATATTTCTAGACCGTTTCAAAGTCGTCTGTTGCCGATTTGTTACATGTGTAAAATCGTTCACCTGCCTCGAGCTGAATTCCTACAATAAGGATGTACATCTGTCTTTTTTGATATTTGACAAGTGATCACATATTTGTTTCAATGATTTAAAATACATTGATGAATAAGAAACGGATTATTCATATAGACCACTATAAAACTGCACACAATCTGCAGCGTGCTATTTGTCAATCTCATAAAAATCAGACCTAAACAATACTGCGATAGCAATGGCACATATACATTCGATGACTGCCGATTACATGTCTTCTGAGATTGAGCTTTGTTTCAGCCAATTAAATTGACGCCTTTAAAAGTCGTTAGGTATCGACAGCAATAGAGAAGCAGTTTTTGAAAGCAGGACATAAAGTTATGTGAATCGTGTGATTTCTTAGGTTAAAAAACCCCGAGAGCACCTGCTTATAAAAACTTAAATGTAAAGGGTCAATTTCGAGGCGGCCTTCTATGCGGTGAAGTCAGATCCAATATACGTACAGCGAAATATTTTTCTCTGATTTCAATAAGTTCTGCTATAGGTATTCATTGTTCGTAACAGTAATTTAATGACGTCTGTAATAGTAGTTTAACGTCGTCTGTAACAGTAGTTTAACATTGTCTATAACATGATATGCAATTGTTGTATATAGTATATAGCGGTTAAAGTGTTACAACTAGTGATAAGACTATCATATCAGATACATGTTTAACCCTTCTCCTACTTTACTCAACTTACATCAACATTTAAATGTTCTATTTTAAACCATAATCGCGATTTACCCTAACCAAGATTACCAGACTCAGTTCGCTTCTCAGAAATAAAAAACAAACATCCGAAGTACATTTATAACCAGTGTAGACCCAGACTAGCCAGCGCATCCGTAGAGTCCGATCATTCTCTACACGGTTTGTTTTGTTATAACATAAACGAGGGAAGCAATGGGGAGACACATCTAGATTGCTCTCAGAAGTTTACAGTTCAAATCAATGGTTGACAAAAGTCATTATATCTACAAGTGAGATTCGCCTTACAAAAAAGAGTACTTTAACATCTATGTATTGGTATTACATACAGGAGGAAATAAAATGTGGCTACACTTCTAGATTACTGTAAAAAGGTACAGTCTAATCGACGGTTGACAAAAGAAATACATGAAATATCTTTCCTATCTCTAAGTGAGCCACTTCGTAGTAAAATGAGTAATGACCCTTGCAACATTGTTTATGCGGTCGCACAAATGCAGATGCATGTTGGAATGACGATCTGTCTCGTACCAATATTGGTACATTGATCTCTGACCCTATTTAAGGTAATATATCGTCTGAACCGTATTTCCCATGCTGTCACACTTATAGCTACCAATTCGGTATGAAGGTTCATCTTGGGTATACAAACTTGGTCACTATAACCTTGACATCCAATTTAAAAATAAACCTTTCAATACCTTTATTAAATAGCTATCGCACCATCGAGATAGCTCAATTGGTAACGAAAAGGGCTCTCACTCTAGGGGTTGTTGGTTCGAATCCCATCTCGGCTATTCAATTTGTCCTAAGATGGAATTAAGTCAGTGTGACCAATGTCAGTCACCTTCCATTAATAGGTTAAATAGTATAGTAGTAGTAGTTTTATATTTTATTTAAGTGACACGTAATACAAGTTATACATACAATATAATAATACAACAGTATAACATTCACATTTGTTAGTAATAATTGTACATATTGGGCGTATTACCCAGCCATACAAATGGCTTATGAGTCACTAGACATCAATCAATATAAGTACTAATAAGAAGTGTTAATAAATGATAATAAATGATAATAATGATAATTAAATGATAATAAATGATAATAAATGATAATATGATATTATGAATAGTTATTAAACATGATTAAATAGTATATATGGGATGGTAGATTGGGACGATTGTTGTGTGGAATATTGGTCCCAAAAGCAAGAACACATGTTTCTTGATTTTTTTCATGTGGTGTAACTTAAATACAGCTGAAGACTGCGTTAAACTCCAATGAAGCTATCAACCAACATCATTTTAGGTAAAAGAGGTTAGGAACTTACTGTTTCTTACATAGCACTGTTTCACCCGTATCTATATTTTATTTGATTTAAAACTGAGGAGTCTTGAAGGTTTCACACAGTGAGATGCCTTTTTTTATAAATCTGTTTCCTTCTAATCCAATTCTGTATTATTTAAATTTGATACTGTGTATTGATGGTTTTAGATAGTGAAGCGCCATTTTTGTGAGTCTGCTTCCTTTTAATCTAAGTCTATATTGTTTGAATTAGTACCGAGTAGTGATGGTTTTAGACAGTGAAGCACCATGTTTGTAACACTCTTCCTTCTTATACCAATATATTTTTCCTGATTTATTACTGAAAAGTTATGATTCTAGATATCGTTCCGCCATATTTGTAACGCAGTTTCAAACATAAATTTTGGATGAATTGGTACCGAGTAGTGACGGTTTTAGACAGTGAACCACCATGTTTGTAACACTCTTCCTTCTAATTCAAATATATTTTCTTTGATTTATTACTGAATATTGATATTGATGGTTTAAGATAGTGAGACGCAATATTTATAGTTAGCTTCCTTCTACTCCGAATATATACTGCTTGATCTAGAACTGTCGGTTTTAGAAAGTGTTGCGCCAGGTGTGCAATTCAGTTTACTTCTAGTACGGTTCTATATTGTTTGAATTTGTACTGATTATTAACGACTGTATATAATGGACCACTCAGTTTCCTCCTCTAACATGGCGACTCACAATATACAATTACCATAATACATAATTAACGTTAATCATCCAGTAAGTTTACATTTTGCATTACACAGGGAACAACAATTTGCAGCAAGGCAATTCGAAAGAACGATCCCATTTACGCGTTAGTGCATTTACATAGATAACGTGCACAATGTTTTCGGCATAAAACCCCGATTATGTTAACTTTCGTCTGAGCCGGAGTCTTCAATTTGGAGCAGTTTAAAACCGCTAACGAATTATAAAAGTTTATCAAGTATATGACAATCAGTGACGGTCACATGGTTAACGATAAAAGTGACCGATTATCTATACGTACACGGTATATAACTACATGTAACTTTATATCTAATACCTTCATGTTATAATTATTTTTAGAGCGTGTGGAGGTTAATCACGCCTTTAAAATGGAAATTTATGATCCCCCGAAAATATCATCTGATGAAAGCCAATCTATGGTACCCGACATGCTTGACTTATACTGCGATCCTTGTTCCGAGGGCGGAAACCATCTACAGGTAGAAGGATATTGTGTGGACTGTGAATATTATCTGTGCAAGATATGCTTTCAACATCATCTTAGACCAAAACCTTGTAAAAGTCATCGATTACTAGATAGACAACAGATGCCGTTTGCGAAACCCAATACAATATACAAGGACGAGTGCACTGATAAATGTCGAACTCATAAAGATAAGATAATTGAATATTTCTGTGAAGATCATAACGTATTGGGATGTACAGTCTGCGTGACACTTGGACATAGGGCATGTACCGTGGGTTACATTCCGAATTTGTCTGACAACTTATTTGAAAGTCTGGAATATCAACAGTTTAAGGCTTCCGTTGAATCCTTAACACAAACAATTAAAACCATACAGGGTGCGGTGACACGAAACTTCAATGATATCAAAACATATGCTGATACAGCTATGAGTGAAGTCAGAAAATTTAGACAAGATGTTGACAGTTACTTTGATGAGCTTGAAAGAATTATTTCAGAGAAAATATTGCAAAACCAAATGGAGGACCAAGAAAATATTCAAGCCATATCAGAGCAGTGTGATACACTTGCAGAGAAAATTGAGATGATTCATAAAGAAATAGATGATAAAGAAATGAAGAATAAAAAATGTCGTCTATTTGTTGACATCAAACGACTTCATGAAACAATTGATCATCACAAAACCACTGTGAACAAACTGGAAATGGACAATAAAATAAAAGAGAACATATTCATTCCTTCAAGCGTTGTTTCGGACCTTATACAAGATTTGTCAAAACAGTTCGGATCTTTGATTTCATTATTTAGTGTTATTCCAGTCTCCATGGACACTGCTCCGAATGAAAGTAGTAGTATACACGGAATAGCTACATTATCAAATGGAAGAATTGCAGTTACCGATACTGAAAATAACAGTGTAAAAATAATAGATATTAAACAAGGAATGACGACGATGTCCAAATCAATCTCTTGGTTAATGTATGGAATCACTGCAATATCCGATAATGAGATAGCAGTATGCCAGATGGGTAATATAGAAATATATTCTGTCGAGGACCAACTCACGTTCAAGAAGACGATACAGAATGCTGGTCTAGAGTGGCCATTCATATACACCAATAACACGTTTATAGGATGTACTTTGGAAATCCCGTGTTCAGTCCGTATGGTGAACATGAAAGGTGAACTCGTGAAGATCTATCCTACAGAATTAAAAAGAAGAAAACTGTTTAAAAATCCGTGGTATATTGCCATTAACAAAGATCATACAGTTATTTACCTGTCTGACTGCGGGATGGACACAGTTACCTGTCTGTCGATTGAAGGTCAAGTAAAAGCATGTTACAAGCACGTGAACGGGTGGAGCCCAAGAGGTGTGGCCGTGTCAGATGACGGACTTGTATACGTTAATGACCATTATAATGACGTTATTCACATTCTTACTGCTGATCTAAAAGCAATGAGTGTAATAGATGGTAAACCGTATGGTATAGCAGGTCCAGCAGGACTTGCCTTTTTTCAGAGAGAACGGAAACTCTGTGTAGGAATGTGCGATAGTTGTAAACTAGTAGTTTTGAATATTTAGCGACCGGTGCTGTGATACTGTCATGCAGACAACTAGAGACTTGTGCTTCGCATGCCTGTCTATGGCCTCTAAATAGTAGAAGATACATTGAAAGAAGTCATTGGAAGAAACAACAAAATGCCAGGTGAGAAATGCAAAGAAACAGACAGACGATCGTCTATTTATGGAAATTTAACATCGGGTTATACTAATCAAAGTACAATGACGAAATTCCGGCTCTATTTCATTCCTAATAAACATAAAGATTGGTTGCTGATTCGTACGGGAAATATTTGCAATAAAATCGAATAAACCTAAAACGATTCATAACCCAAAGAGTATATATCCAAATGCTGTATATATAAGTTTATTTTAGACAGCAATAAAAGTAACAGTTAAACATTTGAACGATTAGTAATTATACGGAATAATGAAATTGCGGGCGTACACTGTTTGAGCCCAAACTGTGACATTGACCTTGGGAGAAGGTGACTTGCTGGGTGATGAGCATGACACATCATCTTGTTATGGAGAATAATTCTGCGAAGAAAACAATTAAAATCTATTCAAACATGTGTAAGATATTACGGACGGATCATGTTTGAGCTCAAATTGTGCATTTGACCTTCCGAATGGGTGGCTGAGTGACGGACATGTCAAATCTTCTTATGGAGAATAATTGTGTGGAAGTAATATGAAAATTAATCCAAGCATATGGAAGATACAGCCCGGACACGAAATTGCGAACGGAAATAAGCTTGAGCCCAAACGGTGACCTTGACCTTGGGAGTAGGTATCTGGGTGATGTGCATGACATATCATCTTGTTATGGAGAATAATTGTGTGTAGTATTATCGGACGTACCGACCGACGGACGCGAGCAAACCGGACAAAATGAACTGTTGTATAACAACCTAACTACCGTCAAGACATTAACCCCGTTCACACAACCAGACTTGACAGCTATACAGCAGATCCAAAATTAAATAAGTTTGGAAGAAGAAGATACTGTTCAATACCAGCCAATTTTCCCCTTTCCCACACTATTTGCAGCCTGGGGAGTAACAGTAAGCAGTAACCTTGGTAGGCCGTTGTGTGGTGAACAGGTGGAAGACAACTATATCATGTTTTAACTGAATAACCATTGAAAACTGAATTTATATGCAAGCAATCCATTTTCAAAGATGTGTTATTTTGGTATTTGAATTTAACTTCAATTATTTTTATAAAATATTTTTCATTCAAAGATTTTCAAACAAAGACTATCAAATATCGAATCGAATATAATTGTATGGTTAAATACTTTTATGTTTTATTGTTAACTTATGGCATTATCAACGATATTTAAGTCATATACAAGATACAATAGATTTATTTCGCAATTTAGGCCACCGGCCCATTATAAAATATAATTGATACGTTTATACAACTCAGAGTGATGAAATACATAACAAGAGGGCCAAGATGGCCCTAAATCGATCACCTAATTGATAGTAAATTAGTAGCAAATATTTAACTGCAAATATCTGGAAAATTTTATCAGGGAGTGCAAATGAAACTGAAAGGAGTGGACACTTCTCAAGAAACAGCTTATCAGTAAAGGCCATTTATATCTTGAAATCTAACAAGAACTTTAATAAGAATGGAATTATAAAGTTTTTGTCATTTTGCACCTTTCCTGATGCCGCCTTGCTGCGCTGTTTTTCAACCAAATCAATATGGCTTCAACAGTTTATTTAGAGGGTCACTAAAGAAACATTTCTACCGAATTATCTTGCAATCGCACAAGTAGATTATGGAGGAAAAGGATTTTAAAATTTGGGTATTTTTTCTCACTCTCTGATGCCGCAGCATCCAAAGTTCTCAATGGAATTTAAATCTTTGAACAATTTTGAAAGAGGACCACCAAAGGAACATTCTTGTGATGTTTTGTGGAAATTGGTCTATTGGAATGGTAGGAGTTGGATGTCACTTGTAGCTAAAAGTTCAATTTACCCTTTTTGTGATGACACCTGGTTGATATGATTGCGTAACCAATCAAAACGGCTTAAACAAATTAAATAGAGGATCATTACAGTAAGATTCGTATTATATTTTCTTAAAATAAGACAAACACTTTCATAAAAATGGAATTTTCAAATTTTGTCATTTTGCCCCTTTTCTGATGCCGCCTGATTGCCATGTTTTTCGACCAATCAGTATGGCTTGAACAATTTTTATAGAGGGTCACCCAAGGAACATTTCTACCAAATTATATTTGAATCTGACAGGCAGATTCGGAGGAGAAGATTTTTAAAGTTTGGACATTTTGTCACCTTTCTGATGCCGCAGCAACCAAAGTTCTCATTTGAATTTTAATCTTTGAACAATTTTGAAAGAGGACCACAAAAGGATCATTCCTGTGATGTTTTGTAGTAATTGGTCTATTGGAATGGCAGGTGTTGGTTGTCATTTGTAGCTAAAAGTTCAATTTACCCCTTTTGTGATGACGCCTGGTTGCTATGATTGTGTAACCAATCAAAACGGCTTTAACAAATTAAATAGAGGATCATTAAAGTAAAATTCGTTTTATATTTTCTTAAAATCAGACAAACACTTTCATAAAAATGGAATTTTCAAATTTTGTCATTTTGCCCCTTTTATGATCCCGCCTGACTGCTATGTTTTTCGATTAATCAGTATGGCTTGAACAATTTTCATAGAGGGTCACCCAAGGAACATTTCTACCAAATTATATTTGAATCTGACAGGCAGATTCGGAGGAGAAGATTTTTAAAGTTTGGACATTTTGTCCCCTTTCTGATGCCGCAGCAACCAAAGTTCTCAATGGAATTTTATTCTTTGAACAAATTTGAAAGAGGACCACCGAAGGAACATTCCTGTGATGTTTTGTGGAAATTGGTCTATTGGAATGGTAGGAGTTGGTTGTCATTTGTAGCTAAAAGTTCAATTTACCCCTTTTGTGATGACGCCTGGTTGCTATGATTGTGTTACCCATCAAAACGGCTTAAACAAATTAAATAGAGGATCATTAAAGTAAGATTCGTATTATATTTTCTTAAAATCAGACAAGCACTTTCATAAAAATGGAATTTTCAAATTTTCAAATTTTGCCCCTTTTCTGATGCCGCCTGACTGCCATGTTTTTTGACCAATCAGTATGGCTTGAACAATTTTTATAGAGGGTCACCCAAGGAACATTTCTACCAAATTATATTTGAATCTGACAGGCAGATTCGGAGGAGAAGATTTTTAAAGTTCGGACATTTTGCCCCCTTTTTGATGCCGCAGCAACCAAAGTTCTCAATGGAATTTAAATCTTTGAACAACTTTGAAAGAGGCCAACCAGAGGAACAGTCCTGTGATGTTTCACGGAAATTGTCCTTGGAGTTTAGGAGGAGATGATGTTTAAAGCTAAAAGTTAACGCCGGACGGACGGACGGACGGACGGACGACGGACGACGGACGACGGACAAAAAGTGATCAGAATAGCTCACCTTGAGCCTTCGGCTCTAGGTGATCTAAAAACACTGAAATGTGAAGCTGAGTTAGAATTAAGATATTGAAAGAGTCCCGCTTCTTATTTTGCGCTCTGAATAAATTTTGCAGTTTCGTAGACTTCAGATTGAATATTTGTATTTAATATTTCATAAAATGTGTCTAGAGTCCTGTTGTTTATCCAAGATACGTTAAAACAAATGTCTCTCAAACCGTCAAAGGTAGGACATTCTTAAAAGTAGTGAAACTCATCTACAATAATGTGCTATTTTTATCAAGACATAACTGGCAAAAACGGTCATTTCTTGAAATCAATAGCTGTTTACTTCTCTCTATCATAAGGTTATGGTTAGAGCAACTAAAGTTACTATCCTGAGTAAGGACAAATATAAAACTGAATTTAAATATAGCTCTGGGTTTACAAATGATATGAAATATTTGTAATGTTGTTTTTTTCCCGCGTTGTTTTTATCCATTTGCCATTTTTGTAAGTAGCAGTCTTGAATGTGTTGTTTAAAAAGTTTAATAAATAGAGCATGTTTTGTGAAATTCATGTACCCAAAGCCATGCATAAACAAGAGATTTGTTATACAGGTTGTTCATGTATTTCTACCGGCCTCATCGAGGCGTTTCAACATCATGCAGCAGCGCGTTACCTTTAGCCAGTATTTAATACAATTAGGTATTTAAATGTTCTAAGAGGTAGACGTCCACATTCTCCTAAAACAAATGATTCCGATGTATCTTTGCTAGATTACAATACTGCTTGAAACATTTTATATCAATATATCAACTCTTTCAACCTTATCAGAATACTTATAAAACTTAAGTTGAGACCCGTAGCATAGAATAGGATTGACAGTTGTATCAACAACGTTGACAACATCTAAAGGATCTAGTCTTCCACACAAACGCTTAAGTTGAGACCCGCAGCATAGAATAGGTTTGACAGTTGTATCAACAATGTTGAAAGCATCTATAGGATCTAGTCTTCCATACAAACGCTGAAATCAAAATATATAAAAGAATAATTTCATCGCTTGTTGTGACAATGTTTCTAAATGTTTTTGTCCAAGAAAATGTAGAAGAGATAGAGACCCAGATATTTATACAGTCTCAATTTGTTTTCTTTTATTGAACCATCATTTCAGTCTGTTAAAACCTTTCCCTCATATAGATGCTTTCTGACGCTTCTACAGCAGACGACTTTTTGAAAACATAGTGACAAAAGAAGAAATTGCTCAAAACGAGCAATTGTTCCTTTCGCAACACTGTTTTCCACATTAAGTAATAGGTTATCCATTCAATTATAGATATTTTTCTATTTTTTGACAAAATATGTTTAAAGTCGTCTGCTGTAGAAGTGTCGTATAAAGGAAAGGGTTAACTTTTCCACCATTACGAAAGACAACACTTTAGATTTATCTAGATGAAGACTCATATGTGTTGATGTACAAAATTGATTGATAATATTGATTTGCCTTTGTAATGCACGGACAGTATCGGAAAAAGTTACAAAGGCATCTACAAACATAAGGGCGTATAATATGGAACGCCTCAACTGTCTTATAATGACACTTATTATTATATTATGTGCACCCTTTATTATGTTGTGTACATGCTTTATTATGTCATGTACATACTTTATTATGTTGTGTACATCCTTTATTATGATGAGTACATATTCTAATATGGTATGTGCATCATTTACTTTGTTTTGTGCATTTCTTATTATTTTATATAGCTTGTCTATTATGCTAAGTGCACTCGATGTTATGTTCTGTGAGAGTTGTGTTGCCTTATATTTATTTTCTGTTATGTTGTGTTCGTTCTATATTATGTTACGTAGGTTCCTTATTCATTTATGAAGGCACATACAATTTATTCCATTGTGTAGTTTCTGATTTGTGTTGTGTGACCTCTTTATTATGATATGCACACTCTTTGTTTTGCTGTGTACACTTTTAATTATGTTATGCACACTATTTATTTCTTCATTTGCATCCTGTATTGTGTTTTATGCAGTTTTCATTATCTTATGCACTCTCTGTGTTATGCTATGTGCAATCTTTCTTGTGTTTTGTACATTCGTTGATACATTGAGAAGGTTTTTATCGTGTTATGCACATTATTTATTCAGTTTTGTGCAGTCTTTACTATCTTCTGTGTATTATTTATTGTCTTACGTGACTTATTATTGTGTTGTGTATATTTTTGTTATATTGTGTACGATCTGTATTTCGTTATGTAGATAGTTTATTATGATGACGCGGACAACACAAACGGGTAGAATTTAAAGATGCACCGGTAAAAAGTAACGTGAACTAGGTTTGAATAGCATTTCTACAAAACACATTTTGAAGCCTTCTATTATAGTGACATTGGTCGAGTGGATGTTACTTCCTGTAAGTTAAGCAACGTTCATTGCGGTTAGTGCGTGGATGGGTGACCCAAGAGGTTTTAAAGACGATCGCGTTAGTTTCGGATCTATCTTTTTTATTTCATTAGCCAAGTTGGAGTAATATCGACCACAGGGCATTTGTCACCAATGTAGTTCTAGATAAACATTCACATCTGTGTAGTCTGATCCAACTCTGCACTGTTTGCTGAATAGTAACAGACAGTTTCTACTTTCTTTTTTACTTGTCATAAATATGCCAAGATGAGTTTTTCCTGGAGCACAGCTCATGTTTATATATATAAGTAAAAGTGTGTGTTTATTTGACAACTAGTAGTTTTTAAGATCAAATCACACGCTCTATACGTCGTCCGTCCGTCTGTCCTTTTTCTGACTCAATACATCAGTTAACTCAAAATCTCGACCCACCACCTAAAATAAGATTTTATTTTATTTGAAAAGCAATCTGGTTACCTATTATTTGTAAGTTAAATTTTGATACAGTAATATATATACCTATATTTATACAAATTTTAACAAAATCTGAATGTTTAATAATTAAACAAAAAACTTTTGAAAATTTGTGATTTTTTATGCAATGAATTTTATTAAATTATTTTTAATGGTGTCATTGATGGTTTACAAACAAATGATGTAAATCTGAAAATAAAATTTTAAAAATTAAACAACAAAAAATAGCCTTTTTCCCACATACAGCAAATCTGCAGCAGACGGCTTTGAAAACATTTAGTCAAAAATATGGAAACTCTCTATAAATGAATGAACAATAATTGAATAAAGATGAAAACATTGTTGCAAAAGGAGAAATTGCTCATGGATCGCAAGACGTTGAGCTAGCCGTTTTTTTGACGGTGCATGCTGGAATTATACCCGTTTATATTGTCCGCGTCATCATAATAAACTTCCTACATAACGAAATACAGTGTGTACACCATATAAAACAAGGAACAAAACACAATTAAAATTGTACACAGCATAACAAAGAGTGTACATATCACAATACAACAGTCACAAAACAACAAACAGAACCTACACAATGTAATACATAGTATATGCCTTCATTAGGGAAAAGGGAATCTACATAACAGAATATAGAACGTACACAACATAACAAAGAATGTACATAAGACAATAAAACTCTCACAGAACATAACATTGAGTGCACTTAGCATACTAAACACGCTATATAAAATAATGAGAAATGCACAAAACAAAATAAACAATGCATAGACCAACATGAAGTATGTACACACCATACTAAAGTATGTACATAACATAATACAATATGAACATGACATGATACAGTATGTACACAACATAATAAAGTATGTACACAACATAATAAAGTATGTACACAACATAATAAAGGGTGCACACAATATAATAATTATCGTCATTATAAGACAGTTGAGGCGTTCCATAGTATAACTCTTCATTATCTTCAGAGTCAAAAACGTCAACTGGCGTTAGAGGTCGCAAGTTATCAGGTCGTGATCAGCTAATTTGCATATCAAACGATCGAGGACGATCCCATGACGAATCTTTGCGATAGTTTGCGAACTTGTACGAAATGTAGCAAATAATTACGTATTATAGCTAATTGAATCCGAAATTTCATGACGAATGAAAGGGAATTGTAACGATTGGTTGACGTTCAGAAGCGAACGACATACGCTTGCATACGAATCATTACGAAAGGTAACTAAGACATACGAATCCAGGCGAATCATAACGCATCTAAATTTCTTGATTATCTCCAAAGTTTTATGTATTTCTTGAATTTCCTATATAAAAGGAGGAGGCTAAATATCAAGATTATTAGTTATTCCTTCGAAGATATTCAACGCATGAGGCTGCAGTATGTGGCTGCTATGGCCCCCCAAGAAGTCTTCCAGCAACAAATTAACATACATCAGTTCATCAGAGGCCGATTTAGGTGGAGAAGAGGAGCCAGAACACGTCGCATCTGGAGAAGATCATGCATCCATCCTGGGAGACGGCGCCAATTTGGCATCTATGATCAGCTCATGGTTGAGCTTAGAAGAGAAGATCCTAGAAGCTTTTAGAAATTTCTCTGCGTGCCAACTGAAATGTATGATGAAATATTCGAGAGGGTCCGTCATCGGCTCAGGAAACAACACACCTGGTACAGGGAGCCCTTGGGTCCAGGCATCAAGTTAGGATACCAGGCTGCTCATCAGACTGCACCTCTGGTTCCTCGGGTTTCTCTGGCTCTACAGCAGCAGCCTTTCTCGTCCTCGCTCTAGATGTTTTCCTCTTCACCGTGGCATACTTTTGCACAAACAAAACTTTAAAAAAAAAAATGAAAATCAAACAGCAGTCAAACAGCATTTCGACGTGGTGTCGAGTCAGAGAAAGTTAGAAGGCAAATTGACCCCACCTGCTTTTCGCCAGTCTTGTTTAGCGTCCGGTAACGGCCGGATGCGGAAATTCCCTTTCAGGAAGCTTCGGAAGCATGCGCAAAGTTGCACTTCGGTTCACATGTTTGCTTTCCTAATCGCTAACGGAAAGAACAAAGATTGTTTGCGCGACCAACGCAGTTTAGTTTAGAGAATAACAGTAACCGTTCGTCACACTTCGTACATCATTCGCAACAAATAGTTCCCCTACGTTTACCTTTTGATATATTTCAAATTATGTAACAAATTTTCAAACAGTTTCGGTCAAAATTCGCCAGAATTGACAAATTTACCCAATTCGCCAGGCTGCGTTTAATGGATTCGCCTATGTGAGGAGGCTTTTAAAGAAGAAAATAATCGTACACTACTAATACATACTTGACTTGTACTCGTTTTACAACTAGAACAGCTCGTAAGTTTATCCTCAACTTTTACATATGACTGAAGTTGTGAATACATTGATTGAAACTGCGTTAGATCACGTATCCTTTGGTGAAATACTAGCATTAGTTCGGAAATGTTCCTTGACCATGGGAACACCACCATGACCGCCACAAGCAGGAATCGATACGGAAACATTTCTGTTAAACATGGTCAAAACCTATGTTCATAATGTTCATGATTAACAGTGTAGATGCTACTTTGGGTGCTGTATAAACACGTTGTGGTCCTTTGTAAGTTACATTTGTGTCGGTCAAATGTTGCCGACGCTTATCATTCAGCAACAACGTCCTATGATATGTATTCCTTTAAAAACACTGTGAGAAAAAAAGAAATTATCATTATTCCAAAACTATCCTTTTTTAAGTTGACGGGGTTCAAACCAGTGGCTGACACATTGATTGATACGTTATCTTTCCTATCTCCAAGTGAGACGCGCCTTACAAACAAGAATATTTTAACATATATATGCAATGTATTGGTATCACTTACAGGAGGAGAGGAAGTGTGGCTACACTTCTAGGTTTCTGTCAGACATCAACTCGACAGTTGACCAATGTCAATGATAAGTTATCTTTCCTATATCCAATTAAGACGCGCCTTACCAATAAGCGTATGTTAACTATTGATATCACATACAGGGAGATGAAGCAATGAGGCTACACTTCTAGATGCCTTTCAGAATCAATGAACGGTTGACAAAAGTCATTTATAAATTATTTTCCTATCTCCAAATGAGTCACTCCGTAGAAATATTAGTATTGTGACACCTTTTTGTCGATATCACATACAGGAGGTAAAACTCGTCCTGACCACAAATGATATGCTGTTGCACATAGAGTTCTCAAATATGGTTTGCAAACGCATCTTGGAAAAATGATCTGACGCGTACCAATATTGTTCATTTACCTCTTATCCTATTCAAAGAAATAAATCATCTGAACCATATATCCTATGTTGTCGCACCTATATTCAATAATCCATCTTGGGAAAACAGTCGCTATAACATTGGTATTGACCCTGTTTACAGATATAGCTTGTAAGTGCCTTATGTCTTATACTATCGCACCTAGTATTCCCAGATATAGCTTGTAAGTGCCTTATTTCTTATACTATCACACCTAGAGTTCCCAGATATAGCTTGTAAGTGCCGTATGTCTTATACTATCGCACCTAGTGTTCAAATATATAGCTTGTATCTGCCTTATGTCTTATACTATCGCACCACGAGTTCCCAGATATAGCTTGTAAGTGCCTTATTTCTTATACTATCGCACCTAGTTTTCCCAAATATAGCTTGTAAGTGCCTTATTTATTATACTATCGCACCTAGAGTTCCCATATATAGCTTGTAAGTGCCTTATGTCTTATATTATCGCACCTAGTGTTCCAATATATAGCTTGTAAGTGCCTTATGTCTTATACTATCGCACCTAGTGTTCCAATAAATAGCTTGTAAGTGCCTTATGTCTTATACTATCGCACCTAGATTCCCCATATATAGCTTGTAAGTGCCTTATGTCTTATACTATCGCACCTAGAGTCCCCATATATAGCTTGTAAGTGCCTTATGTCTTATACTATCGCACCTAGTGTTCCCATATATAGCTTGTAAGTGCCTTATGTCTTATACTATCGCACCTACTGTTCCCATATATAGCTTGTAAGTGCCTTATGTATTATACTATCGCACCTAGTGTTCCCATATATAGATTGTAAGTGCCTTATGTCTTATACTATCGCACCTAGAGTTCCACATTTGGTTTGAAGATGTATATAAAGAAGGTGATTCATGGACTAAATTAAAGGTGCTGTAAACTTGACCTTGATCTTTTGCAGGAGTACACACAATCCTTGTCTATGCTTTATTTCCTACACTATTACATTTATTGATTGATTGATTGTTTGGGGTTTAATGCCGATTCATCAAAGGTGATTTAATTTTAAGCGTAAGCACAAATAACATGTTTAATCTTGACAAGAAAAACAATTACGACTAATTTACATAATTATTTGCTATAATATGTGATTTTTAAAATATGATAAGGGTTTCCTTGGAACTGATCAGTTGACAATACTGATACTGAAGGCTCTGACTAGTCTGATACTAAAGGCTCCAGCTCGACTGATAGTGAAGGCTCTGGCCATGCTAATACTGAAGGCAATGGCCATGATGACACGTATGGCTCTGGCCAGGCTGATACTGAAGGCTCCAGCTCGACTGATAGTGAAGGCTCTGGCCATGCTAATATTGAAGGCAATGGCCAAGATGACACGGAAGGATCTCGCTGATATATTGAAGGCTCTGAACTTAATTTACGAAAACCAACACAACCGTCTTACAAGTACTTGCAGTTATTTGACCCACAAGTACGTTCAGTGAACATATAATCTGTTTGGCGTGAACATTATTCCGCTTCGAAATATATACTTTGGCGGAGCTTTTTTTCGGTGGAACAGCCTGTGTTATTAGGAACGTAGTAACTCCGAAAAACGGTTTAATTATTGTGTAGTTTGTTGACACTGGAACGAATGGCTGTTGACAACCGTCCCAAAAATTAAATATGACACATGTATCTGGAGCATTGTTTATAACTTGAAATTTGAGTCATAGAAGATGAGGAAACAAAGGTAAAACAAAACCTAACATTTTAAATAAATTTGGCTTGTAGATATGGCCCAGCCATTATATTGAGTCATCAAAACGTCCTCACCGAAGACGGTAGAGAATGGTTCGATTCTTGAAAATGTCGTCCGATGTTCTTTAAAACTAGTTGTTATGACTTCGACTCTCGTGAGTATGGACTAGCAGCACAAATGGTGCACAGGGTTTTGGATAAACTCATCGGTAGAACTGGTAAATAACCAAAAATATATTGATATACATTAAGTACTGTTGAACTCTTCTCTTATCACGTATAGTTTGTGAGAGTCTTTGATACTATTGACAACATTTTATTACAATGGTTTTAGTCGCGTCTCATTAGCCCAGCGGGTAACAACTAGGGCTATCAATCCAGGGGTTGTTGGTTTGGCCATTAATTCGGTCCGATGACAGGCTAGCATTCTATGTGGAAAAGCAGTCAGTTGATTGGAAAGTATGCTGTATCGAGTACGGGTGTGAGAAAGTCTGAACAAACATGAGTACGGCGTTAAACCCCTATCAATGAATGAGACTGTCCCTTCGTAAAGGTATTGGCTCCGATTTCGTTTTAATTCTACCAATTGCACGATATACGGCCACGGAGATGCCGTTGTCCTTTTTGTTTTCTGCGTCGTGTTAACTAATGTGTCTTTTCGGATCTCTTTGAATATGAGCCGTCCCGCTAGAAAACAAACAGTGTGGACTCTGCGTAAAGTATCGACCAAGCTCAGCCTAAGCGTGCCGCGCAGGCTTACCTGGATAGACACTTTTCGCCTCCTGTGGATTTTCTGTTTCAGGGATCATTATTCTATACCCCTGTTCCCCTGAGACGGAATGTGTCGGCCCGGATTAGTCTGCGCGGACTGCGCAGGCTGATCTGGCTCGATACATTACGCAGAGGTCATAATGTTGGTTTTCTCGCGGGACGGCTCATATAAATCACGAAATAAGTAAGCCGAGAATCTTGAATGGTCGATTAGCGAGAATGTCAATCAGTCTGATCAGAGGTTCCTTTTTGTTTTAATTATAAATGTCCAGATCGTTTCAAAGTCGTGTGTTTCCGATTTTGTTACATGTGGACATTGGTTCACCTGCGTCGAGCTGAATTCCTACAATAAAGATGTACAACTGTCCTTTTTGACATTTGACAAGTGATCACATATTTGTTTTAATAATTTAAGCTATACATTGATGAATTCGAAACGGATCATTCATATAGACCACTATAAAGCTGCACAAAACCTGCAGCGTGCTATTTGTCAATCTCATAAAACCAGACCTTAACAACACTGTGCTAGCAATTGCTCATATATATTCGATGACTGCCGATTACATGTCTTCTGAGATTGAGCCTTGTGTCAGCCAATTAAATTGACGCCTTTAAAATCGTTAGGCATCGACAGGGGAGATAACCTATATAAATACACGCGATAGAGAAGGGGATTTTGAAGGCAGGACCGAACGTTATCTGTATCGTGTAATTTCTTTGGCTAAAAAACCCCGAGAGCACCTGCTCATGAATACTTAAATATACAGGGTCAATTTCGAGGCGGCCTTTTATGCGGTGTAGTCAGGTCCAATATACGTACAGCGAAGTCTAATTTCAATAAGTTCGGCTTTTGGTATTCATTGTTTGTAACAGTAATTTAAAGTCGTCTGTAATAGTAGTTTAACGTCGTGACAGTTCGAAATTGTCTATAACATGCTATGCAATTGTTTCATATCAGATACATGTATAACCCTTATCCTACTTTACACAACTTTAATCAACATTTAAATAATCTATTTTAAACCATAATCGCGATTAACCCTTACCAAGATTCGCTTCTCAGAAATCAAAAATAAACACCCGAAATACATGTTTAACCCAGTGTACACCCAGACTAGACAGCGCAACCGTAGAGACTGATCAGACTCTACACGGTTTGTTTTGTTATAACATAAACGAGGGAAGCAATGGGGAGACACATCTAGATTGCTCTCAGAAGTTTACAGTTCAAATCAATGGTTGACAAAAGTCATCATAAATTACCTTTCATATCTACAAGTGTGATTCGCCTTACAAAAAAGAGTACTTTAACATCTAATGTTTTGGTATCACATACAGGAGGAAATACAATGGGGCTACATTTCTAGATTACTGTTACAAACTACAGTGCAATCAACGGTTGACAAAAGTCATTTATAAAATATCTTTCCTATCTCCAAGTGAGCCACTTCGTAGAAACAGGAGTAATGTGACATATTTTTGTCGGGATCAAATAAAAGAGGGAAAACTAGTCCTGGCTACATTGTTTATGCGGTCGCACAAATTTGGTTTGCAGATGCATGTTGGAAAGACGCTCTGTCGCATACCAATATTGGTACAATGACCTCTGACCCTATTTAAGGTAATAGATCGTCTGAACCGTATTTCCTATGATGTCGCTCTTAGAGCTACCAAATTCGGTATGGAGGTTTATCTTGGGAATACAGTATCGCTTGTGACAACTTGGTCACTATAACCTTGACATTGACCCCTTTTAAAGATAAAGCTTGTTAATGCATTTGTTTAAAGCTATCGCACTATCGCGATAGCTCAGTTGGTAACGAAGAGGGCTATCAATCTAGAAGTTGTTGGTTTAAATCACATCTCGTCTATTCAATTTGTCGTTAGATGGAATTAAGTATGTGTGACCAAAGTCATTCACCTTCCATTAATAGGTTAAATAGTATATATGGGATGGTAGATTGGGACGATTGTTGTGTGGAATATTGGTGCCAAAAGCAAGAACACATGTTTCTTGAGTTGTTTCTGTGTGGTGACTCTTAAAAACAGCTGAAGACTGCGTTAAACTCCAATGAAGCTATCAACCAACATTACTTTAGGTAAAAGAGGTTGGGGAACTTACTGTTTCTTACATAGCACTGTCTAAAATTAGGAGTTTTGATGGTTTTAGACAGTGAGACGCATTTTTCAAAAAAAATGTGTTTCCTTCTAATCCAATTCTGTATTATTTAAATTTAATATTGTGTATTGATGGTTTTATATAGTGAAGCGCCATTTGTGTGAGTCTGTTTCCTTTTAATCTAAGTCTATATTGTTTGAATTAGTACTGATTAGTGATGGTTTTAGACAGTGAAGCACCATGTTTGTAATACTCTTCCTTCCTAACCAAATATATTTTTCCTGATTTATTACTGAAAAGTGATAATTTTAGATATTGTTCCGCCATATTTGTAACGCAGTTTCAATCAAATTCGAATATATTTTGTT
The DNA here is from genome assembly GCA_031761405.1 of Serripes groenlandicus. Lineage (NCBI taxonomy): Eukaryota > Metazoa > Mollusca > Bivalvia > Cardiida > Cardiidae > Serripes > Serripes groenlandicus. Next base: position 583,004 of record JASEVX010000071.1, read on the forward strand.
TGAATTAGTACTGAGTAGTGACGGTTTTAGACAGCGAACCACCATGTTTGTAACACTCTTCCTTCTAATCGAATTATTTTGTGCTTGATTTATTACTCAATATTGATGGTTTAGAAAGTGAGGCGCAATGTTTTAAGTTAGTTTCCTCCTAATCCGGGACTCTGTACTGCTTGATCTAGAACTGTCGGTTTTAGATAGTGATGCGCCAGGTGTGTAAGTCAGTTTACTTCTAGTACGGTTCTATATTGTTTGAATTTGCACTTATTATTAAGGAATGAAGATAATGAACCACCCGGTTTCCTCCTCTATCTAACATGGCGACTCACAATATATAATTACCATTATACAAACATACACTTTATTCACCCAGTAAGTTTACATGTTGCATTACATAGAGAACAACAATCTGCAGGAAGGCAGTTCGAAAGAACAATCCCTTTTTACACGCTAGTGCATTTACATAGATAACGTGCAAAACCTTTTCGGCATAAAACCCCGATTATTTTACCTTTCGTCTGAGCCCGAGTCTTCAATTTGGAGCAGTTTAAAACCGCAAACGAATTATAAAAGTTTATCAAGTATATCACTATCAGTGACGGTCACGTGGTTAACGATAAAGGTGACCGATTATCATATACGTACACGGTATATATTACTACATTTAACGTTTGATCTTATTAGTCGCCGGGCAGAAGCCCGCGACTTCTATTTTTAATAGGTTTTCGGGAATCACATGGGAGGAGGGGTTATTATTAAAAAAAAAATTTTTTAAATGTCTTGAACATATTACAATTGCGTTTGTTTAAAAACACTAAGTTATGACACATCTAAAATGAAATAAATATTCCGATGTTTTAAGTATGGGCAGTTTCTTTATTTTGACTGGCATTTACGTTTTTGTGTTTTATTTACGAAGACAAATAGTCCCTATTAGCTAGACTGGGACACTTTATTTTCATAAACTATGTAATCAAAAGGCGATAACTACAAACCTTTACGTCGCACAGTCTAATTTGATTACATACGCGCACCTGCTTGCAGCCGATTATCGATATTAAAATCACGTCGAATTCTCCTTTTAATAGATAAGTATCAACATAAACTGGTAACAGAAACAAAAATAAGAATAATTGGTGAAAATATGTCTCAAATATAAGCCTGTTTATCGGTCGTGAACGTCGAAACGCCTTTTCCTCAGTTTGTGACCTAGTTTCATATTGTCAAAATGTAAACAAAGCGAAGTAACCGGAAGTAAGATGTAAACTTAGAAAAGTGACTTTTTTATGCATACAAAAAATGTCGCACGACAAATTGATTTCTTAAACGTCACGAAACGAGTTCACGGGTCGAATATAGGAGAAAGACAGATACTATAGAAATGCTTTTTTCTCTCGAATGCAATAACGCTTTGCCTGATGTTTTATTCACTTTCTTCGATGTTTGACACTACGACTCGATTTTGAAACGATCGAGGGTCAACATTTCGAAAGAATGCTCAAACACCTTATTACAGATAGATAGCTAATATTACACACTTAAATGTTTAAATATATGTGATATTAAATGATTATTTGGCTTGAAACAAATTAAGAGAAGAACGAACTCTGATAAACAATAGATTTAGAAATAAAGAAAATCTGCTCTTTCGCACCCAATTAATTTCATACTTGCCACCTATTAAATAGTAATGGGACTCGCAACTGGCATTTCTCTTGCGCCAAACATATATTGTATGCATCAACGATTTAGATAAACAATTTAGCTGATATGTTGTTTCAAGTGTGGTCTACTTTTTAAACATTTTAACATCTGTGAAATATTTATTATAATTATTATTAAAAAGGAGGAAGTTCATGTCTTCAGCAATTTAACCGTTTTCTCAATGTTTTAAGCGTTTAAAGGTTTTCATTGTTGCTTCAAACATGGAAATATTTAATAGCTTTTTATTGCATGTAGATTTAAATCCCAAAATGTATTAATTTGTTGTGGTTTTATTAACAAATACAAAACATCCAAAATCCTGACCAAAAGAAATCCTGAAATTTGTAGATCTATGTGGAATTTCAAATATCCTGTAATTAGTCCTTATGAAAACATTATGTGTATGTTTAGACTAATGAAAGTCAAGAATACATATGTGTTAAAAAATAAATTAATGCAGTCTTTTCCGGCGACATTGATGCTTTGCATCAACTTTCTCTTGTACCTTCATGTTATAATTATTCTTAGAGCGTGTGGAGGTTAATCACGCCTTTAAAATGGATATATCATCGGATGAAGGAAAGTCTATGGTACCCGAAATGCTTAACTTATACTGCGATCCTTGTTCCGATGGCGGAAACCATCTACAGGTAGAAGGATATTGTGTGGACTGTGAACATTATCTGTGCAACATATGCTTTCAACATCATCTTAGACCAAACCTTGTAAAAGTCATCGATTACTAGATAGACAACATATGCCTTTTGCGAAACCCAATGCAATCTACAAGGACGAGTGCACTGATAAATGTGGAACTCATAAAGAAAAGATAATTGAATATTTCTGTGAAGATCATAAAGTATTGGGATGCACAGTCTGCGTTACACTTGGGCATAGGACATGTACCGTGGGTTACATTCCGAATTTGTCTGACAACTTATTTGAAAGTCTGGAATATCAACAGTTTAAGGCTGCCGTTGAATCCTTAACCAAACAAATTAAAACCATCCAGAATGCGGTGACACGAAACTTCAATGATATCAAAACATACGCTGATCAAGCTTTGGGTGAAGTCAGAAAATTCAGACAAGAGGTTGACAGCTTCTTTGATGAGCTTGAAAGACTTGTTTCCGAAAGGATATTGCAGAACCAAATGGAGGACCAAGAAAATATTCAAGCCATATCGGTGCAGTGTGACACACTTGCAAAGGAAATTGAGAAGATTCATAAAGAAATAGATGATAAAGAAATGAAAGATCAGAAATGTCGTCTATTTGCTGACATTAAACGACTTCATACAACTATTGATTATCACAAAACCACTGTGAACAAACTGGAAATGGACAATAAAGTAAAAGAGAACATATTCATTCCTTCAAGCGTTGTTTCGGATCTTATACAAGATTTGTCACAACAGTTCGGATCGTTGAATTCAGTTATTCGAGTCTCCATGGGCACTGATCCCGAAGAAAGTAGTAGTATCCATGGAATAGCTACATTATCAAACGGAAGGATTGCAGTAACAGATTGTACAAATAAAAGTGTCAAAATAATATATATTAAACAAGGAATGACGATGTCCAAATCGATGTCTTCGTTAACTTTCGGCATCACTGCAATATCCGATAATGAGATAGCAGTAATACAGCTAGGTGATATTAAAATATATTCTGTCGAGGACCAACTCAAGCTCAAGAAGACGATACAGAATGCTGGTTTACAGTGGACACTCGTCTATACCAATAACACGTTTATAGGATGTACATCGTCATCCCCGTATTCAGTCCGTATGGTGAACATGAACGGTGAAATCGTTAAAACATACCCTACAGAGTTAAATGGAGAAAAACTGTTTGAATATCCGTGGTTTATTGCCATTAACAAAGATCATACAGTTATATACGTGTCTGACTGGGGGACGAAAACAGTGACCTGTCTGTCGATTGCAGGTCAAGTAAAAGCACGTTACAAGCACGAAACCAAGTGGAATCCAAGAGGTGTGGCCGTGTCGGATGACGGACTTGTATACGTTAATGATTATTTGAATGACGTTATTCACATTCTTACTGCTGATCTAAAGGTGAAGGCTCAAAAGTTGTAAACTAGTAGTTTTTAATGTTTAGTTAGCGACCTGTACTGTGATACTGACAGCTATAAACCTGTGCTTCGCATGCCCGTCTATGACCTCTTAATAGTAAAGGATACACTGAAAGAAGTTATTGGAAGAAAATACTTAAAAAGCCAGGTGAGAAATGAAAAGAAACAGACAGACGGTCGTCTATTTGTGGAAATTTAACATCAGGTTATACTAATGCAAGTACAATGACGAAATTCCGGCTCCATTTCATTCCTAATAAACATAAAGACGGGAAATATTTGCAATACAATTGAATTAACGTAAAATAATTCATTACCCAAAAAGTATATAGTAATAGGAAACGTCCGAGGCCTGTATTAAATTGGGAATAATATAACAAATAAATGGAGGTTTGAAAGCAACAAAAATGTCCGCTGCTGGATGAGGACATCTCATTGTGTAATGGACAAAACGAGCAATGCACTGCATACACTTTTGAGAAATAAAATGTATCTTGATCATAACCTGGTACCACATAAATGAAAAGAAGTGCTGTATATATAAGTTGATTTTAGACAGCAATAAAAGTAACAGTTAAACATATGCATGATTAGTAATTCTATGGATTAATGAAATTGCGAGCGTACACTGTTTGAGCCCAAACTGTGACAATGACCTTGGGAGAAGGTGGCTTGCTGGGTGATGAGCATGACACATCATCTTGTTATGGAGAATAACTGTGTGAAGTAAACAATTAAAATCCATTCAAGCATGTGTAAGATATTTGCCTTTGACCTTTGAAATGGGTGGCTGGATGATGGACATGTCACATCTTCTTATGGAGAATAAATTGTGTGAAGTAATATGAAAATCAATCCAAGCATATGGAAGATACAGCCCGGACACGAAATTGCGAACGGAAAAAAGTTTGAGCCCAAACTGTGACTTTGACCTTGGGAGTAGGTGTTTGGGTCATGTGCATGACACATCATCTTGTTATGGAGAATAAAAGTATTATCGGACGTACCGACCGAGGGACGCGAGCAAACCGGTCTGACCGATAGGCGACTCATAAGCTCATTGTGCTAAATTTCTCAGTTTGCAACAATGTTTTCATGCTGCAGCTGTGTAAAAATCCGTATGCATGTAGTAAAGCGTATGTAAGAGTAGTTTTGGATATTATCCCACGTACATCTGGGCATTTTGTTTAACAACATCACGTAACCGGAAAGCTATTCACTTCCAAAATATTATGAATATTCCGGAGAAACACCCGAGACCTGAATTAACTTTTACGAGATCATGCGGCATGATCGGTTTGTCAAAATTAACTGATGTACAACAACCTTACTACCGTCATGAAATTAGCCTCGTTCGTACAAACAGACTTGACAGTTTTACAGCATAATTTTGGAAGAAGAGGATACTGTTCAATACCAGCCAATTCTCTCCTTTCCCGCAATATTTGCAGCCTAGGGAGTAACAGTAGGGAGTAATATTGGAAGGACGTTGTGTGTTGCACAGGTTGGAGAAAACCTTGTCATGTTTTAACTGAATAACCATTGGAAACTGCATTTAATTAACTGAAAGAAATCCATTTTCAAAGATGTGTTATTTTAATAAAACATTTTTCATACAAAGATTTTTAAACAAAGACTATCAAATATCGAATCGAATATATGGTTAAAGACTATTATGTTTTATTGTTAACTTATGGCATAAACAAGAAACAAAAGATTCATTTCGCAATTAAGGCCACCGGCCCATTATACAACATAATTGATACGTTTAAACAACACAGAGTGATGAAATGCATACAAACACTGAAATGTGAAGCTGAGTTATAATTAAGATATTGAAAGAGTCTCGTTTCTTATTTTGCGCTCTAAATGAATTTTGCAGTTTTGTAGACTTCAGATTGAATATTTGTATTTGAGATTTCTTGGAATCGATAGATGTCTACCCCTCACTATCATAAGGTTATGGTTAGAGCATCTAAAGTTTCTATATATCCTGAGTAAGAACAAATGTAAAACTGAATTTAAATATAGCTCTGGGTTTATAAATGATTTGAAATATTTTTAATGTTGATCTTTTCTCGCGTTGTTTTTATCCATATGCCATTTGTGTAAGTAGCAGTCTTGAAGGCGTTGTTTAAAAAGTGTAATCAATAGAGCATCTTTACCTATGTCTTGTGAAATCCATACATACCCAAAGCCGTAAGTAAACAGGAGATTTGTTATACATCTTGCTCATGTATTTCTACCGGCCTCATCGAGGCGTTTCAACATCATGCAGCAGTGCTTCGGGTACCTATGGATTTCCATGCGAGTTACTTTTAGCCAGTATTTAAAACAATTGGGTAGTTAAATGTTCTAAGAGGTAGACGTTCACATTATCCTAAAACAAATTTCGATGTATCTTTGCTAGATTACAATACTGCTTGAAACATTTTATATCAACTCTTTCAACCTTATCAGAATACTTATAAAACTTAAGTTGAGACCCGTAGCATGCATAGGCTTGACAGTTGTATCAACAATGTTGAAAGCATCTAAAGGATCTAGTCTTCCATACAAACGCTGAAATCGAAATATATAAAAGAATGATTTCATCGCTTGTTGTGACAATGTTTCAAATGTTTTTGTCCAAGAAAATGTAGAAGAGATAAAGACCCAGATATTTATAGAGTCTCCATTTGTTTTCTTTTATGGAACCATCATTTCAGTCTGTCCTTTTTGATATTTGACAAGAGATCACATATTTATTTCAATAATTTAAGCTATACATTGATGAGTAAGAAACGGATCATTCATATAGACCACTATCAAACTGCACAAAATCTGCAGCCTGCTATATGTCAATCTCATAAAAACCAGACCTTAACAACACTGCGATAGCAAATGCTCATATATATTTGATCACTTCCGATTACTTGTCTTCTCAGATTGAGCCTTGTGTCAGTTAATTAAATTGACGCCTATACAATCGGTAGGTATCGACAGGGGAGATAACCTATATAAAACACGCGATAGAGGAGTGGATTTTGAAAGCAGGACCGAACGTTATCTGTATCGTGTGATTTCGTTGGTTAAAAAACCCCGAGAGCACCTGCTCATGAATACTTAAATATATAAGGTCAATTTCGAGGCGGCCTTTTATGCGGTGTCGTCAGATCCAATATACGTACAGCGAAGAAGTATTTTGTGTCTGATTTCTGTATTTAATATTGATTACTCAGAAGCGAACTGAGCCTGCTGATTTTGGTAAGCGTTGTTTGCGATGATGGTTTAAAATAGAACATTTAAATGTTGATTTAAGTTGCGTAAAGTAGGATAAGGGTTATGCATATAATACGATCTGTCTTATTACTAGTTTTAACGCTTATACCGCTATATGCTATATCAAGTAGTACTGGTAACTTATCCATGAAACGTTGTGATATAACTGAGAAAAAGTTTAAAGTGGGGTATAACACAATACAAAAAATAAATACAGTTAATTCAAAGAAAAAACGTTTAAACCAAACAGCATTTAGTTGTACACAATCTTTCCAAGACCCTTAATCCATCCTTAGATGAATTTAACTGGGGCCAATGCCACTGTTTAAACTGATATCGAAAGACCCGGATCGCTGTAATGGATGTACACTTTACCTGTGGCTTTTCTCCACTTTGTCGACTTCAAAAGTGCCTCATATCAAGATAATTCAATTCCAGGCATTTCTTTAAAAATGGCGAGAGAAACCCATATTTCTCTATTAGAATTGTCAAATCAATTTTCTCCAATTTGTTAAAAACATGTGAGTCGAATAAATTGTATTGAATACTCGATTCACATTTCCCTTCAACACTTTATCGAATTCGTGTCTTTTCTGAATGTTGAAAACAAATTACTTCTGACTGTGAATTAATGGACTTTCTTAGACAATAAAGTTTGGGATTTTTGAGACCTTTTATTTGACAAATACTTCAGAAATACTTTATTGCTTCTGTAAAGAGCGGGTTTGTTTTCTCCTCCTTTCAGAGGAAACCCTTGAGCTTAGTTTATACGTAGAAGACAATGGTGCAGTGGTTTAGCGACGTCCTCTCGTTCTTAAGTTGCCGGGTTCAAATACCACAAAAAAAACGGGGTTCATGTATGTCTATCGGACTTTTCCTCTTAAACGGCGCGAGAACGTGCTATGTGTTAGACAAGCAGACATCGAGCGTGATCAATGCAAGCCGAAAGCTTTTTTGAATCGGTGTACAATAAATACATTTTATACTAGGGATTCTAGGATGTGTTAGATTAGTACTGGGGGATGGCTTTATCACAGTTACAACCTATCAGAACGTTCATCAACATGACGTTCCATATAACATGTCCACTCAGACATGCCCGGAATCCGGCGTGGATTTGATACCGGGCGTACCGGGTTCGACCCCTAGTCGCAAGGCAACGGTTATATGGTGGAGTGTCGTTGGACAAGGCACAATTCCTAGCCTAGTACTGGTTTGTTTACCCAGGGATCATGAATAAGAGAACTCTAGCCGTGATAATACTGAAATAATGTTGAAAACGGCGTAAAACATCAAGCAAACAATCGAAAAATCCAACATGCCGACGAGATAGTCCGTTCGACAGCTATTTATACAGCATGTTATCTAAACGGTCGATTCGCATAGCGTGAAGAAATAAAACATTCGCTAATTGAACAACCGGAAACAATAACAATTATCTGAACACAAGACAGTGTTTATTGTTTCAAGTCCTAATGTCATATGGTTAGTTTTTAGACTGCGCATATAAAAGGATTCAGTCGACACGATCTTTGAGTCACGTCAAACGATAACCAGTATTCGGAGTTTCTTAAATTGACCGCGATATGCACAAGAGTATTTACAATGTATTTTGCAGTCTGTTCAGGTCAGGAGATTTGTGAAAATAATGTTTTAGAACCATCGAAGGACGAGATGTTGGTCAGCGAAGATCATGATATGACTGGGATAAGGCAAAGTCTGATATGTGTGCTCGCTCGTCGCAAATGACTAAAATTTCACGAATCTTTGAATTGGCTCCGATGGCCGAGCTAGATATTCCAGGTCGGCTTTCGGTTTGCTATATAAATTCGAAAACCGATGGCCGATGATCGATCTAAGAGCTAACTTCACACACATTGTATATATCTTCCATTTGTGAATAGAACAAATTTTAGTTTAGGCAAAAGGGGGAAAAAGAAACACAAATTACACCTGCTAATATGTCAGTAAGTGTAAGCATTACATGCAGACGGATGAACAGACAGACGAACAGACAGACGACGGAGAAGTCACCCCTTAGTGTCTCATTGCTAAAACAGACGATAAAAAAATGATCAGGTCCAGTTCCACCAATATTTCTTAGCGCTTAGTAACACTTATAAGCATATTTCCTCCGTTTTGTTTCCCTAATACTTTATAAAACATGAATGGTGGACTGTATTTAAAGCTTTGATGGGCTGTGATGATTAAGTTGACATTAATAATGACTAACACTATTTGTAACGAAATGACGAATATTATGCTTTTAAGTACTTAAAGTTAACTTAGCGCTAAGTAATGTAGGTAGAATTGGACCCAGTTCTTTTGATTGAATATCTAACAGTTTATCCCAGAAAATAAATGTATACATTTAGCCATGGTATTGCCAACTCTTTTAAACGTAGACAAAACCAAATAGATCAATACATTAACGTTTTTCTATCTCATTCTGTGTTATTGACCAATTTGGGAGACCCATATACATTGCCTTTAATGAAACCTTTGAATGATATATAGGAGACCCAATGTAAGATATCTTCTCCCTCGCCAATTATCAGTAGGAAATGTTACAGTAAAGAGGGTCGCTATAAAGAGAAACCGTCTATATCTTCTCCCCGCATTTCGTTTATCTGGATTTATGAAATGCAACTCATACTATTGGTAAATATCAGAGTTGTATGGTGTCAGAACAAAATCAAAACTACCGAATGGAACAACATTAAACAGCAGATGGTAATAAACTGTCTGAAACACGTACTATTTCAGCAGATTGAAAAATGAACTAAAGAATATCAATACAGCCTTAATTTCAAGCTACGTTCCGACTGTTCAGAGTTTTAATGCAAAAGGGATCACAGTCGGGATTTATCGACCTCTACCATGAACTCATTGGCTCAGGTATACACGGATAATGGCGATGCATTTGGTGCGGCAAGCAAAACTCTATAGAGACAACCTTTTTAGTAGGACTTAACCTTTTAACACTCCTAAAGTAGTTTGCGTCCGTTATATGTGTTGATTATAAACATAAAGTTGTATTAGTACAGAGGCCTGGATAAGAGGTAGTGAACATGTCTTTTCCCCATAATATTTCTCGTATTACTCAACCAAATCCTATGTTGTGGATACTCAAAAGAAATGACTCACTGAGACGATTCTTTTGAGTACCCACAACATAGGGTTTGAATGTCAAATAAGGATTTTAGAACATGAAAAAATGCTCTTTATCTAGAGCTCTGTTAGTGAATATGTCACGGTGACAATAAGGTAACCATGATCTATGTATGACGTACCAGTACTAGGTTAGGAAGAGACCCATTACAGTCAACCGTGACCGCCGCGAGAAAGGATCGAACTCCATGACTCAAATAAAAAAAAACTCTAACTACTGGGCCTCGACGGGTTCCTGTGTTTGATGCTGATTGATAGCAAACTGGCATAACACAGACGTAGTTCTTTTGTACCGTTTGGTAGCGATACTGTAGAATAAAAGAAATGCAAAAGCTAGAAAAAGACAGCAAAACCAACTTGTCATTTGATAGCAAATTCACAGTCTGAAATTCAAGCAAAATGAGTCTAAAAATGTATAGGTTTAAATTGCTTCTGGTTATGGAAACTTGTAATCAAGTATATAACATTACCTATAATGGAAATCTTAACTAATGTTGCGCATATTTAGTATATTGTTTAGTGTAACATTAATAAGCCGTAAAGCAAAATTATACGATTTCTGTTTAATCCTTTCCCACATGCAACGCATTTATACACACGTGCGGCACCTTTAAAACACTTTGTAATTTTCATTTCAATCATAGAACGGTTCCATATTTAGCGCAGATGTTTTCAAATTCGTCCAGAGCAGTGATTTTGACGTCTGTAGTAAAGGGTTAAACCTTTCCGTCATATAGACGCTTTCTGACGCCTCTGCAGCAGACGCCTTTTTAAAAAACATAGTAACAAAAGAAGAAATTGCACAAAACGTGCAATTTCTCCATTTGCCACAATGTTTTCCCCTTTTTGTCATAGGTTATCCATTCAATTATGGAGATTTTCTATGTTTTGACAAAATACGTTCAAAGTCGTCTGCTGCAGAATTGTCGTATGAGGGAAAGGGTTAATGAAACGTTTCAATGCTATAGGGAAGGTCTAATGTAGTTTCTCTGAGACGAGTTATCAGTATGAGACCGTATTGAAAAGAAGCCCGCAATAAAGAAATTAGGTCTATCATTTGCCTGTAATTCAAGGTTATCTAGATATATACTGGATTACGCACACGCTGGCTTGAATACAGAGTAGCGATAACAGGTCCGATTTTTTCAACGAATTCGCCACACAAACATCTATCTATCAGCACTATTTAGATACAACAATATACTCGTCTAGACATATGTGTTGAGGAAGATATACAATAGACCTGCATTTCGACATTCTCCGGATAGGGGTGTATCGAGGACTTGGCGTGAAACGGTTGTAACTAAAATTTGTATTTTTTTTACCAAGGTTACTTACCTCGCCATCAAGTCTTTACAAGCGTTAAATCACTTTTCTTTGTAAACAATGGAAATTTTCATTGTTGACAAAGGGGTCAAAATTGCCCCTAAACAAGGGTTTTTCAAAATATGTTTTTAGTTACAACCGTTTCACGCCAAGCCCTCGGTATATTCTTATGGTCTGACCTTTTCAGAAAACTCGCAATGAACTCTTTCACCGCCGAATTCCCTAAACTAGACTCATCCATGTTCAAAATCGGGCGACTTAATTGTACATATTATAAAAGTTTTGAAATATTTTTGTAACGAAAAGGCAAACAATGCTGATTTCAGGTGGGACAGTTCATTCTGTCTTTGGTATTTTCCACACACACACGGCGCTAGTATTGGCTTAGTTTAACGGAATCAGTCATCAATATAAGCTGAAAGCCGTCCTTTGGAAGTTTTTAAAGGTGCTGAACTCCAGATGGTGATCATAATTTTGAAATGTTGAAACTTCTGCAAATATTGCTAATAGTGACAACATATTAAATTATAAGTTATTCAAAACTATTTTGGCAGTAACATTTTAATGTTGAAAAACTGTCAATTGAAATGCATGAAAATGTACAAATGTTTGCTTACTGGCAATGTGTACCCTGTAAAAATGATAAACGATCAATATTTAGATTGTTATGGTACTGGAAAGTGCAATCATTGCTCTTATTTTATACCTGAATTATGATTATAATAGTTCAAGACAACTTTTGAACAGTTTTAAAGCTTTGACTTTAATATCAATTTAAATCCATTTTCAAAGCCCCGACGATTGCTGTCAGGTTCTAAATTGGCAACGAGATTGTGAACATGGCCAGACATCGCGGTGGAGCAGGCTGATCTGGATGTACGCTGGTTATAACATCCTGAAGATGGGTTTGTGTGCGTTGTGATTATTGGATACCTAGGAAATATATTTATAATTACCTTGTTCCAGAACCGACTGTAGAAGCTAGAGAATTTACTCTCTGTTTCCTGCATGGCATAGTCACTGGACAGGGGTACCAGCTGGGTAAACTTATCGCATGTTATCCATCTTCTTCACGTTGAAATGTTGTATGAACCGGGGTCCAACCACTATTACACATATATGTATTCATCCTTTTTTTCAGATTCGGTTATAAATATTTTGGTCACTGTAGTTACACGATTTTTAATTGTTTTTATTCTTCTTTCACTTTTTGCTAATGCTAAAGTTCAAATAACGCACTATATTTTTAAAAATCAAATTGGAAACAATTAAACATGACAACATCAAACGGTTTGGAAACAACAAACGGTTTGGTAACAATAAATTATTGTCATGTTTTAATCAACTTTGCTTCATTTATTCTTTAATAAATTTCATTGGAAACGAAATTTAATTGTTTTTCCTGAACTGAAGAAGTTATAAATCACCCTCAGCTTAACCCTTTCCCACATACGACAATTCTGCAGCAGACGACTTTGAACATATTTTGTCAACAAATAGAAAATCTCTATAAGTGAATGGATAACCTATGACTAAAAGTGGAAAACATTGTGACAAAAGGAGAAATTGCTCGTTTTGAGCAATTTCTTCTTTTGTCACTATGTTTTTAAAAAGTCGTCTGCTGCAGAGTCCCCAGAAAGCGTCTATATGAGGGAAAGGGTTAGCCCTTTCCAACATAACCCAATCTACAGCTGGCACATTTGAAGTCATCATGTTAGAAACTCTTCATAACTGAGAGTATAATTATTGTTAACAGTCGAATTAATTGTGACTTAATATGTAGTAATTGCTAATCGTAATCAACTTATCCCCTTGCCACGATGATTTCGAGTGTTGTATTCTTCATACACGTCATAATGCGTCTGCATGGGGGAAGAGTGGTAAGAGTGTATAATACCGACGTTAAACAAATACGCAATTTCCTTTGGAACACGCGAGTATGTTTGTACATGCAGGGGCGTAGCTTGGCAATAATCAATGAGTAAAGGAAACATTTTGAGGAAAGGATCGTGTTTGTATTCATTATCTAGACATATGACACATGCCAGGGGCGTAGCTCCCTTTAGACACTGTAGGCACGTGCCTACACATTTTTTCTAAAAATGCCCGAAAATGCAGCTCTGGCGATAGACATCTGCGTAATGTATCGACCAGATCAGCCTGCGCTGTCCGCGCAGACTGATCCGGCCGACACATTCCGTCTAAGGGTGGATAGATAGAGCAGTGATTCCTGTAACAGAACATCTACAGGAGTCGAAAAGTGTATATACGGGTACGCCTGTTTGGCATGCCTAGGCTGATCCGGGTCGATACTTTACGCAGAGTCCACAATGTTAATTTACTCACGAGACGGCCTAGTACACAATTTAACCCTATTATGTGGAAACTCAATATAATTGTCTCAATGTAGCGATTATCTTTAGTACCCGAAACTTGGGTTTGGAGTGAAAACAATGACTCGCGACCACGAACTACCCCCAAAGCTCTGAAAATATACAATTCATACGAATATGGTGCAACTGATATCGCTGCCCAAGGCAATTAAAGGCTTTTGCAAACAATGCAGATTCATGTGAGACAGCCCGTAATGAGCTGTCTCTCCTGAAATATGCATTGTTTGGCTACTTACACATTAAATGGAGTAGTCCAATTTTCAACATGGAAGAGTCGACTTTATAACATTCGGATGTAACCAAGTTAAAAGAATCCAGATTGATTTCCTTCCGATAATTAAAGCACATATATCGAAGCTGATTCTTTACTTAATTCGTTCGCTGGAACATTAAAATCTAAATGCACGCTATTTACGGTTAATGTCGGAGCTTCTTAAGGTTCGTACTTTCAGTGAAGCCGTATAACTGATTTAACCAGATTTGAGCCGTTCCATGTGAAAACCAACATTATTGACTCTGTGTAATGTATCGACCCAGATCAGCCTACGCAATCCGCTCATGATAATCTGGGCCGACACATTCCGTCTCAGGGGGGATAGAGGTATAGAGTTATTATTCCTGAAACAGAAAAACCACGGGAGGCGAAACGTGTCTGTCCGGGTTAGCCTGCGCGGCATGATTAGGCTGATCAGGTTCTACAGAGTCCACAGTGTTGCTTTTCTCGTGGAATGGCTCATTTTAAGAATCGCGAAGAAAACGTCAATATCGAGAAACTTTCAAAAGATTTAATTTGCTTGTATACGAAAAAAGACATGCACGAACGCATATTCAATTTAATAAATTCAGACTGAGTTACAAGTCAGTTACATATCCATCTGGGTCCTTTAGGCAATTTCTGGCGCATTGTGTATATGTATCAACAGAACATAGCATTACCAGAGAGTGGTTTACGACTTGGTTTCTATGTTGCTTGGTTACTATTGTGATGTTTTTTACCATAATTACTACGATTTTGTAAATTAATTCCATTTCTAAAGGTATACTTTTACAGAAGCCTACCATTAGGACAGATCAAAGAATGTTAAAGAAAAAGGAAATTAACTAAACAAAGAAACCAATTTCCTTTTCTAACAAATGGCGAAAAATCACGTCAAAATGTAAGTTATTATATTCTGATCAAGATTATTAATAAATCTAATCGTTAAGTTAAGGAAACCTAAAGGAAGGGAAAAGACCGGTAATTCGAAACGTAATGGCAGAACCATTTCTTACGCTAGCTCGAAACCGCGAAACAACGATGGGCCTAACAGAACACCGTAATTTCTCGTGTCCGACACAAACACCACATTACTGACCGACTAGCTGTGTCAGATTCTATATCACGTCAAATAAACTTCTTATGATTTACTTTGTTTGTATTCGTAAAATGACAGTTTCTTAACGAGTCATGCCACAAAGAAATGTACATCGGACGTATTGTTAATTGCTTTCATCCTATGAATACATCTTACCCCTTGTCCTCATACAGACCCATCTGCACCATTTTTGCCTATATGCATACCATAGGCAATGTCTTCTGTTGTCACAATGTTTTCACAAAGTGGTCTGCTGCAGAATGGAACATTTGGAATTTCCTCTAATTTCTCCTGGAAAAACATATCTGTTACTTGACGAGATGTTGAGCTGTTCATTTCTTCATTCGTCCAAACCTGTACACATTTATTACTTTACTAAACAGCAATAATAAGCAAAAACTGTTTCATCTTGCAAAATAGGAAGGAAGCCTTTACGCGGAGAAATAGTTTAATTAACAATATTCTGTAACACATCGCTACTGTGAGATAAGATCAAGTATTATACTACTATTACACGAATGAGCTCCATTGAAATAATTGAAGTGCTATTGAAGTGCTTCTCTTCTTTAAGTCCTGGTAGCTCAGTCGGTAACGACGCGGGCTGTCAATCCAGGGGTTGTGAGTTAGAATCCCGGCTCGGCCAACTTTCTTTCCGACGTTTGACAAAAGTCATTGCGACATGTGTCATTCGTCTTCCACCAATGGGCTAAGTCTATGTGGAAAAGCAGCCAGTTGCTTGGGAAGATTGTTGTGTGGGGAACTGGTGTGCGAAAACCAGGAAACACATGAGTAGGTGAACTGGCCGCCGTGATATGACTGAGAAATTGTTAAAAACGGCGTTAAACCCCAATCAATCCATCTTCTTTAAATTATTTATAATATTGAGTGAGTCTCTTTCAATCTATGTTGAATTATAGCATTCGATTTTGTGTATATTTCATGTTTATTGTAATTAATCATATATATTTTTTGTATTGTATATATTACTATGATATGTTGTTTGACTAGACAGGGGCGTAGCTCCCTTTAGCACTGTAGGCAGGTGCCTACACATTCTTTTATCAAAATGCCCAAAAAATACAGGTGCGGCGATAGACATCTGCGTAATGTATCGACCAGATCAGCCTGCGCTGTCCGCGCAGACTGATCCGGCCGACACATTCCGTCTTAGGGGGATAGTTGTATAGATTAGTGATTCCTGAAACAGAAAATCCACAGGAGGCGAAAAGTGTCTATCCGGGTGGCATGGTTAGGCTGATCCGGGTCGATACTTTACGCAGAGTCCACAATGTTGATTTTCTCGCGGGACGGCCTACACATTGATTATTGCAAAGCTACGCCCCTGCTAGAAACTACAGTGTTTACGTCAATACAGTATTGTCATCATCTACATTAAAGCGGTAATGCCGCTACATTAACTGAATATATACTATTCAAATGGAATGATATATCAACGTCCAATAATTATAACCAATCACAAATATACTGCACGTCATAAACTGACGAGTCACGCCGAAATCAACTGAAGATGTGAATTTTTAAAAACTGTTGAAAAATATGAAAATTGTGACAAGCAGCAAGGTTTGAGTTTTGTCAATGTTTTTCATTGCTACTCGCAGCAATGTTTGTGTTTTCTCAAACTTTTACATGTAACATGGTCTTTAATTTAAATGTGTCCATTTTGCACGCCCTTTTCGTTTTAACATGCATGCCTGCCAGAAGTAAAACAAAAATACTGAGCAAACAGCGACTTCATTTGAGTAACACAGAAATTCTCAGTCGTTATTTATCTAATGGATAATGTTATATTGATTTGTAACAAAAAACAACCATTTAGATATAACAGCACTTAGTTTTACACTTTATATCAAAAACACTCATGAATTAACTCTTATAGTAGATACTTCCATGTCGAAATTCGGGCGTCACCATGTCCAATGCTATTAAACTATTTTGATAACTAAAAGGCAAACAATGCTGATTTTTGTATTGCAAAAACCTTAAAATTGCCTTTGGCGCTGAAAGAGTTAACAAGTTTTCGACAATTTGGCTTTTATCAAGATTTAAAAAACGACGGAAATGTAAGTGCAGTTCATTCTGGTGAAGTTGAGATAAAATCGTGACGAGGATTGATTGATTGATTGATTGATTGATTGGGGTTTAACGCCGTTTTAACAATTTCTCAGTCATATCACGGCGGCCAGTTCACCTACTCATGTGTTTCCTGGTTTTCCATCACCAGAACTTCACACAACAATCTTTCCAAGCAACTGGCTGCTTTTCCACATAGACTTAGCCCATTGGTGGAAGACTAATGACGCTTGTCGCATTGACTTTTGTCAAACGTCGGGAAGAAAGTTGGCAGAGCCGGGATTCGAACTCACAAGCCCTGGTTTGACAGCCCGCGTCGTTACCGACTGAGTCGTGACGAGGAGACGTTATCAGATACAAGTAACTTATATTAAAATTACAACACTCAGCAAGTTCTAGAAAGTTGGTTAAACAACTCGAGGGCTTGGCGTGAAACGGTTGTAACTAAAAACCTATTTTGAAAACCCTGGTTTAGGGGCAATTTTGACCCCTTTGTAAACAATGCAAATTTAGATGCCATTGCTCAGAACGAGCAATGGCAGCTAAATTTCCATTGTTTACCAAGAAAAATGATTTAACGCTTATAAAGACTTCATGGCGAGGTGATTAACCTTGGTAAACAAATATAAATTTTAGTTACAACCATTTCACGCCAAGCCCTCGAACTGTAAACACGTGATTTTTGGTAATATTGACTTGATCCTCACGTTTAGTGCTAAGATGTATAGGAGCCGTCCCGCGAGCAAAACCAACATTAATGCCTCTGCGTAATGTATCGACCCAGATCAGTCTGTGCAGTCTGATCCGGGCCGACACATTCCGTCTCAAGGGGGATAAAGGTATACAGTAATGATTCCTGAAACAGAAAATCCACAGGAGGCGAAAAGTGTCTGTCCGGGTTCGCCTGCGCGGCATGCTTAGGCTGATCCGTGTCGATATTTTACGCAGAGTCCACAATGTTTGTTTTCTCGCTGGACGGCTCATATAGGGAATATTATGCTGCAGTAGCGATATCGGGTTTGATATTGTTCTACGAGAGGGTGGGGAAATGGATATCTCGCGAGATCGAACGTCGAGAGATATGTCAAATTATCCACGACCCGAGAAGACACTACAAAGTCTAATATTGCTACTGCAACATCATTCCATTTTGAATGACGTGAATTCATATTTCAATGACGTCGCATACTATTTCAGTGACGTAACTTTTCCATATTTGGTACCGGAGTTTAAATCCTTGGTGTTAGAAGTGCACAGGACAAACTTCATGTAATTTCAGCGGAAAATTTGCAGGTATTTAATAAATTGGTATAACGTGCATGTATGTTTATCCCATTTAGTTTAAACTTATTTATTTTAAATCGATTGCGAAACAAGCTTTAAGCTTATATTAATCACGCTCGAATGTCTGCTTCCTGGATACTTAACCAGTACTCGCGCCGATTGTGTGGGAAAATCCCAAAGTCAGGTCCCGCTCATCACGGGACTCGAACCAGGGACCTTTGATGTGAGAGGCCGACGCTCTACCTCTGCACCACTGTCTTCCACTAAATCCTATTTGAGCTTGTACATGGGAAAGCGTTACAATTTCGCTTTTATGATCAGTGTAGATGAAGATCATCCCAGGTATCCACACAGTCTAATCAAGATCAACACTGTTCACTTGTAACGTACACAAGTCTTTTACAAGCTTCTGTCAACATGCGTACATTCTGATCTGGACCTACACCTTTTCAGAAATCCCAACGTGTACATTTGAGCCGTCCCGCGAGAAAACCAACATTATGGACTCTGCGTAAAGTATCGACCCGGATAAGCCTAAGCAGGCTGCGCAGGCTTACCCGGATAGACACTTTTCGCCTCCTGTGGCTTTTCTGTTTCAACAATCATTACTCTATACCTGTATCCCCCTGAGACGGAATGTGTCGGCCCGGATCAGTCTGCGCAGACTGCGCAGGCTGATCCGGGTCGATATATTACGCAGAGACGATAATGTTGGTTTTCTCGCGGGACAGCTCATTTACTCATGATTACTGGCTCATTTAAACTGTGCGGTGTGTATCTCACGGTGTGTTTTTATATAACAAATAACAAACAGTCGAACCTGTGCTTAAATCAATTCCCTGTAATTAAAGACCACCTGTGAACAAAGACCGTAATGTTGCATTCCAATGGGTGGTCGTTATAAACAGGTCCCACTGTACAGTATGATAAAACACATTTCCGTGATATATAAACATGTTTGTGCACGATGGTCGGTATTGTCAAATAACCCTACTACACTTAGTAGTGACCATTGCCAAAAATAAATTAATTGAATTGCATTTCCATTTATGTATTCTACAGGTCCCCTGTAACATGAAATGTATAATATACAGATATCTCGTAGTCAAGGGGGAACCAGTTTGATAAGTTTTCGAGTGATCTCTCGATTTATGCTAAATTCATTGATGTATGTCTGCTTCTAATTTCTTTTATACCTTAGTGTTTATTATGAAAAAACATGTATGTGATAAAATCGTATCAATGAAACAGAGAAGCGGCAGTACCGATTGTTCGTATGTTTTCAAAAGACGCAATTGTCCCGGAAATTAGTTCGAATTAAGCGATGTTTTCGAGTTATCATATGTTCGAGTTATATCGAGCACTCTGTAGATGCAATACACCCAAAGTATTTTATCAACAACTTGCATTCTTGTTCAATTAGTCCTACATAATTCCGCGAGCAATCCAACATTGTGGACTCTGGGTAAAGTCTCGACCTGGATCAGCCTAAGCATGCCGCGCAGGCTAACCCGGACAGACACGTTTCGCCTCCTGTGGTTTTTCTGTTTCAGGAATCATAACTCTATACCTCTATCCCCCTGAGCCGGAATGTGTATGCACGGATTAGCTTGCGCGGACTGCGCAGGCTGATCTAGGTCGATACATTACGCAGAGTCCATAATGTTGGTTTTCTCGTGGAACGGCTCATATTTATTATCATCTTGCTCTTAAAGTCGCAATATATGTTTTCAAAATGTTTTAAATAATTATAAATGATATAAACTTCGATGGTAATGGAGCCACGAATTATGCATGAAATTCATCAACGTAGCCTTACACATAACCTTGTGACCGATGAATCATTTAATGTTTAAGTAGTCTTTTGCGTATAGTCTGGATAATTTTGTGATATGACAAATATTTGTACGCAGAATATACCTTAAATCAATATTTTTTCCGTACAGTTAATTTAGTCCCAACATTAAAAGATAGAAATACATACGCGTATCTACACTTGGTAATCCGAACCTTTACCAGATAGAACAGATTTGCAGCAGACGACTTTTGAAATCACGAAATACAAGTCTTAAAGGTGCTCAACTCTAGATTATAGATACTAAAGTCAAAGTTTTAAAACTGTTAAAAAATTGTATTGAAATATTAGAATCATAATTCTGAGATAAAACTAGAGTAATAATGTCACCTTCCAGTACAACAATAAACAAGCTTCATTTTTACTGGGTAGACATACCAAGTAAGCCAAATTGTGTACATTTTCATTGATTTTCAATTGACTGCTTTTCAACATTTATTGCCAAAATAGTTTTGAATTATATTTTAATTACTTTTTTTTGTCACTATTAGCAATATTTGTGCAGATGTTTCAACATTTCGAAATTTTGATCACCATCTTGAGTTCAGGACCGTTAACCCTAACCATACTAGTACGTGTCTTTATAATTACATAAACAACTTTGTATATTATCTCGACCAAAGGGAAGAAAGTCAGTAAAACACTTTATATCATTAATAATCGAATTTTCGACTACTTGGTCTTTACCAAGATTAAATTAATACAACAGAAATTGATGTGCAGTCCATTTTTGTGTCGAGGTCTTTTGATCACAACTTGATCTCCTCGACACAAAAATGGACTGCACATACATTTCTGTTGTATTAATTTAACCTTGATAAAGACCAAGTGATCGAAAATTCGATTATTAAAGAGTTTTAATGATATGAAGTGTTTATAATTACATTTAATTCACAAACGTTTTCGAAACAGACGACGTCTTTATATCAGGTCGACTAAACGTTTTTTTTTTAAACATTATAATAGTTTATTGTTCTAAGAATGTTGAATTCAGTACCACATTAAATATGACACGTTATTGAAGTAACTGTACTTGGTAATACTTAACTCTTTCAGCGCCAAAGGCAATATTGAGCTTTTTGCAAACAATACAGATTCAGGTGAGTCAGCTCGTAACGAGCTGTCTCACCTGAAATCTGCATTGTTTGGCAGTGAGTTATAAAAATATTCCAAAAGTCCTATAACATGAAAATAGAGTCGTCCGAGTTTGAACATGGAATAGTCTACTTTAAACAATTCGGCGCTGAAAGGGTTAGACATTATTATGCACAAGACGGATGTCGCTGCAGTACCGTAATCTGCTTCCCCAACCAATGAACATCGGTTGCATGCTAATTGCTTTCATAAGTCCCCATTTGTTTCCCTCTTTAGTGAATCCTACACAGAACACAGATCACTCTGATTGTCCCAAAAAACTGTCGTCACAATTTTCAATAAATCCACAAAATTCCAAATTCATAGCCCCACAACAGCAAATTACAAGCACATTCAATTACGCCAATTTTATAAGCCTATCAACGTTTTGGCTCCAGAAGTCTTCCCCAGTGGTTCACTAAGCCAATAGATTTCGACCGTTGAATTTCCGTGCGAAGTGACTCCAAATGGCAGATTTCAAGAAATCTCCAATAGACCGGAAACGTCAGAGAACAGTGTGAGGGAGACCAGCGATTAATTGCTGTCAATTCGGATCAAAGCACAGCCACGGGGTACCAGTCAAGTCACGTGTGTTTTACGTCAAGCGGCTTTATCTGATGAAATGAGCGTATTTCTCTTTTGTTTTTGTTGTGAGATATGTATCTGCTTTAATTGGTATTGGGGCCTTTGGGTTTTAATGAAATGTACTCTCGTCTTTTACACTTGCGAGGTGAAATAAAATACAAGAGCCAGTTGTAGTATATTTAACGAGCTCATTTTATGTAAGTACATTGTTCTTTCAGGTATGTATGCAGACACAGGCTATTGCACCAGCAGACGTTTTTAATCCAGAGTGTGGTTCCCCAATAACATACACAATGTATTGCTGTTGCTTGCTTTATGAATGTACATTACTACACAAGAGCAAATTTGGGCAAATTGGGCAAATTGGGCAAATTGGGCACCTTGCATGAATTACAGGCATCTGCTGTTTCAACTTTATTTTGGTATACGCCATATCATTTGGTTGCTGATAGTATTTTGGAGACTTCAACGTTATTCTTTGGGAATTTGCTTCTATATATGTGCCGTTCCACGCGAAAACCAATATTGTGGACCCTGCGTAAAGTATCGACACAGATCAGCCTAAGCATGACGCGCAGGCTAACATGGACAGACACTTTTCGCCTCTCGTGGATTTTCTGTTTCAGGAATCATTATTCTTTACCTCTATCCCCCTGAGACGGAATGTGTCGATACATTAAGCAGAGGCCATACTGTTTGTTTTCACGCGTAACTGCTCATATATATATATATGTATGTTTATATAACATAAATGTGAATAGTACAAATAATACAGTGGACTCGCGATAGCTCGGACATATAATTAATCGAACATATTGTTTAACTCGAACCATTATCTGGAACGGATCTATTTTTGAAATCAGCGTAGCAGCTGTTCTGATTGCTCAGATGACCAATCAGAACTGATGCTTTGCTGTTTTCTTGGTATGATTTTTTTCATCGGTTAGCTATTCTTAATATACAATAATCGTTTAAGTATAAATGTATTAAAATGTTGAAAATACATAAATGTATTACAATATTGAAAATACATAAATGTATTACAATGTTGAAAATACATAAATGTATTACAATGTTGAAAATACATAAATGTATTACAATGTTGAAAATATATAAATGTATTACAATGTTGATATTGCACAAATCTACTCGAACACCTCGATAAGTCGAAAAATAAATGTGTATATTTCGACTTCGAGTTACAGAGAGACAACTGTGCTTTGCTCACAGTTGGCTTAAAGCACAGATTATGCCATATGTTCATTTTTTCGATTTAATTGACAATTAGTAAGACGGCTTTCGTTAAGTATTACACCTATCACGCAGATATGTTTCATTTATTCTGATCTTACTTCTTAATTAATCCACATAAACAGTGAAGTAAAATATGCTATGAACTACATGTACCACCTGAATACAATATTGCTTAAATTGGACACAAAAACTGTACTTGGAATGTTTATGTTTTTGAGGCAATACCATCGGAATTAAGTCACATCTCATTTTCATCTGTTGAAAATGATTGAATGGTATATCTTTCAGGGGCGTAGCTTGGCAATAAACAATGTTTAGGCCGTCTCGTGAGAAAATCAACATTGTGGACTCTATCTATCCCCCCTTAGGCGGAATCTGTCTTTTTGGGGCATTTTTAGAAAAAAATATTGTAGGCACGTGCCTACAGTGCCTAAAGGGAGCTACGCCCCTGTCTTTATTTGGAATGGTACAATTTCACAGGTCAAAATTCATTTTATCTTTTTTATTTCATCAGATGTTTAGTAGACTCTTGTCTTCGTACCATCTCGACTTTATGGTTACAAATATGGTCCAAAGCATTTAAGGTAAAGTGTAGCTCAAACCAACATTGTGGTCTCTGCGTAAAGTATCGACCCGGATCAGCCTAAGCTTGCCGTGCAGGCTCATCCGGACAAATACTTTTTCGCCTCCTGTGGATTTTCTGTTTCAAGAATCATTACTCTATACCTCTATACCCGCTGAGACGGAATATGTCGGCCCGGATCAGTCTGCGCGGACTGCGCAGGCTGATCTGGGTCGATACATTACGCAGAGGCCATAATGTTTGTTTTCCTCGCGGGACGGCTCATATTTCGATGTTATACTCGAAGTGATTCAAACGTAGAACAAATAATTTTAGTTTGTTAAACGATTAAACTGAAATAACCCCAAATGTTTTGGGAGTCATAACACAGAGAATACCGATCGTTTTCATTGGATGGAACTGAAGATACAAATTCAATATAACCGTTTATTTGAGATCGCCTGGGGATCGTTCCGTTATTAGCTTGTCTCTACGATATTAACTCTCCGTTTATAAGGGTAAGATGAGAGGCACACGAATCGTTTTATTCCTAGCGAGAGTTCATATTTTGTCTGCTTTAAAAACAAAAACAAAAAAAAAATCGAAATTGTTGCAGTCGCTAAAATAAGACAGAGGACTAGATACCGAGGAGTAAACTGGTCTTTTCCTATCAATATATCTCTTATGACTCGATGTTGTGGGTAATCAGAACTAGAAATATCACTGAAGGTGGTGAATACCCCCATGCTGGTGCCTGACAATATACATATGTATGAGAAATTCAAGGGGCCATAACTCATTTATTCCAGTGCAACAACGCCGACAATATGCACAACTAGGCTTGGTATCAATCATTCTTGTGAAGTTGTATTAAATTCTGACCAAGGGTTGCTGAGAAATAGTTTTCACAGACCAACGGACCGACAAACCGACAAACCGACAAACCGACCGACAAGCGTGACTCCTATATAGCCCCTATATACTATGTATCTGGGGGTATAATAATCGTTTCACTTAATTGTTAGAAAATTCAAAACCAGTAGTAGCACATTGGTGATACGACACACCTACTTAAACCCCAATGGTAGCGGAATTGCATTACGTTAAGTAGATGCTTAAACCAGTTATAGCGGATTTGCAATACGGTACAGAAATTTAAACCAGCAGAAGCGAGTTTGCTTAACAACGAAGATATTAATTCCTTTGGTACTTGAACAGATGGTAGTGGTTTTTAATTACGACGCATATACTTGAACAGATGGTAGTGGATTTTAATTACGACGCAGATACTTGAACAGATGGTAGTGGATTTCCATTACGACGCAGATACTTGAACCGATGGTAACGGATTTTCATTACGAAGTAGATGCTAAAACCGATGGTACCGGATTTGCATCACAAGTTACATACTTAAAACAAAAGTAGCGGATTCGCAGAGCGGATTAGCAATACCATGCAGATATTCTAACCTGCGATAGCGGATTGACCCTACGACGTAAATAACCCGAAGGTAACGGATTTGTCACGACGTAGAAACTTAAACAATTGATAGCGGATTTGCATTACGGCGCAGATACAATGTACTTAAACCGACCATAGCCGATTAGCATTACGGTGAAGATGTTTAAACCGAGGGTAGCAGTAAAGCGTTTTGTTTCTTCTTCGAAATTATTTGATTTTCAACGAAATAGCAAGGCGTATGTTTATTCCTGAAATCCCCAAACAAATGAAGACCCGCTATTACTATCGATCTCCGAACGCAGGGCATATATCTATCAATTGGTACGATTGTTAGTGCAGATTTAATTGTAATGATGATGAATAAAGCATACTTTGATCAGCAAAACCTTACTCCGTGGAACGATCTCCGTTTATCCAATTAAGCGATACGAAACATAATAATATCAATTTAAGACCATGCACCCCAAAGGCTATTATGTTCTGACAAATACAATTCCCGTTGATAAGTTTATTGAAAGAAATTCTACTTTTGTTCTGGAATCAGATATGTAACTATCGAACAGTGAGGACTACAATTTAACTACATGCATGTGTGTGTGTGTGTGTGTGCATGGTTATCTTTGTATACAGGGGCGTAGCTCCCTTTGGGCACTGTAGGCACGTGCCTACACATGTTTTCTAATAATGCCCCAAAATGCAGCTGCGGCGATACACATCTGCGTAATGTATCGACCAGATCAGCCTGCGCTGTCCGCGCAGACTGATCCGGCCGGCACATTCCGTCTAAGGGGGGATAGATAGAGTAGTGATTCTTGAAACAGAAAATCCACAGGAGGCGAAAATTGTATATCCGGGTACGCCTGTGTGGCATGCTTAGGCTGATCCGGGTCGATACTTTACGCAGAGTCCACAATGTTGACTTTCTCACGAGACGGCCTATAAATTGATTATTGCCAAGCTACGCCCCTGACTAATACAACAACAGCACAATTACACGAGGATTCGTCTTAACCATTCACCGCATACAACATATCAGAAGCAAACGGCTTTGAATATACCTCTCCCCTTTCCACCTCCCTCTCTCATGTGACATTATATGTATTTGATTATTTTGTACATGATAGTGTTAATTTCATATGTCTCAGATCGAGACTTAGAAAGAATAAATGATTGAATTCAATTGAATTGAATATAAAAACTACATAAATACATGTAGTAAATATTTATCATTGAAAAGAGCTGAAAACATTATGGCAACAAGGAATAATTGCTCATATTTGCGTATTATGAGGAATTTCTCCATTTTTCACAACGTTATCAACAGGCGTCTGCAGCAGATGCGTCTGCAAGTGAGAACGTTGTATATGGAGTTGGAGCTTTCTAACATGTAAACATGTAAGATGTCCATGTCCACACTAGTAATTTTTATATATTTCGTCAGAAAGTACACCATACGATAAAGCATGCGTTACTATGATTGCAACAGACACTCGTGACCTAAGGGGAATTGGAAACAACATCATCAGTTAACTCAATAACGATGCATATCAATAATGAACGAGTTACACTCTCATGATACAAAGAATTATTACGCAATTATTACATTACAAACTTATCGAATTACGAAATATGTTATAATTTCATTAGCTAAACGAAAGATACCAGTAGAAGCAAGACCAATTATGCTGCCAAACTAATTAAACAGACAACAGTATGGATATGTCCTCAATATTTAAATAGTGTTTGACATCGACATCAGCATTAGTTCTGCAGGTAATCAGTGTATCAGTATAAATATCACTTCTATTCGTTTTCCTTTACGAAACATGTACATCAAGTATAATGCGTACACAACATATGGGAGCCAATGCATGTATCAACAACATTTACTACCACTAACATTGTGTGTATGACCCGGCCGGGAATCAGTGGTATCACCTAGTTCACTAATACATGTGTATCTAGTATAATCATGTATACATGTGTATCTGGTATCCGTTTAGACTAAATATGTTTCTTCCTTCCAAATAAATGTTACTCTTATTTTAAAAACACAAACAGAGCTCTAGTGTATTAAGATACGATTAGTTCACAACAAATGTCCTATGGGTGGAAGCCTATGGAACGCCATGACCGTCTTATTATGACATGTTTGCTTATATACGGTAGATATTTCATTATATGCAGTAGATCTTTTATTATATATGCAACAGATATTTCATTATGTGTGGTAGGTACTTTTTTCGTTATATGCTGTACTGTATTGATTATATGTAGTGCAACTCTTCTTATATGTGGTGGTACTGTCTTTATATGCAGTGCATTCGAAGTTGTGTGCTGTACAAAGACCAATATATGCAGTAGAAAATATTAATATAATTTTAAACTTAGCCCTTTTAATATTGGGAAATTAACGTTTTCATTTGCTTACGTGCAAACAGTAAAGAGCATGTTGACATTTCTTTTAATTACGGTCAAACCTTTGCTTAAGACCACTTTTGTTTAGCAATTCCCTGTCAACCACACTTTTAATTTCCCAATTATGACTAATTTTCTGCATAAATGACCCTGTAATTAAAGACCATCTGTGATCAAAGACCAGATCATTCACTTCCCATGGGTGGTCTTTAAACACAGGTTGGACCGTACATTCCTACTCTTGGTAATTACAAGCCTATATGTTTATTGTTAGCACAGTTTACACCTATTCGCTAAGTCGCGATTTATTAGTCGGTAATCGCAGGGGTTTTGATTCACCGCCAAATTAACATTCTTCCAAATTATTAACTTTAATGCCTATGTGGGAATATAGGCTGTTGTTTAGGCAGTTATATGAATGGTGAGATGTGACCCTGGTTCGACCGAGGCGGACACACCAATCCACATAATACAACGGAGAAGATCTTCCTGGGCAGAATGTTGTGTGGAATACTGCTGCGAGAAAGCAATGAGCCACATGAATAGACTGTTGGAAACGATGCTAAAACCATATCAATTAACCCTTTCTCCCACATAAAACATATCTGCAGCAGACGGCTTTGAAAATGTCTACTAAAAATTATATGGAAAATCTCTTTCATTGTAGGTATAATTACTGAAAAAAGTTGAAAACGTTGTGAAAAATGGAGAAATTGCTTGTTTTGACCATTTTCTCCTTTTGTCACAATGTTTTCAAAAGTCGTCTGCTTCAGATCCATCAACACTGCGGCTATAGGTGGAAAACGGTTAAAACATCAAATGCATAGAGATAAGGGTCACACTTAATTATTAATTATTACAGTTTTACATAACCAATCAACTAGATTAAGGTAAGAATACTTTACAAAGACGTCTTCAAGTGCGTTAAACAGTGTAAAATAATGCCGGACATGTCTTCTTTTATAATAAACCATAAATACAACTGCCCTCTCCATAGACATCCATTTGTCATGCAATGATTTTGGACGGACACAATCATTTGTAACAAGTAATAATCGAGACCTGTCAGCCGTCCAATACACATCAATTACTACACGGTCAATATCATGTTTTGTCTTACAGCTAGAAGATCTAAGATACACCGAAACATGAAATATGTTTGATTAATGTTTATGTCGCAGTAGATATATTCTTAGATTATATATGAGCCGTTCCACGAGAAAACCAACATTATGGACTCCGCGTAGTGTATCGACCCAGATCAGCCTGCGCAGTCCGCGCAGGCTAATCCAGGCCGACACATTCCGTCTCAGGGAGTAGAGGTATAGAGTAATGATTCCTGAAACAGAAAATCCACAGGAGGCGAAAAATGTCTGTCCGGGTTAGCCAGCGCGGCATGCTTAGGTTGATCAGGGTCGATACTTTACGCAGAGTCTACAATGTTGGTTTTCTCGGGGAACGGCTCATATATGTTGCCCATGTTAGAAAAACATGCGTATTACCCTACTGTTATTAAAACAATGTAATAAAGATAAACGAAGTAATAAAGATAAACAAAGTAATAAAGATAAACTACAGTCAGCATCAATTACTCTTATTATAAATATTGTCTTTTGAGTAAGAGATAATTGGAAGGTTAAGCCTCGGGGGCCGTTGTTGATAAGTAGTACGTAAATGATTAGTGCACATACCTTTTATTTACCGTATGCTACAGGTTGTCACATGCATGCCCGTTTACAATGTTCAGATTAAGTATTGTATGACGCTATGACTTCAAGAACAAGACTGTTCGAGGTACCACGTGTGTGATCTGTAAATATGGCAGTATGCGTACAATTGTCGGAAAGACGGATGGATTGCTAGAAGACGGACAGGTGGGTGATTCATTGTGTCCTTTCTCGAAAGTAATGTAGCACGACAAACGTTCACAATTATTATCGAAATATATATGATAAAGAACACAACAACATGTACCGTAGTTTCAGAGCTCTAGATAAGGAGCATTTTTCCATGCTCTAAAATCCTTATTTAAACTCCAAAACCTATGTTGTGGGTACTCAAAATAATCGTCACACTGAGACGATTATTTTGAGTACCCACAACATAGGTTGTAATGAGTGCTAACAGAGATGTCATGGAGCAAAGACCTATTTACTCATCTTTATCTTGTTCTCTGAGTTTACTTACATCGCTTAACGGCGTTGCCTCCCCTCGTAAACGATTGGCCTCCTCTGAAATGGGACGGAATGCTCCTCTCGACTTTATATCCTTTAAAACCTTCAGCATCACTATCTTGTTCTTAGCCTGAAAAGAACGAAAAAGTAATAAGATGTATTTTTGTTATCAAATATCCACAGCCAGCACCCTTATTGCAATGCCGGCCATTGATAATGTTTCTGAAAAGAAGATCGCTGCCAAGGTCTTAACATCAAAGCCTTTGGTATAACAGGAATTGCATTGTTACAAAGAACGAAGACTATAACAATCACTATCTCTGAGGGTTCAAAGATATTGGCCAATGTTTTAGTTTTTACCACACACATCCAGACAGGACAGATAGTGTGTGCCTTGTCTTATGATTGATGTGTATTAAAGGAAGGATGACGGTTCTTGGCATATTGTACTATCACAGTGTTCCATGTATTGTGGAATGCAGCATCCTAGATGAATCCTTTTGTTAAACGATGCAAACCCTACTGATTCAGAATGGGGGTAAACAATACGCCCAATCATCACATATGCATGTCATACAATGTATTTATAAAACACACACAAAAATGTTGTCAGGTGACGTTACTATTGACAGGGGCGTAGCTCCCTTTAGGCACTGTAGGCACGTGCCTAAACATTTTCTCAAAATGCCCCAAAATGCAGCTGCGGCGATATACATCTGCGTAAAGTATCGACCAGATCAGCCTGCACTGCCAGACTGACCCGGCCGACACATTCCGTCTTAGGGGGATATTATGTATAGAGTAGTTATTCCTGAAACAGAAAATCCACAGGAGGCGAAAAGTGTCTATCCGGGTAGGCATGTGTGGCATGCTTAGGCTGATCCGGGTCGATACTTTACGCAGAGTCCACAATGTTGATTTTCTCACGAGACGGCCTACACATTGATTATTGCAAAGCTACGCCCCTGATTGATGACGCCATAAGGTGTGTCATAACTTTGATCTATTTTGGTAACAAGGCTTATTGTGTTGATTAGCTACCGCTCCAAAATCAACTGTTATTTAATGTATGGATTTAACAATACTTAAAGGGAAGAAACGGATTTTGTAAATAGGCTTGTAGCCAATGATATTATACGGTTGTACGAAACGTGGTTGTACTGTTTGAAAGGATGAGTTTAAAACGTTTGCTAGGTTTGGCCAAATATATTAAATACGCTTTAGAAACAAGAAATAACTACATAAACAGTTTGAAAAATGATTGGGCTAACCTTACCTATATATTTTTATATATATATCGAGTGCTTGGCGTGAAACGGTTGTAACTAAAATCCTATTTTGAAAACCCTGGTTTAGGGGCAATTTTGACCCCTTTGTAAACAATGCAAATTTAGGTGCCATTGCTCAGAACGAGCAATGGCACCTAAATTTCCATTATTTACCAAGAAAAAATGATTTAACGATTTTAAAGACTTTATGGTGAGGTGATAAACCTTGGTAACAAAATACCAATTTTAGATACAACCGTTTCACGCCAAGCCCTCGATATGTTATTGTTTATATATCATAATTAGCCATCTTCCTTCCATAAACACTTTACTTATTATTTGTATAAAAGGTGACATGTCATGTACATTTATATATGTACAATTGTGTTTTACGGCTAGAAGCTGTATTACCATATGTCAATAAAATGTTGTCTTGTCTAGCGTCTTTGTGTATACCATGAAAACACGAATATAATCATTTTTTCAAACATTATCACGTTGTTAAACATTTGAATATTGTTTTGTAAATCCATGTCTCAATTCATTTTAAATATATATATTATATTTCTTGGTATAGTATAACATAAGCTTAAACAACTATACTGTGGAATGTAACGAACATCCACATGTCGGTAAGGATGTTATTTTAGTTGGTCCGAGTACAACAATCATTCATGCCAATGGCCGCACGACGATGGCATATTATGAACATCAATATATTATATTGCCAGTTTGATTAGCTAGTATTATTTACGGAGCTCTATATAAGGGTCAGTTTTCATGTTTGCAAACTCATTATTTGACCCGTAAACCCTATGTTATGGGTACTCAAACAATAGTCTCAGTAAGACGATTCTTTTGAGTACCAACAACGTAGAGTTTGGTTGAGTTTTAAGAGAAATATTGTGGGGGAAATACTAGTTTGCTGCCCGTATTCTAGACAACTGTTATAAATCTTCTTTCGTGAAAAAACAGACAACATCAATTGTGGCTAACGGTTGATTGTCTTATCATTTGGGAATATTTTATCGCATTTCCTCCAAGATGATTTAGACCTGACGGAGTGGTTTATTGTCTGTATCATCGTTACGTATTGTGTCAATAAGCCTATAAATCTGATGCCGTCATAACGGAATCAGAATGTTCCTCTGTGGATTTCCTGATATGACATGTCTGTGTCGTTTGCATTGTCAGTGTGACTCATTGGGATCCATGTACCGTCGTCTTTGCATACGTCTGTTCGTCACGCGATCCCATACTGACATGCGATATATATTAATTAACCCTTTCCCACCTGTAGGCAGATTTTGGCGCAATAGCAGCAGGCGACTTTTGAAAATATTGTGGCCAAAGGAGATATTGCTCATGATGAGCAATGTTTCCTTTGGCCACAAGGTTTTCAACTTTATTAAACAATTAAGCTATCTTTTATGGAGACTTTTTAGGTTTTTGTCACCATGTTTTCAAAGACGTCTGCTGCAGATGTGTTGTATGTGGGAAAGGGTTAAAACACTTTTGTTAATCGTTTTTATTGAGAGAAAAACCTTTCGAAGGCGAAACATTGTTTACGTTTTGGACATATTATTTAGACATGGAGTCTAAAACGTTTAGAAATAGGAAAGCTTGCTCGTTTCGAGCACATTTTACTATTAACAACATGTTTCTTATACCACATTTTACTATTAACAACATGTTTCTTATACCACATTTTACTTTTACCACATTTTACTATTAACAACATGTTTCTTATACCACATTTTACTATTACCAATCCCAACATGAAGCAAGCTGAGAGCGAAAGTTTTCGAATGAAAGCTATATTAGTGAAAAGTACGGCAGCTCTTAAGGGACACACGCATTTTTATAAATTATATACGATTTTCTTTTATCTCGTACGCACCAGATAGTATCTCGTTTGCACGACTCAGTATCTCGTGCGCACGAGATTATTTTTTCTCGTGTGTGTCCCTTTAGAGCTGCCGTAGAAAAGAGCTTGAAAGAGTGGCAAAAAGAGAAATAAATCATTATAAGCATATTTCCTTTTTTCATAATGTTTCTGAAGTCGAGTTCAACAGATGCCTAAAAAGGAGTCCACATGAGGGATATCGTTGTCATGCAGAGTGAGAATGTCTTGTCAAGATTAAGGTGGCCTAATCTGATGTAGAAATTGCAAACAGTCCTTGAAATGACCCGGGTTTTTAAATAATTAAACGTTTTAAGAAAGAAGAGAACATAACACGGGCGTCCCCCACATTCGAATTCTATTAAACTGTCATTTGACTCTGGTTTTAAAATGAAGTGTCTTAAAGTGTTCATGAAAGTTTCAAATGACCGTGTACTTGATGGGTTTTCCTGGCGAGACCATCTTTGACACATACACACATGGATAAACAACTTACAGTTGTCTTGCAACTCCGGTCATAAGGGAAACCACGCAACTACCCCGAGATTTCGATTGGCAGCATTTATACTTAACTCTTTCAGCGCCGAATTGTTTAACGTAGACTATTCCATGTTCAAAATCGGGAATCTCGATTTCTCATATTATACAATTTAGGACAATTTTGATAACTAAAAGGCAAACAATGCTGATTTCAGGTGAGACAGCTCGTTACGAGCTGACTCGCCTGAATCCGTATTGTTTGCGAAAACATGAGTATTGCCTTTGGCGCTAAAAGAGTTAAAAACAAATATGTGTGGTCAGCTTCGTTGTTCAATTATACTTAAATATTCATATGAAATGCAATCCCGAGATCAGCCGCTTTACAAAGAAAACAGTATATTCTCATTTATCAAATTGTTGCTTCACCAACATTGTATTTGCCCATTTATATGGTGACTTCCCTGTAAATCTAGTTCCTGAATATTTAAATTGGATCACCATAAATAGTTAAATATGTGTTATTATGACCGCAAATATGCTATCATTATTATCATTAAAGTTGTGTTTCGTAATACTTCATAAATTGCAAAATTAAAGATCAGTTGTAAAAGGACCATGTGTCGCTACAAGTTACATCAGTATTTTGTTAGAGTGTTTATACAACTGCGACAGTTCACTTTGCAATGCGATTAGATGGTGTTAAAGAGCAGAAGTTATAACCGAAATAGGCCATTAAAAAGATAATGTCTTAGGGGATTTGGAAACAATACATTGCATCGTATGAATTTCTTTTTCTAAATGTGCAAACAATAAAATGCTTGTTTTCCCGCAAATACACGTTTTTGCATTAGACATCGATCATCGACTTTTATTGCGCCAGTCAAGTTTTTAATTATCTCGTCTCAAAAGCACCAATAAAGTGTAAAGTTATTGCCTTTAAGTTGTACTCGAATTCAGTTTAATTACAATACACTAGCGTGTTATTGCCTTTAAGTTGTACTTGAATTCGGTTTAATTACAATAAACTCGCGTGTTTAACTGGCACGATTGGCGTGATATTGGTAGAATTAATTGTTGCATTCTTGATGAAGTGATTGATGTGAAACAACGTTTTCAACAGTCATATCAGGGCGATCAGTTAATTCTTTCAGCGCCACAGGCAATATTGAGGTTTTTGTAAACAATGCAGATTCAGGTGAGTCAGCTCGTAACGAGCTGTCTCACCTGAAATCATCATTGTTTGCCTATTACATGTAGTTACCAAAATAGTCAAAAACTTTCATAAATTGAGAAATGGACACAGGCAATATTGAGGTTTTTTGCAAACAATGCGGATTCAGGTGAGTCAGCTCGTAAAGAGCTGTCTCACCTGACATCAGCATTGTTTGCCTTTTAGTTACCAAAAATAGTCAAAAACTTTCATAAATTGAGAAATGGACACACCCGATTTTGAACATGGAAGAGTCTACTTTAAACAATTCGGTGCTGAAAGAGTTAACCTACCCACCCACGTGTTCCCCAGACCAGTACGCTACACAGCAGTCTTTCCGAGAAACTGGCTGCTTTTCAAAATTGACTGTTATTCAGTTGGTAGAAGACGAATGACGCTTGTCGAATTAACTGGTATCAAACGTTGGAATGAATGTTGACCGAGCTGGGGTCCAATGGTAGTAATGACTGCCCTCCTTGGTTGCAATGATTCAGAGACTGAAGAAATGAACCGTATGGATGTAAAGTGACACCTGTTATTTATGGGGAAGATCCTAACCTTTTAAAAGCAGTTTTGTTGAATCCATGATGAACTATTTTTCTCGCGCAGTTTCTCATGCGTTGTTTGATTTTAACAGCAATTTGCAGGCTGCCAACTCCGAAAAAAATGGTATTACTACAATGACCAGGGGCTAAAGCCCCATGCCAAAAACTATCTATGGGGATATAACAACATGGTCTTTGTTCGCAGGTGGTCTTTACTTACAGGGTCATTAATGCAGGACATGAGTAGTAGGGAAACTAAAAGTGCGATTGTTATAGACAGAAATGACAATTTCAATGTGGTCTTTAGCAATGGTTTGATCTGTTGACTGTTCCAAACATGTCTCTTCTTACACAAAGATCTGAACCAAAGTAGATTATAATTTTATGGTGAAAAAGGTTTCTTCGTTTATTATACGATATAATATTACAGAGCAACCTCTCCAGACAGCATCTGATAGAGGCTGAGAACTGCTGTTGCTCTAGAGAGGTTAGCGTGTCTTATATCGAGCAAATGTAGCGACGCTGGTTGTCAATCAAGAGGTTGTGAGGAGTCTGAACCCCAGCTCGGTCAACATTCATTCAGCAGGGTGCGGGTTTGATTATTTGTGTGTTTTACGCCGTTTTCATTAATGTTCACGTCGTTTCCTGGGTAAGTTACCAGTACTACTGGTCCATTTATGCTGACACCAGCCAGGCAGTCGTGATGCTATCCCCGCAGCCCTGAGCGCCAAGGAGTGCAGCCATAGCTACCATTGTTAAAGTATTTGGTATGACCCGGTCGAGGATCGGACCAGGGACCTCCCGCACCCAAGGTGGACGCTCTAGCTCTACACCAGCGAGGCGGTCCAGCAAGGCTAGGGGGGAAATCGGCATATTAGCTGTGCTATAGGAAATCGAAACGAAATATATTTGCAGCTTGAGCATATTCAGATCACCATGCCATATCGCAGTCGAATCTTTAGCTACACTTCTCGCGAATGTGTCACCTTATTATTCAAAAATGATCAGATTATTAAACAAAATCCCAATTAAATCGGACAGCATGAACGCAACGACAGCGCTATATATATATATCTTTCGCTGCTAAAGGAAATTAAAGGCTTTTGCAAACAATGCAGATTCAGGTGAGACAGCTCGTTATGAGCAGTCGCTCCTGAAATCTGCAATGTTTGCTACTTAGACATTTAATTTTACCAAATCTCCCGTTGGACGAAAACAGGAATGGCCCAATATTAAACACGGAATAGTCGACTTTTTAAATTCCACATTGAAAGAGACAGTAAGTAACAAACAAGGCTGCTTTTATGGATCACGGCTTATACGGATGTGAATAACAAGACTCAGTCGCAAGCCATCTTTAACCCTACCCTGATACGACAATTCTGCAGCAGACGACTTTGAACATAGTTTGTCAAAAAATAGAAAATCTCTATAATTGAATGGATAACGTATGACTAAAAGTGGAAAACATTGTGGCAAAAGGAGAAATTGCTCGTTTTAAGCAATTTCTTCTTTTGTCACTATGTTTTCAAAAAGCCGTCTGCTGCACAGGCGTCAGAAAGCGTCTATATGAGGGAAAGGGTTAAGGTTAGATAAGTTGGTACATAAACCGTCCTATTTCGACGTAATGTAATGTATTAAAGTTTACTTTTGTTTACAATAAAAGAAAGCTGAAATTAAAACTCCATTTGAAGTCTAGACACTAGACAATTTAATCCTATTTGAGCAAGTAAAATGCGAATGAAAAGGTAGTATTAACACATCCGTGTTTGCTTTATTAAAGTAAACATAAAGTTCCAGTTGCGCTTTATGTCTTAGACATCCATCCCATCTCCTTTTATTAGCTTGGGTCTTAATATGGAAACAATAGATAACAATTAAGTGCAACACAAATAGAAACAAATACATGAAACAAAATCGCTCAGAGGAATCCGCTGTGGTCGAGTGGTTAGCGTATGGGATTTCGAGACCGGGTGTCCCGGGTTCGATCCCCAGTCGCGGCACTACGGTAATGGTGGTGTGCCCTTGGGCAAGGCACATTTCCTAGCCTAGTACTGGTTTGTTTACCCAGGGATCATGAATAAGTGAACTGTTGCCGTGATATAACTGAAATATTGTTGAAAGCGGCGTAAAACCCCAATAAATAAATAAATAAATAAATCGCTCAGAACAAATGTAAAACATAGTTTTATCACATGCATGTATTTATTTAACGTTGGATGGACGTTCTCTGAGTGCAAAACTATGGTAACTTCATCCGTTCCAATTTTTGCATTAAACCTTTCATAAATATGCGCCAAATCTTCAGGAGACAATTTGAAATACATTTAGATAAAAATATGAACAAATTCTAGAGATGAAAATTGAATGATATAAATAGAGTTTCAACATGGCAAAAAGAGATGTTGCTCATTAAGAGCAAGTTCTCCTTTCATGACATTGTTTTTGTAAAACACGTCTCGGCTGTAGAAGAGTCAAAATGAGACTGCAAGTGGGAATTGGGTTACATTAGCGTTGCACCCAGTGGACGGTATGTTAGTCAGTCAAGGTTAAACATGCGGTCAGATTGTTACAATCGATCAAGTAGAGTTAAACCTACCAAAAAGACATGTGTCTCTTAGTGTAAAATATACCGACATGTATACATATATCAGCGTTTAAATGTTGTTTTACAATGACATGTGTCTCTTAGTGTAAAATATACGTACATGCATGTATATATATATATCAGCGTTTAAATGTTGTTTTACAATGACATGTGTCTCTTAGTGTAAAATATACCTACATGCATATATATATATCAGCGTTTAAATGTTGTTTTACAATGACATGTGTCTCTTAGTGTAAAATATACCTACATGCATATATATATATATATATATATATATCAGCGTTTAAATGTTGTTCCACAATGACATGTGTCTCTTAGTGTAAAATATACCGACATGTATACATATATCAGCGTTTAAATGTTGTTTTACAATGACATGTGTCTCTTAGTGTAAGATATACCTACATACATGTATATATATATATCAGCGTTTACATGTTGTTTTACAATGACATGCTCTTAGTGTAAAATATACCTACATGCATATATATATATATATCAGCGTTTAAATGTTGTTTTACAATGACATGTGTCTCTTAGTGTAAAATATACCTACATGCATATATATATATATATATCAGCGTTTAAATGTTGTTCTACAATGACATGTGTTACTTAGTGTAAAATATACCGGCATGAATATATATATATATATCAGCGTTTAAATGTTGTTCCACAATGACATGTGTCTTTTAGTGTAAAATATACCGGCATGTATATATATCAGCGTTTAAATGTTGTTTTACAATGACATGTGTCTCTTAGTGTAAAATATACCGACATGTATATATATCAGCGTTTAAATATTGTTTTACAATGACATGTGTCTCTTAGTGTAAAATATACCGACATGTATATTTATCAGCGTTTAAATGTTGTTTTACAATGACATATGTCTCTTAGTGTAAAATATACCGACATGTATATATATCAGCGTTTAAATATTGTTCCACAATGACAAATGTTGTTCCACAATGGCATGTGTCTCTTAGTGTAAAATCAAAGTACAAAGTACTGAAGGTAGAATTGCGATCGTTTAAGAAGAGATACAGAAGTGCATATATGAATATTTATTTTACCGGTTACCTTCAGGCAAAGTTTCAAGTGTGTAACCCTTTCCAGTGCTGAGATTTTGCCTCAACCTGAAACTTTAACCAAAATGTTGACGAACAGACAGACGGAGAGACAGACATCGCCAATCTATAGACCGGAATTGCTAGAGCAATACGGCCAAAAATAAAAAAAAAATCATCAATTTTAGCAGTTAAATCCTGCCAAGAAGTAATGAATTGAGAAAAAAATGTGCTGAGAGGTCCATAATTTCAAACTTGCTAAGATTTGGTCTGTGCAATGAATGTACAAATTGAAAAATGTATTGTTGACATGTATTTTCTACACCATCATTGTAATGTTGTTTATCATAAATAAAATTATTCCTTTTTTTAAATAAACTTTTAATCAAAATGTGTGTCTCAGTGTTGTCTTCTTCAGTAGTTTGACAGAAACAAAGCCTAAATCTGAAATTGTGTCAATGTGTTATTTGTCAACTCTGTCCCATAAGTTTTGCTTGTGATTTGAACTCTCATAAAAAAGCACGGAAAGGGACAACTTTCCCAACTTTGATTAAATATGTTTTCAATTAAATTGTAAAAAATCTTTTTCTTGTTTTTTGAAAGTTTTGTCATTATTATTTAAGACGGACATTATATACTAGAATAGCCAACTGACTATCATTTGAAAAAGTGTTTCTTATTTAAACCTTTCCCACTTGCATACGTAATTGCAGCCGACGACTTTTGAAAACATTGATGCAGAAGAAGAAATTGCTCATAACAAGCTTTCTCCTTTTGCAACAATGTTTTCAACTATATTCAATGATTACACTTCCAATAAATGTGATTTTCTGTATCTTTGCTCAGATTTTTTTTAATTCGTCTGCTGCAGAGTTTTTATATTGTGGGGTGGGTTGTGATTTGTTAAAGGACAAGCTGGATTGGGAATTGAGTGTTGCACTTATCCTAATGAAATGCATGTTTTAGCTTAACTTAACTTGTTAATGTTCTTTCCATCATCAACTTAGTCATCTGTTAGTAATCAACTCTATGAACGAAATAATCGCGTCAAAATCTTGAATCGCGTCAAAATCATAACGAACAAACTGTCAAAATCTAATTTTGAACTGTGTAATACAAATTTAGAATAAAAGGATGAATCAGTTAGGTTGTAACAACCAATATCCGCGGGTCATTTACCTGATTTTGGCCGAAAGAAATGATCGATTTCTTGCAAGATTTATTCGTTATTCGTTCTGCCTATTATAATCAAAGTATTCTAAACGCTTTATAAACAAGTGATTTAAAGCGCTCAAATCATTTGATGAAATTTGTTTCTTTAGACGCGGACTTTGTCGAAAGCACCTATCCAAAATGCAAGTCATCGTTAATCGTTGTCGAAGGAATAGATGGACTGAGAGAAAGAGAAAGAAAAGGCTTAGCAATGCATACTATCTTTATGAATAAGGACATGAACGAATATGTATGGACTAGCGCCTAGAATTTCGTACTAGCCGATCCTTCATTCCACTCGCTTATGCTAGCGGGCGAGTGGATGTTTACATCTCTGCCGAGAGTGAAAAAAGGGTTACAATTTACAAAGGGTAATTGCGCGGTGCAGTGCTATATTGGCGTAGTGATATCTAAATAATTGTGTACACTTTAAATATGATATTTACACTTACAAGACTTGTTATTTTCTATTATAAGCTTGAATAATCGGATTTTTTTTCGTTACTCTATGTTTGCTTTTGTGAGCATTGGTAAATTAGTCAAACCAAAAATTGCACTTAATTGTTGGTGGTGAAGGGCATATACATCACGTGACTTCAAACTCACTATGACTATGGCAGCCTCTGCGCATGCGCAAGTCTACCAACAACATGTATATATATCAGCGTTGTTAAACAACGATATGTGTCTCTTAGTGTAAAATATACCTTCATAACAGCGTTTAAATGTTGTTCAACAATGACATATAAAGAAACAGTAGCCTCCTCAGACCAACAGCGGTTATCAGCGTCCATCCGATGTTGGCTTGCGAGGTTTCTCTGCAATTTGCTTCCTTATCATCCACTGGACTATGAAGTAAACATATCACAGAACATTCAACGAACATTAAAAATGAATACAAATCTGACGATAACAACGAATAGGAACAAACTGTCTAGCTGACGAATACAGTAAATATTGAACTTTTCTCACATTAAACACCTTTAATGACTCTGGAGAAAACGAATCTCGAAGTATTGATTGGAAATTAACAAATCACGAGCCGAGTCAATTCGAATACCACATGTTTCTAAACTTTACCTGTAAAATCATTCGTTTTATTGCCCATACCTTAATCCTTTCTATTATACTATAAATCTATAGCAGAAGACTTTGTAAAACTATGGCATGTCTATAAACAATTAAAATATATTGATAACATCGAAATGGAATCATAGTATAAAAAGGAGAAATGCCTCATTATGAGCAATTTCACCTTTTGTCAATATGATTTCAAAATTCGTCTGCTGCAGAGGTTACAATGACTGGCTCACGCTACTGGTAATTATGTCCGATCAGTTTAATTAAATTGTTACATTCATTGAATTCTGAAGATAAAACATTTTCCGGTTGCCTGGCTATAACGTTACTATTTTGATTGATTGTTGATTGTTTGGTGTTTTACGCCGCTTTAAACACTGTTTCAGTTATATCACGGCGTTTCTTTGGTAAATATCTAGTACAAATGTTCCATTTAATCTGACACCAGCCAGTCAGTCGTAATGTTTACCCCGTAACACTGAGCGCCAAGGAGGGCAGCCATTACTACCACTGTTTATAAAGTATTTGGTATGACCCGACCGGGGATCGAACCTGCGACCGCCCGCAACCGATGTGGACGCTCTACCACTACAGCAACGGGGCGGTATTGAGTTTAAAAGTTCCCGTCGCCTTCTAAACATTCTGAAACAGTTTATCTAGAACGTTCTTTACAAAGATGAGCGATCGCCCATAAAATCATTTATCTTGTGTCTGTCCATAATTTAGTCTCCTTCGTGGATCATTCATTACAACTTCATCGGTTAACTTGGTCTGCTCTCAGACGAAAATTCCTATATCAAATGCATGAACTCCAAGTTGTTATCCAATAAATGTCTCAATGAGATGAAAGGGAGATAACTAGTGTGCCGAATTGAGAAAACATGACAGTCTTTCAACGAGAAAACCAACATTATGGACTCTGCGTAATATATCAACCCAGATCAGACTGCGCAGGCTAATCCGGGCCGACACATTCCGTCTCAAAAGGGGGGGGAGGGGGAAATAGAGTAACACGTCCTGAAACAAAACATCCAAAGGAGGCGAAACGTGTCCGTCCCGGTTAGCCTGTGCGGCATGCTAAGGCTTATCCGGGTCGATACTTTATGCAGAATCAACAATGTTGGTATTTCTCGCTGATCGGCTCAAGTGATTCTGTCAGTGGGCTTCAGATAGATTTGCCTCACACTATATTAAGTTTTCGGCCCTTTTTTTGCCAATGTTTAAAATAAGTAACTCGACTTTTAGCACCTGTAGATTTAACATGTTCTCTCGCCGAGGATGTTGGCAGATTATGTTGAAACCACAACGGAATTCGTCCCGGTCGTAGTAAACTAAAATAATCGACGTTGATATTTTTTTAAAATAGCACTTCTTCAGTTGTCACTCCTTATAGTCTTCTTGGATGTTGAACTAATGATGCATACATAAACATGCCAGTCACGTGTCAGTCTTGTGAATCCGACAATTCAATTTACACGGAGAATATTCGATTTTATTTCCATTTGGAAAAGCTACAAGTTATTTTTAGTGGACAGTGTAGGGTCAGTATATGCATCCATAGTTAGATCAAGACATGCACTGTTCATATTTTGCTAACGTAGCTTGTGAAGAATTTCATAAGGATGAACAGATGGACAGCGTGATGAAATGGCAACATTCAGACGCAAATGAAAAGTGGTTTACTACAGTGCCTAACCCTTTGACTGCAATTTTTTTTTTGTGAAACCTGTACACCAGTATAAATCCAGGCCATTTTATCCGAACGGTTTTAACTTTAGATACCTAAAATTTGATATGAAATCTTCCAATTGCTAAGCTTGAGAAGGAGTGTTCTTTTTTAAAGTTCAGCCTAGATGGAGTTTAAGGTGTTTCTAAATATACGTTAAAGGAAACAGTACTATTGGCGTGTCTCGCTTTAAATGTCGCAGAAATATAACCACCTGTGATGAACAGACATCTACTCACGTGCCACTCTACGTCTTCTAAGTTATAATGGATGTTTAACTCTTTCCCACATACATCACATTTTAGCCGTACCGCGAGAAAACCAACAGTGTGGACTCTGCGCAAAGTATCGATCCGAATCAGCTTATGCATGCCGCGCAGGCTAACCCGTAAAGACACTTTTCGCCTCCTGTGGATTTTCTGTTTCAGTAACTCATTACTATATACCCTTATCCCTCTGAGACGGGATGTGTCGGACCGGATCAGTCTGCGCGGACTGCGCAGGCTGATC
Source organism: Serripes groenlandicus (assembly GCA_031761405.1). Taxonomy (NCBI): domain Eukaryota; kingdom Metazoa; phylum Mollusca; class Bivalvia; order Cardiida; family Cardiidae; genus Serripes; species Serripes groenlandicus. The sequence goes on from JASEVX010000071.1 coordinate 626,744, forward strand.
TGGGTCGATACATAACGCAGGGGCCATACTCTTAGTTTTTCTCACGGGACGGCTCATATATGCAACAGACTACTCTGAAAGTCTGTAAGCAAAATAATTGAAAATATCTAAAAACGAAAATATAATTATTGAAAAGAGTTGAAAACATTCTTGTAAATGATGATATTGTTCATTATGAGCAATTTCACCATTTGGAACAGTGATTTCAAAAACTAAAACTCATCTGCTGCAGACGTCTCAGAAAGCGTCTGTATGAGGGAACGTGTTATAAGAGAGAAGAAAACGTTTTATATAAAAGTGCTTCTCTAAACACGAGGCAATTTTCCTCCGATAGTTATTCATGGGAATTTAAATACTACTTAGAAGTTGGGCTCTCCACGTTTTCGAGGCCTGTATTGGTTTTCTTCACAGCTTGCTGACAGCGTTCACCTTCTACGTATTTATTGTTGCAACCTGTTGAATTCTGCAGGGACGTTATCCTTTACAATTCAACGATACATTCTATACTTATTTTTATTTAATTTTTTTAATTTTGGGTTTTACGCCGCTTTCAACATTATTTCAGTTATATCACGGCGACAGTTCACTTATTCATGATCCATGGGTAAACACACCAGTACTAGTCTAGGAAATGTGCCTTGCCGAGGGACACTCCACCATGTTCTATACTTATGTTTTTAAAAAAAAAAATTAGATAAGGGGCGTTTTTCATGTCCTTTACTATTTATTTGGCCGAAACATATGTTGTTGGTACTCCAAAGAATCGTCTCTGTAAGACGTATCGTTTGAGAACTTACACCATAGATGATAATGAGTGTTACGAAATAATTCGTGAAAAAAAGACCCGTAATATCATCCTTATGTAGTCCTCTCTATGAGTGAGTCACAGCGTTCCCGATAAATAGATAAATTAATTAATTAATCAATTAATTCATTCATTCTTGCATTCATTCATTAATTTATGCATTTATTCATATTTCTTTCATTTGTGTCTATTTTGTTCGCCGCAATATTTATTTAAAATATTTTCTAAAGAAATATCCTTTCATTTTGTGTCTTGCAAGGACTGTCATAAACCCCAATACTTGTACCATTTGTTTTTATTACTCATGTTATGTTTGGCAATTGTAATAATGCTCTTTTACAGAAAAGGTGTAATTCACTGTTGCAAAGTTCGAATATATCTATCCGTCTATGCTCAATGAAACATACCAACTATATAAGCGACAGTGTACTGTGCGCTGTATAGTGAGACAACCAGAGAGGAAGAGAAACCTGTAAAACATGTTTTCTGAAGCGTGAACGCCAGGGAAATTGTGGAGATGTGTACTGGTCGTTGTGCTATGCAATCGAGAATAAATGATAACTAACCATGCCCAACATTGATAGTCGAGTTAGACCATATGTGTCCGAGTTTTCTTTTGAGAAAATAAAAGAAATACAAAAACCTGGTTAAACTACTACAAATAGTCTTTATATGGTCCATATGCTGTAATAATAACGACCGTAATGTTATCGTATGAGAAATCTCGGGGAATCCCAAACAAGACCGTGTTACTATAAATAGACCCCCTATTGTGTTATATATATCATTATTATACTATATGAATCATAAATAGGCTATTAATAGTAACACGGTCCTGGGTGGGATCCTACACATTTTCTCATACGCTGATTATTATTTTAACACATGGACAATATGGAGAGACTCTTTGTAGTTTTCCTAATGAGTTATTTTGCGTTTCATTACCATATTTTTCTCAAATGAAAACTCGGACGCCTGTGGGTAGACATTGATGTATTTATCCGATGTTAATATTTATCGTTACAGTGATTTCAACCTAGACGAAATGAATTAGCAAATAAACTGTACAAGCTGATTTAACCCTTTCCCTCATATAGACGCTTTCTGACGCCTCTGCAGCAGACGGCTTTTTGAAAACATAGTGACAAAAGAAGAAATTGCACAAAACGTGCAATTTCTCCTCTTGCCGCAATGTTTTCCACTTTTTGTCATAGGTAATCCATTCAATTATGGAGATTTTCTATGTGTTGACAAAATACGTTCAAAGTCGTCTGCTGCAGAATTGTCGTATGAGGGAAACGGTTAACTAAACGAATGTTAAAAGCGGCGTTAAACTCCATACAAAACAATGAACTAGCCGCCGCAATATACCATCGATAATAACTAACCAGTAACCACCATCGATAATAACTAACCAGTAACCACCATTGATAACTAGAGATTGCTTTTTTGAAAAAGCGCTTGTCTCCCCATTTGTGTGGTCGTAGGGGAGGCAAAGAAATGATGGAGATGAATTTTTTAGTTTTGGACTGGAGATGAAGCAACAGTGACAATCCTCAGTTATTGAGCAGAAACCATTTTTCAGCTGAGGGTTACCATGACCTTGGTCTTTGACCTAGTGACCTCAAAATCAATAGGGGCCATTTGCTGCTGGTGACCAACCTGCACACCAAGTATGAAGGTCCTGGGCCCGAGCAATCTTCAGTTATTGAGCGGAAACCATTTTTCAGCCAAAGGTCACCGCGACCTTGACCTTTGACCTACTGACATCAAAATCAATAGGGGTCATCTACAGGTTAGGACCAAGCTGCACACCAAGTATAAAGTTCCTGGGTATAAGCGTTCTTGAGTTATTGAGTAACACATATTTTTCAGCTGAAGGTTACCGTGACCTTCGACATTTGACCTTGTGACCACAAAATCAAACAAATTCAATAAAGGTCATTTACTGGTTAGGACCAACCTGCACAACAGGTATGAAGTTCCTCAACATAAGCATTCTTTAGTTATTGAGAGGAAACCATTTTTCAGCTGAAGGTTACCATGACCTTGACCTTTAAGCTAGTGACCTCAAAATCAATAGGGGTCATCTACTGGTGGTGACCAACCTGCACACCAAGTATTAACTTCCATGGCCTAAGCATTCTACAGTTATTAAGCAAAAACAATGTTTCAGCTCATTGTCACTGTGACCTTTCAGCTAAAGGTCACTGTAACCTTGACCTTGACCTCAAAATTAATAGGGTCTTCTACTGGGCATGGCCAACCTGCATACAAAGTATGGAGTTCCTCGGCCCAAGCGTTCTTCAGTTATTGAGCGGAAACCATTTTTTACCTCACAAGGTCACCATGACCTTGACCTTTGACCTACTGACATCAAAATCAATAGGAGTCATCTACTGGTCATGACCAACCTGCATACCAAGTACGAAGATCCTATGCCCAAGAGTTCTTCAGTTATTGAGCGGAAACAAGTGTGACGGATGTGACCTTGACCACTGTGACCTTGACCTTTGACCTAGTGACCTTACAATTAATAGGGGTCATTTGCTGGTGGTGACCAATCTGCACATCAAGTATGAAGTTCCTGGGCCCAAGCAAAAACTATTTATCAGCTCATTGTCACTGTGACCTTTCAAGCTCATGGTCACTGTGACCTTGACTTTAGACGTACTGACCTCAAAATCAATAGGGGTCTTCTACTAGGCATGGCCAACCTGCATACCAAGTATGGAGTTCCTCAGCCAAAGAGTTCTTCAGTTATTGAGCGGAAACCATTTTTTACCTCACAAGGTCACCATGACCTTGACCTTTGACCTTCTGTTATCAAAAACAATAGGGGTCAGCTACTGGTCATGACCAACCTGCATACCAAGTATGAAGTTCCTACGCCCAAGCGTTCTTCAGTTATTGAGCGGAAACAAGTGTGACAGACGGAAGGACGGAAGGACGGAAGGACGGACGGAAGGACGGACGGAACGGGCAAAAACAATATGTCACCCCCATGTAATGGGGGAGACATAATAACTAACCAGTAACCACCATTGATAATAAAGTTTGACATATGAACCGCTCTGATGTTAAACTGGTTCGTTATTGTGATTCTCAACCCAGACAAATGAAGTAGCTGTACAAATGATTATCTGTAGATTGCATGTTCTACTCCAATTGACCCCAACTTAACCTTTAACCCTTTCCTTGATAAAGATGGCATTTGACGAATTTGCAATTGATGACTTTTGAAAACTATGTAGAATATGAACATTAAAGAACAAGTTCCCCTTTTCAATTTATTTTCATATTGAAATAAATTGAAATTGAAAAATTGAAATTCCCCTTTTCAAACTATTGTAACCGGCCACGGCAGGTTCGATTTAGGATACAACACGACAACCGAGAAAGAATGCTAGTTTATACTTGTAATAAGTGTTTGCTTTTACTCATTGCCTAAACAAGACAAATATATACAGTAAATGACAATATATATCTTAATAGAGAGAAAGAGAGAGAGAGAGAGAGAGAGAGAGAGAGAGTTCAGAGTGGTCAGCATGGTAAGTAAACGTTACCTGTGGAGCTGGTCACAACTGGGAAGAGAACAGAAAGAGACAGGCCTTATATAGTACAGAATACCTTGTGTATATACAATAGTCACATGAACCATGCATACCACAAGTAAATAAGGCATACGAAAAGGTAGAGGCATGTATATGTACGGTGGCTTCAAGAAACCGCTCCCGTTACACTATGTTTTAAAATAAAAGTAAATGTCTAATTATGTTCAGATACGACAATGTTCCATGCAGACGTTATCAGATCAGACGACCCTAAAATTTCTGATTAGATCAACAGTCTATTAACTCTTTAAGCGCCGAATTGACTTACCCTTTTCCTCATACAACAATGCTTCAGCAGACGACTTTGAACATATTTTGTCAAAAAATAAAAGCCGTCTGCTGCAGAGGCGTTAGAAAGCGTCTATATGAGGGAAAGGGCTAACTCTTCCATGTTAAAATTAATTCGGGTGTCTCCATGTCTCATGTTATTAAACTTTTGGACTATTTTGATGATAACTAAAAGGCAAACAAAACTGATTTCAGGTGAGACAGCTCGTGACGAGGTGACTCACCTGAATCTGTATTGTTTGCCAAAAAAACACCTCATTATTGCCTGGTACTGAAGGAGTTAACATACTATTATAGTTGTCCCGAGTCCTGTGCCCGTTTGTTAAGTCTTGTGAATGTTTAACACTACTCTCATTAACCGTTATAATAATATTTGAATCTCCCCGTCCATCTATAAACCTTCAGTTCAACACAAAATCGTTATCTAACAATACTGCGGGTCTACATTTCTGGTTGAGTTTACGTTTTTGCTGCAACTCTAGGTCGAACAATAACTCGACTTTGATGTGTTGAAAATGTCATATATTATTAATGACGTAAGCAATTTCAAATTTACCAAAATAATGACTAGAAATATAAATCCAGATCCAGAGTTTCATAATTAACGCATGTAAAGGGTTGCTAACACATAGGTGGGTTACATTTGTGTTTTTCACAATAAGAAGGTTGAACGTACATGTATACAGGTATGTATTCTAATTTGCATTTATTTTGTAACATAAGATACGCCGTAACGGTGTCAGTCAGTGTAAGCCCTTTCCCCATTAAACATGTTTGGAAAAGGAAAATATCATTGTAAGTATAATGAAACTTAGATCTGCCATAGAACAGAGGTTAGAAAAAGTGAACAGAACAATTATTGAATATAACACTATAGTAATCCATTGCCAAACATACAACGAAACTGCACCAAACGAATTTGAAAACATTTAGTAAAACAGATGCCAACTTTTTACAAATGAAAGAACAGTTAAGTTAAAATTGAAAACATTGTTGCAAAATGTAAAATTGCTCCTCCTTCTGCAACAATGTTTTCGAAATTCTTCTTCTGCACAGGCGTCAAAAATCGTCTGAATTCGGGAATGCAGGGTTAAACCATTCTCTCTGGGCTTTACGTAATAAGAGAATTGACATTTTTGGAGTTTCTAAATAAATTTAATTTAACAGATTTATCTAAAAAATACTGGAAATGCGCTCTCTTTAATAGAAATTCAATCTACATCTCTCAAACAAACCCTGACAGCATGTCACGTGGTTGATATATCACCTCGGAAACTGTTACAATCTCGTCTACACGCAATGAACTACATATTTTTCGAGTAAGGCAGCGGATTTGTAATGTGTATATGCAAACGGTTAAAGGATTATGCATGCCTGTGTGTCTGAAAGGTCCTGAACGGTTCACCATTTTCTGTTTTGTGTTTGTTTGTTTGTTTGTTTGTTTCAATTGTGCTTTACGCTGCTTCCAAAAGATTTTCAGTTACAAGACGATTTTTTCCTGGATAAATTACAAAATACAACCGGTAGTTGTTATCCCGATAGCGATGTATCATCCCCAAGCACCAAGCAGGAAAGCCATGACTAAAAATGTTAAAAGTCTTTGATATAACCCGACTGGAGATTGAGCTAGAATGCTCTAACTGACTTACAACGGAGGCTTTCTCCTGATTATCTGTACACATCGTAAAGTTTCCTTATCAATTACACTTTTCCACCGTCATATTTAACATGTACCAATCTGTAGGATCGTCACCCGGTTGAATGTACACAGTAAAGACCCATCAACTGTCCAACAAAGATTTTATGTACAGTCTTAACTTGCAGAATTTTCATGTCTGCAGTAGAATTATTTACCACATGGTGTGTTATGCATGTGTATACACTGATATTGTAATGACTTTGAATATAAATATCGAAAATATTTATATACACAGTACGACATTTACGTATTATTATGTGTACAACTGTCATTGCGTTGAAACTCGAAATTATATGGCTAGTTATTCAATAACAAAAGTATGTAATAATTTCTTCATAATAGTGTACGCGTTGTCTTTATTTGTGTCCTCCCCATGTACATACCCGTATATACTCAGCCACATAATCGTCATGATCTTAGTGAGCTTGTACACACCACGTGAAATGTCATCCAACAACAATATTTACGGCGGTACATTGCCTCAATGAGATCTCGTTGTCGGGCAATTATTGCTGCAGAATGGTCACACCCGATACTGATATTGTGTGACTTTAATATTTTGATACTTGTGGTATGTCGTGTGGGTCATGAACAGCTGAAATCAAAATTATTCATACCTGAAGTTAGTCTCAATAACATTATATTTCGGATAAAGCGAATGGTTAAGAGTTTTCTGTCATTTCTTAAAAATGTGGTTTAAAATTCTAAATGACCAATTAGAACGTTGGGTTAGTATATAATGTAAAGGTGCATTTTGTCGGACTCATGACCAATGTTTGAGGGTCATGATTGACAACCTTTTCAATTCCACTTTGAAGACGGACACAGGAGAGGTAGAATGCCAGTGTTGAGATTGAAAAACCACAAAGCAACACCATCTCCTTTGAAAGATTTACTGTCGTCTTGGGAAGAGTTTTAACATCGTTGAGTTTTATGTCATTCGTGCATAGGGGTCATTTTTCAAACAGAAAAACAAAACAAAAACAAGTTTGTCATGCGATCTGCTCGGTCCATGACAGCTTTTATGTTAGATTACGAATGTTGGTAACGTTTGCAAGTGAGCATTCTCCGTATATGAAATGGACAATTAGTTCACACTATAAGCGAACTAGAGATACTGGGCATAAAATAGCTAAAATATAATAAACATTGTATAGTAAACAATATAGTCATTCAATAATAGTCTAATCAAATAGATAGTTAATATATAACCCATGATCCTTGGTCACTATTTTTAAACAAATCGATAAGACAAAGACAATAGCTGCTCGCCAAACGGTCAATTTTGTATGGCGAGGGTAAACAAAATATCAATGGATGATCCAAATAACTTCTGTTCTTGGGAGCCGGAGAACAAATTCGACTCTTCTAATCAACCTTAACTACAATGGTGACTTTTCATATGAAGTGTTTAGAGCGTTTACTCGGACCTCTTATATATGTATGTACTTTTTTTAAATTATAATACCTATGTATGTGTGTGAAATTTGCAAATGCATACAGTGTCTATATACAACTTATTCGTAAGCATGAAGATCGAAATAGTATCTCTGACCAACGACGGCATTACGTCGGGATGTAAATTGATGTCTTGACCTCATTAAATGTGAGTAACTATATTGATATTGATTGGTTTATACACAGTAATTAAATTGACTTCTGAAGAAGGCAGGTCGGAATTTGAGCTATGTTATACTTAAATATCATAGTTTTAATATATCTCTACAAAAGAAATCAATAAAAGAACAATGTGCACACAAACTAAAATAGATAATTCTGGGCGATACAGAGTTACCCAATGAGATTGGCAAAATTGACGTGAAATCACGACTTTTCGTGCGTTCTGGAGTTTTGACAATCGGAATTTCGGGGAAAATTGACAAACCCCGATACAATCTTCACAATTTCTGATAACGCTCTCAAACAAACAAACTGTGACAGAATCTGATTAAACTAGGTCTTGGGAACCGCTGTAGTTTAAATCGTTTACTCGATTGAAAACGAATGTCTGCGATGGATGAAATTATTTTTGGATTCCCGCCTGAATGTCGGGATTAAATATTCGAACGGATGTTCACATGAACATGAAGTGCTCGAACTGAGCTATTGTGATCACCCAATATCCGTTTACCATTCATGAATCAACGGTCATGCTTCCACTGTCGTTAGCCATTGACTCGAGGTCATATGATTCGTCCAAATGTCATGAAATCCATTCAAAACTATTGAATCTAAATATGCTGTCAAAAACTCTATACCACTGAGTCCAACTTTAGACAAACCTCGTGAACCTTTTGGTAGCAACATTTTATGAAATTATGTCAGAACATTCCTTTTTCGATCAAGTTGACAATTTGCCACAATTTTTTGTGAGTTTCAATTTAGGTACAGCGAAGTATTTTGGTCTGACGTCAATGATATGGAGTACAACTTTGAATAGATAAACGCTATCGACACTATAGACCACAATGTCCATGCAATTAAATAGTATGTGGCTTCTAGTCAACTTCGAAATAGAGTCATGTGGTATATAATATAACTGGGTCAAATCATATGAAAACATTTGGACATGTCTAGAGGCTGGCTCCTTAAGCCAGTCGGCATAAAACCTTATACGAACATGGGTCTATATATACATTTTGGTCTCGTCAAAACTGGGTCAATTACCATTAAAAATTTGGTCGCTAAATAAACAGGATTATTTTGAATATTGATTGTGTCTAAATAAGGAATGGAAGGCACTATTAATGAAATCTCAATCTCATTGAAACAAGACCTTCTACAAACGGTCGTAAAGATTTGATGACTGCATAGTATAGGTCGTCTTCCAAGATATAACTTTGCGTCAGCCAATCAAATTGTCGCCTACAAAATCGTTATGTATCAGCAGAGAGATAACCAATATAAATGTACGTGGTAGAGTATCAGTGTTGGCCGAGTGTTTAACCGATCTGATAGCAGAACCGATCGTTGTGTGTATAGTGCGATGTCATTGGAAAGAAAAAGCTAATGCATATTTAAACGAGACGACATTTTATGCGGTATCGTCAGATCCTATATTCGCACAGTATATTTTTCAAATTTTAATAAAAACGAACAAATATAAAATGATCCGATGAAAGGTATTTGATTAAATGTACAAACTCATTGGAATATTCTCCTTTGAACCGATATATCTTTGAGAAAACAGTATAGCAGCAGCTGTGATGATCTGAACTGCTGCTGTGATGATATACTGATTTGATTGTAACACTGATTTGCTATTAATAATAATATTTAAATTATACATCACTTACGAAGTTTGTCATAAACAGGTGATAGCGATAATCCAACGATAACTTCAGCAATAAAATGACTGGTATTTCCTCGCTACCCTTCGACTTCGAGCTTCTGCCAGATCATTGTGTAATACAAACTTAAAGGACATGGTAATCGTAAACGTCTTTATTTCTCAGTATTCTAACTGCTTTTCACGATCCACAAAAACAATTTTAGATATTCCACATATTCCACATACTCGAAAACTTTTTGAATATTGTCAGTATCCATCTTAACGTCGCCTTTATTCTCGATAACTACGAGTATTTACCAATAGCTCTTTGTATTCTAAATGACATAATATTCCCCCTCCCCCGATAAAAACCACAACAACAGTTGTACATCTTCCTCTCTTGTAAACATGTTCTGTATCTATCTCAACCTCGCGTTATAGACGGGCAACTGTATAACAAACAAACATTGTGTCAATACAAAACCACGAGTCATATTAACTCTTTCAGCGCCGAATTGTTTAAAGTAGACTCTTCCATGTTCAAAATCGGGAGTCTCGATTTCTCATGTTATAAACGTGTTGGACTATACCGATAACTAAAAGGCAAACAATGCTGATTTCAGGTGAGACAGCTCGTTACGAGCTGACTCACCTGAATCTGCATTGTTTGCAAAAACCTCAATATTGCCTTTGGCGCTGAAAGAGTTAAAAGCTGATTATTCAAAATTATAATATATTGCAAAAATCAAGATTATATCATCCTTAAAAGCGAAATCTTGTAAAACATTTCAAGTTTTCCTGTCAACGTCGCGTTATTGCAAAACAATTGTATGCCAATTATATTTAGGAACACGAGCCGTATTACAAGCTGACTATTCTAAATGACTCCAAACAAGACACTAGAACAGCTTCTTCACAAACAGACCCAATCATAATTTATAAAGAAGTATGGGTATAATATAATAATCTTTTTAAACACTTGACATTTTATATAAAATGGCCTTCTCACTCGAAAAATGATAAACAACAAATCTTAAAATATAGTCGGGACAGTGTTAAAAGGCTCGGTTGAGATTTGTGTTTCACCTAATTAACTCATCTCTCTCTGACACGGTATACGAATTCTACATTGGGATCCAAAAGATGTTTCCCTGTGCGACATGCGTGACTCTATATTCATTACAAGTTTGACAGGTTTCCCATTGGGTATATATATGTGTTAACCCTTATAACCTACTGTATCTGTATAAATAATTCCATTACAATGGTTTTTATTAAAGCCTTGTATTCGGAAATAAATGTACTAACACAACTAGAGACAATGGTGATACGTACATACTCTAGCAGATGGCAAGGCTAAGCATGTTGGTATAGGTTTCCAGTACAGTTCACTGAACCAGCTGTGATTTTAGCAAGGGTAAAGGGTCATGTAAACAAAGGGCAATTAGGGCAATCCGTACTTAAATATGCTCTTTTTATAGACACGTATCTTCTTCCCTATAAAATCGATGCTTTTCTCAGGAAATAGTATGTTCGCATTGGTACGTATGGAAGCCCTTCCCCAGACGCAGACGATATATGAGCCGTTTGCAGAAGACTTTTGACACCATTGTTGGAAATAGATAAATTGCTCAAAATCAGTAATTTCGTCTTTCCGAAACAGTTTATTTTTTATCCTAAAAGTGTGGTTTCATTTAGGGAGAATAAAACATTTTTTTTTTCTACAATATATTTAAAAGTCAACTGTAGCAGTTTTTTTCGACGTTTCAAAAAGGTTTTTATTTGAGCAATGGCGCAATGAAAGCAAACTTCGGTTTTACTTTATTTATGCGCCGATGGTAATATTGAAGAAGATTTTGCAAATAATCTTAACGAGCTGCCTCACATGAAGTCTGTAGTTTGTCTTTTGATATATAAAATAAATGTGTTGTCACATGAACAATAGAGTCGCCTGATTCTGTATATGATACCGTCTACTTTAGAACATTGAGCGATGAAAGATTTTTACATTGATGATGTCTACGTTTACATTGCATACTGATACAGTCTTTTCGTGATTGGTACTTGTTCACGGAATGGTTTAAGAATGATTTTGAGGCTAGATGGCGAGCAGAGCAGACTCAGAAATAACTGCATTTAGGCGCATGTTTTCTAGTCTAATAATTCCAAAAGGACATTTGCCCAAAATATATATTGCTACATTACAATACAATATTTCGAGTATGTTACTTGTACATAACCAACAGCTCTGCAATATATATTATATATCGTTATCATAGGGCATCAACAAGTGTTATAATGAAAAAAAATTGAGAAAGAGAGGTGTGAATATGATAGAATGTGGATTTACGCCGCTTTTAACAATTGTTTAGACATATCAGGCGAATTCGAGTACCAATGTGTTTCATAGCTTTCTCATACCAGTACTCCACACAACAAACTTTCCAATGATTTGGCTGCATTTCCACGTTGACTGTTAGCCAATTGGTGGAAAACTAGAAACGCTTACCGCATTGCATATTGCCAAACGCCGTAAAGAAAAATGGCGGAGCTTGGGTTCGAACTAACAACCCCTTGATTTACAGCTCGCGTCGCTACCGAATGAGCTACCGGGGCTCAGCGAGGGAGGAAACCGAACGAGATAATGAAAAGAATAGATGATAGAAGCATGCTTTAATTTATTTTGGTATAAATGAAAGTAAGCAATTAAATTAAGATAAAAGGATCGTTTATCTCAGTGAAGTTTACTGCCATTCCTCGTCTGTATTAAAGGTTTGTTTTGTCGTACAATAATTGTTATTGTAGCATTCCGTACATATCGTGACAGAAGAAGTCTCTAAGGTGACGTTAACTGCATGCAGACAAAGATCGCGCATGAACATATCATTCGTACGGTATAATTGTTTGACTGCTGCTTATGCTATTTAATCCTTTTTATGTTGAGGTTATTTGTTTTGAAATTACTATCCTTTGGATGCTTTGATTACCGTAATATCGAACAGTCCAGAGTTAACACTATATCGCGGGCTTGGTATAAAAGGGTTGTAAGTAAAAACCTATTTTGAAAACCCTGGTTTAGGGCCAATTTTGACACCTTTGTAAACAATGCAAATTTAGGTGCCATTGCTAAGAACGAGCAATGGCACCTAAATTTCCATTGTTTACCAAGTAAAATTATTTGACGCTTTTAAAGACTTTATGGCGAGGTGATTAACCTTGGTAAAAAAATACCAATTTTAGTTACAACCTTTTCACGCCAAGATCTCGATATTAACCTTTTTATTGGATCAACTACCTCTGTGCTTATGCTATAACAATATTTCGTTCTGTGGTTAGGAATTGCATTCCTTTGCTTGCTGATGACATCAATTACCCGGTATTTATATCATGTAAATTGATTACCGACCAGTGTCATGATGAACAAGAAATATCTTTAAAACAGATAAGCGGCGATCAATGTAAGAAAGCACTAAGAAATGGAACATGCGCATATTATTTGACTTGAATATCAGAAAAGTTGTGTTAATAATCAAAAATCAGTAATTTTCCATGAATTATAAAATTTGCGCAATAGTCTATGTGTTTAACAAAGGCTCATCGGCCATCTCCATCCAGCTTCAGTTTCTATAAATAGATTATCAAGGCCGAGAATACGTCACATGACTGGGGATTACGCGAGGCTCCCAAGAGGTTTAAAAGTTTAAATTGACGATAAATAACTGAAAACTTAACATGTTTCAAAAAATAATTAATATTTTACTCTTAAATATTTTATTTCATACGGTTTCACTGATTTTTTTTCACTGAAATTTATTTTTTAAGCAAAATAATTAAAGGTTGTTATGCAGAACATATCATTTTAAAACCTCATCTTCTTAGTGCCTCTCGTTGGATCGCCAACTTAACTATGAACCAATCACAATGTTTCATTTACTTTATTTCTTCGACATTATTCATTAAATACAACATTTGATTGGTCTACAATATAGATCATTTGTTTAACATCTAGGTCAACACTGAGGTTAAACAGCTATCGCCGAAAATAAAAAGCTAAATCAAATACATAAGGCATAGACCAAACACACATAAAATAAAGGTATAAAACGGCTATAAATGGGCGCGATGTCAAAACATTAACAATATATTTCAACGATGCTGACAAATGAAATATCTCCGAATCAAATCTGGATTCCCTAAACGCTTCATAAATAAAACGTGAAATGCTTGCCAAGAACTGTCCCGCCGTTTCACTCCAATCTTGACAAATAACACAAACGTTATCCAAAGAACGGCGCCGATATAGGCACGAATCTTTCAATCGTCTTTCAACACTAAGAAAAGGCCATCGATCCATATATTATTAAACCTTTACGTTCTTCACACGCCCGGAGTAGATGCTTTTCCGCTATGTATAACACGAGTCTGATCTTGGTTTGTATGTGTATATTCTCAGTCGGAGCAAACCAAGGTCGGTCCTGATACTAGTTATAGGAAACGTTTTGATGTTATCCATATGCTTTACTCTAAAACAAAGTATGTTTTTTCTGATATACGAGGTTAAAGAAATAACTTCACTTCCTGCCTAGAACTTCAATCTCCCAAAAGTGTGTTTTCAGTATTGGAAAATACTAAAAAAAAAATAAACGACTAAATGTAAGAATGCTTGCCAAAATAAATTCTGATATAAAGAAATGTTACAAAGTATGGATAACATACATGTATGTTTGCAAAACCTAGCACTGACCTATCGTTTGAAGTTGAGCATGCTTTCCAAGGAGGGTATAAGGAAATGTCTGTCTCAATAATTGTCTTTACTACTAAGGGTCAGACCTTTTCAATTTCTGAACAAACAGTTTATGGAGCGATATGAGTTTTATCCGGCCGATGAATAGGCTTGTCACTGACGATATTGAAGTACGGCGTCAACCCATGGGTAAAGAACTCTGCAAACACAAATCGTATTTTAATCAAATAATATATTCATCCTAACTTGAGCAGTTATATCACAGCTGCTTTATACCTTTCTACACTCAATAAAAACACTTTCAGTTTGAAAACTGTAGTCAAACATATCAATAAGAGGAGACTGTCTTGCATCTGTTCTAGTAGATATACATGGACATAGATATATTTTCTAAGAACCAATATCCCCTGATACAGCTGAGTTGTCAGGATCTTGAGTGTAATAAGACGTCAAGCAATTCAGTAAAATATCGTGCAATTCCCTGAATTCTGGTATGACAAACATTTTATGATTTGCTTTAACTACCGTACGCACGGAAAATTGCAGTCTCGATTATAATCGTTAGTATTGCTAATCTCATTTAATTTCGATATCTTTTAAATGCTAAAGCAAACATGGGACGAAGAAGTTTTTTTGTAAAAGCCTTCACATAACCGCTGTTTGACGTGCATGTGGCGGCCCTCGCCCCCCGACGTGAAACTAACAAAAACGAAGAAAAACACTTATAAAGGAATGCGAGATTCTAATTATTAAGCTAGACTTTGGAAGACCTACGAATTGATTGATAAATAGATGACTACTAAATAAGCTCTAAATATGCACATAAGTTAGCCATACGCTCCATCATTACCAATATAAGTATGTAGGTCACATACTATTCTCTCTGTTTCATCCGGAATCTTTTTGTAGAATTTTACAATACCATCGGGTGCATTCAGTCAATTGAACAGAAATGGAATAACCCAAAATGAAACTGCCGCCGTGTCTTTCCCGAAATTAGGGAGTTTTCAATATTGATGAAGTCAACATGGTCTTACTTTTTGATTTTAGGGGCAATGCTCGACGATAAGCAAGTAGGTCAATAGTCTTTTGCACTAGAAGATGTATTCATTTCAATAGGAATTACTCAAACGACTGTTTATATTTGTTTCCATTAATAGGTAAACATTTAAGAGCCTTGCTCTTGTAACTAAAACAAGTTAATAAAAGACGTTGACTCAAACAGACCCTGCCAGTTCAAAACCTCGAGGCACACATTCTCAGATTGACCTTTGAGTTAGCCGATTAAATGTTTCAACAGGGTTGATATACCATGGACATAAACGAGATAGAGAATAGTTGAATGAAGATCTGCTTTAAAAGAGTACTTAAATGTATAGGGTCAATCATCGTCCAACATCATATCGTGTGAGTTGTGTCTGTCTTATCGCCGTTTTGACAGAACAAAATAGAATTCACATGAACCAATCGAAATGAGGCTTACATTTCCGATACGTGGAGACGAATAGAAAAAATATCTGCGCCCACGGATCGTAAAAGAGCTTTCTGTTTAACGTCTCGAACAACTGGACATAACTAAAGTTTGGAGTAAAAATGCAGCAAGGAACAGGACAATTAAGAATGAGCTTAATATCAGAAATGAAGGAGCGTCATTTCACATGTTCAGAACAACATGCAGCCAATCCAGGGCTCGAACCTTTCAGAGCGAGTACTCTACCAACTGAGCTAAACGGACCACTTACATGTCATATACCAAATGTGTACATATAACAATAATTGTTTTATTATGAGGGATCTGATTCGCTGTTTGACGCAGTATAACATTGTACTGCATCCAATCAGAAACAATATATGTGCTATCTATCAAAACGGCGATAATACAGATAACATCGCCACGGTATGATGTGCGAGCATAGCGGAGTCAACAACCGCGGGTGTCCGACGATGAGAGTCAATTGGAGACATCGGTCAGTTATCTCCCTTTAATACTCTCTACATCTAGCTAGGTCCTATCATTTGGTTTCCTCTGTTCTTTTCATTGGTTTCTTTGCACTGGATGGTGCACTTATAATTGCATTTTCTTGGCCAACTGTTATTAGATTGATTAGTAATTCCACATTTGTTTTATTTAAACACTGCTATGTAAATTTTCTCTTTTGAATCATCACTTTAATTAACACATTTATGATTAATGTGTACAGAGTAATTGCAATATCTCATTGCGAAATAGCGATAAAGACAAAGGATTCCAACTTAAAGGACCTACCAACTATTTGGTCTTCCTTGGTCTTTATCTGACAAGGGAGATAATATAATTATCACTAATGTCCTTCATTAGAGACGACTTTCAATCCTTTTTGCAGATCCAATATACGTACAGGGAATCATGTTGGTCTAATTTCATTTTAATGGTAATTAAAACAAACCTGTCCAGGTTTTTATAGGACCTTTGAACTTTCTCTGACTAATGTGAGGTGACACCTTCCTGGATAGGTATATTAACATGCTTCAGGCTTGTACCCCAAACTTCGACAAAACACATGCCATGGGTATTACATGACATATATATGCTAAACGTACGTGATTGTTAAAATTCAGATATTTATTTTCTTCTTGTTCAACTTTAAAATATAAAGACGTGTAAGCCAATGCAATGTATTTGAAATAAAAAAAAATCCTATTTAATACCTTATACATCATAATAGGTATGTTGATATATGACGTTTGAAATATATCATGACATTTTGGTATTCAACATATTTCCTTTTTTAAATTACGTTGTTGTATGTATAGACTGCTCAGATACCGACATTTGACTTGTCTTGTTTATTCCGCCTTTTTCGTTATTAAATGGACTTTTAGATGTCATACTGATGTTATTGATTTATTTCAAATCAAACGATCGATCCTTGCACCGTGTCAATCATATATATACTATAGCAGACGAGCATAACTTTAATACCCTTATATAGCAGTGTGTGTATACCACGTGACTTTGACGTCACAAATGCTAAGGCTAATAGAAATATTTTACTTCGGCGCAGTCTACGCCGCTTACAGAGCCCTATCTCCGATTTTTCAGCGGAGTTTGATCAGTGGTTTAGTTTCTTCGATAAACCTGTTCTCAAAATTTATTAATATCGCCAACAGCCGGAGCATCATCAAAACTGAATTTTAAGAACAGGTTCGTCGAAGTGTTTGAACAACTAGACCACCAGTCAAACTCCTGTAAAACCCTGAGACAGGACATTGTAAGCGGCTTAGACTGCGCCATGTTTCATTAAAAAGGGTGAAGAAATAAAAAAGTTACCATTGTTTTTACATTCTTATCAAGAGCAATTATTGCTGTCTGACAATGCAAATATGACGTCAAAAGTCACGTGGTATACATACCCTGTATAGGTAGTGTACACTATAGCCAGTATACATTCTTTGGCGTGCTCTGAGTCTATGCTTAATTGAGCGTATGTGGTTATTTTTGATATTCTTTGATCATTATATGACAGGATGGTTCGTATCCTGACTGATATTCATATTTAGTGATGCTCAGGAGACAAGAACATAAATTGACGTAAATAGTGTAGTAAAATGTAATTGTTTCTGAATAAAACCGACCAAATTAAATAGTATCTAACCTTAACTGCTGATGAACAAGCTATATGTGCCTTTTTTCCGGAAAATAAGATAATTTCAGACTTTTATTGAAATAAAGTGTCATTCAATATGACGATAAAACTTAATTTGGGACCAACTGGAACACAATTTATGATTCCAAAATAAACTCCATTCCTTTCGGGCGAACATTTTTAGTTGTCCTTAACTGTTTTCTATAAAGACGCATTTTCTATCAAATTGAAATTTCACGTTCCTGGATTCTATTTTCGGAAGCTAAAATAAGGTTTTAAGTAAGTTGAATTGTTAACTACATATATAGGAAGTACAGCAGACCGATTTGACAGATTTCAACATAATTAACACTTTTTTCAGGGGAAAAAATGACCCTGCAAGAGTCGGAGTGCTGCATGAAACACGGTAGATGCTTACTGCTGTCCGCCTAAAAATGAAACACAGAGATATTACTATAATGGCATTGGATCGAATACAAAATATATAAGTCTTCATTACATGCAGAGACTACCAGTAAAAGGTAGTAACGACTTCCGTTTCGCTATTACTAACAGAATAGTTATTCGGTCAGCTGTAATATGATTGGTGGAGTAGATCACGCTAGCTGACGATACACTGCTGGATACTGCCCAATGGTGTAGGCTTGTGTGCGATGGCGCATCGCAGATTCTTGTGAAGTGTTCTTTAGATAAGCCTTTCCCTACGAACAACAACCTAAGATATGTTGTGACAACTGTGAACGAAGATCAACATGTACATCCTAAGAATGTGATCGAAATATGCATATCGCGCCTGGGGGCTCTTGAATATGTGTTTGGCTTTTAAGAAAATAAGTGCATATGAGCCTTCCCGCGAGAAAACTAACATTGTGAAGCGTAAAGTATCGACCCGGATCAGTTAAAGCATGCCGCGCAGGCTAACTCTTACAGAAACTTTTCGCCTCCTGTGGATTTTCTGTTTCAGGAATCATAAGTCTATACCTCTATCCACCTTGGACGGAATGTGTCGGCCCAGATTAGCCTACGCAGATTGTGCAGGCTGATCTGGGTCGATACAATACGCAGATGCCATAATGTTGGTTTTCTCGCGGGACGGCTCATTTTCCGATCAAACCATTTGGAGGAGGAATGTAATCTGGTTCTGCACTTGTTGAAAGTGGTTTGTTTATGTAAAGACCACAGCCTAAATGATATGGTGTTGTGACTTAATATGTATGGCCATGTTCAGAACACTTCAAGTCTTCGATTTTGAATCTCATCTCTATTTACTTAAACGTCTAGACGATCTGAAACCATGGCAACTGATCCGATGTCACATACACGATTTTAATATTAATGGAAAATGTATGTACGTTACGGAATAACAATGCGTTTCAAATTCCTATCGTCTCTCAAAAATAAAATTTAATTGAAATTTGACGTTTGCTTTTATCGTCCCTTTTTTTTAATTTTTTCTAAACATGTTACACACACACATTTCATCAAACTCTTAGCATATTTTTAAAAAATACATCGGTAGTATGAAATAAATTGTTGCTATTTCCTTAAAGTATAAGGACGTTCAACAAGACTACGTGTTGCAATAAACAATTCTGAACTTTGGGACAATACAAGTATACTATGTCTATTCATAAAAACACCACAACCAGACCTTTCTATTTCTTAGGCATCTTATTTAGCCACAATCACGTCCATCATTACGACATGAAGGGAAGCTGGCAGACACATTAATCGAACAATCAAGAATAATTTAGTACATTATGTCGGACAATTTTCTTTGGCCCCTGTCATAAATGACCAATCATCTGTGACAGGATATTGTCCGTAATTATTTCTTGTAAATCGGTTTCTATCGGTATTCCTGTCCATTTTCGAGACATTTGATTCAGTACCATAACAAGATAGGATAAATGAATAACCGATAAATAAGTCTTACACGAACGGGAACCGTCGGTCTTACACGGACGGGAACCGTCGGTCTTTTTTGTTTAGTGTATGGTGTTTTATGCCGCTCTCAATAAGACATACGACGTTATTTCCTGTGTCATTTACTAGTACTGATTCTAAGCTTATCTTAACACCTACGCACCAGTGATAATGCTATTCAGCCTACTCTTGAAGACATACGACGTTATTTCCTGTGTCATTTACTAGTACTGATTCTAAGCTTATCTTAACACCTACGCACCAGTGATAATGCTATTCAGCCTACTCTTGAAGACATACGACGTTGTTTCCTGTGTCATTTACTAGTACTGATTCTAAGCTTATCTTAACACCTACGCACCAGTGATAATGCTATTCAGCCTACTCTTGAAGACATACGACGTTATTTCCTGTGTCATTTACTAGTACTGATTCTAAGCTTATCTTAACACCTACGCACCAGTGATAATGCTATTCAGCCTACTCTTGAAGACATACGACGTTGTTTCCTGTGTCATTTACCAGTACTGATTCTAAGCTTATCTTAACACCTACGCACCAGTGATAATGCTATTCAGCCTACTCTTGAAGACATACGACGTTGTTTCCTGTGTCATTTACCCGTACTGATTCTAAGCTTATCTTAACACCTACGCACCAGTGATAATGCTATTCAGTCTACTCTTGAAGACATACGACGTTGTTTCGTGTGTCATTTACCCGTACTGATTCTAAGCTTATCTTAACACCTACGCACCAGTGATAATGCTATTCAGCATACTCTTGAAGACATACGACGTTGTTTCCTGTGTCATTTACCCGTACTGATTCTAAGCTTATCTTAACACCTACGCACCAGTGATAATGCTATTCAGCCTACTCTTGAAGACATACGACGTTGTTTCCTGTGTCATTTACCAGTACTGATTCTAAGCTTATCTTAACACCTACGCACCAGTGATAATGCTATTCAGCCTACTCTTGAAGACATACGACGTTGTTTCCTGTGTCATTTACCCGTACTGATTCTAAGCTTATCTTAACACCTACGCACCAGTGATAATGCTATTCAGCCTACTCTTGAAGACATACGACGTTGTTTCCTGTGTCATTTACCAGTACTGATTCTAAGCTTATCTTAACACCTACGCACGAGTGATAATGCTATTCAGTCTACTCTTGAAGACATACGACGTTGTTTCCTGTGTAATTTACCAGTACTGATGCTAAGCTTATCTTTACACCTACGCACCAGTGATAATGCTATTCAGCCTACTCTTGAAGACATACGACGTTGTTTCCTGTGTAATTTACCAGTACTGATGCTAAGCTTATCTTTACACCTACGCACCAGTGATAATGCTATTCAGCCTACTCTTGAAGACATACGACGTTGTTTCCTGTGTAATTTACCAGTACTGATGCTAAGCTTATCTTTACACCTACGCACCAGTGATAATGCTATTCAGCCTACTCTTGAAGACATACGACGTTGTTTCCTGTGTCATTTACCAGTACTGATGCTAAGCTTATCTTTACACCTACGCACCAGTGATAATGCTATTCAGCCTACTCTTGAAGACATACGACGTTGTTTCCTGTGTAATTTTTACCAGTACTGATTCTAAGCTTATCTTAACACCTACGCACCAGTGATAATGCTATTCAGCCTACTCTTGAAGACATACGACGTTGTTTCCTGTGTCATTTACCCGTACTGATTCTAAGCTTATCTTAACACCTACGCACCAGTGATAATGCTATTCAGCCTACTCTTGAAGACATACGACGTTGTTTCCTGTGTAATTTACCAGTACTGATTCTAAGCTTATCTTAACACCTACGCACCAGTGATAATGCTATTCAGCCTACTCTTGAAGACATACGACGTTGTTTCCTGTGTCATTTACCCGTACTGATTCTAAGCTTATCTTAACACCTACGCACCAGTGATAATGCTATTCAGCCTACTCTTGAAGACATACGACGTTGTTTCCTGTGTCATTTACCCGTACTGATTCTAAGCTTATCTTAACACCTACGCACAAGTGATAATGCTATTCAGCCTACTCTTGAAGACATACGACGTTGTTTCCTGTGTCATTTACCCGTACTGATTCTAAGCTTATCTTAACACCTACGCACCAGTGATAATGCTATTCAGCCTACTCTTGAAGACATACGACGTTGTTTCCTGTGTCATTTACCAGTACTGATTCTAAGCTTATCTTAACACCTACGCACCAGTGATAATGCTATTCAGCCTACTCTTGAAGACATACGACGTTGTTACCTGTGTCATTTACTCGTACTGATTCTAAGCTTATCTTAACACCTACGCACCAGTGATAATGCTATTCAGCCTACTCTTGAAGACATACGACGTTGTTTCCTGTGTCATTTACCCGTACTGATTCTAAGCTTATCTTAACACCTACGCACCAGTGATAATGCTATTCAGCCTACTCTTGAAGACATACGACGTTGTTTCCTGTGTCATTTACCAGTACTGATTCTAAGCTTATCTTAACACCTACGCACCAGTGATAATGCTATTCAGCCTACTCTTGAAGACATACGACGTTGTTTCCTGTGTCATTTACCCGTACTGATTCTAAGCTTATCTTAACACCTACGCACCAGTGATAATGCTATTCAGCCTACTCTTGAAGACATACGACGTTGTTTCCTGTGTCATTTACCAGTACTGATTCTAAGCTTATCTTAACACCTACGCACCAGTGATAATGCTATTCAGCCTACTCTTGAAGACATACGACGTTGTTTCCTGTGTCATTTACCAGTACTGATTCTAAGCTTATCTTAACACCTACGCACCAGTGATAATGCTATTCAGCCTACTCTTGAAGACATACGACGTTGTTTCCTGTGTCATTTACCCGTACTGATTCTAAGCTTATCTTAACACCTACGCACCAGTGATAATGCTATTCAGCCTACTCTTGAATACATACGACGTTGTTTCCTGTGTCATTTACCAGTACTGATTCTAAGTTTATCTTAACACCTACGCACCAGTGATAGTGCTATTCAGCCTACTCTTGAAGACATACGACGTTGTTTCCTGTGTACTTTACCAGTACTGATTCTAAGCTTATCTTAATACCTACGCACCAGTGATAGTGCTATTCAGCCTACTCTTGAAGACATACGACGTTGTTTCCTGTGTACTTTACCAGTACTGATTCTAAGCTTATCTTAACACCTACGCACCAGTGATAGTGCTATTCAGCCTACTCTTGAAGACATACGACGTTGTGTCCTGTGTAATTTACTAGTACTGATTCTAAGCTTATCTTTACACCTACGCACCGGTGATAATGCTATTCAGCCTACTCTTGAAGACATACGACGTTGTTTCCTGTGTAATTTACCCGTACTGATTCTAAGCTTATCTTAACACCTACGCACCAGTGATAATGCTATTCAGCCTACTCTTGAAGACATACGACGTTGTTTCCTGTGTCATTTACCCGTACTGATTCTAAGCTTATCTTAACACCTACGCACAAGTGATAATGCTATTCAGCCTACTCTTGAAGACATACGACGTTGTTTCCTGTGTCATTTACCCGTACTGATTCTAAGCTTATCTTAACACCTACGCACCAGTGATAATGCTATTCAGCCTACTCTTGAAGACATACGACGTTGTTTCCTGTGTCATTTACCAGTACTGATTCTAAGCTTATCTTAACACCTACGCACCAGTGATAATGCTATTCAGCCTACTCTTGAAGACATACGACGTTGTTTCCTGTGTCATTTACCCGTACTGATTCTAAGCTTATCTTAACACCTACGCACCAGTGATAATGCTATTCAGCCTACTCTTGAAGACATACGACGTTGTTTCCTGTGTCATTTACCAGTACTGATTCTAAGCTTATCTTAACACCTACGCACCAGTGATAATGCTATTCAGCCTACTCTTGAAGACATACGACGTTGTTTCCTGTGTCATTTACCAGTACTGATTCTAAGCTTATCTTAACACCTACGCACCAGTGATAATGCTATTCAGCCTACTCTTGAAGACATACGACGTTGTTTCCTGTGTCATTTACCCGTACTGATTCTAAGCTTATCTTAACACCTACGCACCAGTGATAATGCTATTCAGCCTACTCTTGAATACATACGACGTTGTTTCCTGTGTCATTTACCAGTACTGATTCTAAGTTTATCTTAACACCTACGCACCAGTGATAGTGCTATTCAGCCTACTCTTGAAGACATACGACGTTGTTTCCTGTGTACTTTACCAGTACTGATTCTAAGCTTATCTTAATACCTACGCACCAGTGATAGTGCTATTCAGCCTACTCTTGAAGACATACGACGTTGTTTCCTGTGTACTTTACCAGTACTGATTCTAAGCTTATCTTAACACCTACGCACCAGTGATAGTGCTATTCAGCCTACTCTTGAAGACATACGACGTTGTGTCCTGTGTAATTTACTAGTACTGATTCTAAGCTTATCTTTACACCTACGCACCGGTGATAATGCTATTCAGCCTACTCTTGAAGACATACGACGTTGTTTCCTGTGTAATTTACCAGTACTGATTCTAAGCTTATCTTAACACCTACGCACCAGTGATAATGCTATTCAGCCTACTCTTGAAGACATACGACGTTGTTTCCTGTGTAATTTACTAGTACTGATTCTAAGCTTATCTTTACACCTACGCACCAGTGATAATGCTATTCAGCCTACTCTTGAAGACATACGACGTTGTTTCCTGTGTAATTTACCAGTACTGATGCTAAGCTTATCTTTACACCTACGCACCAGTGATAATGCTATTCAGCCTACTCTTGAAGACATACGACGTTGTTTCCTGTGTAATTTACCAGTACTGATGCTAAGCTTATCTTTACACCTACGCACCAGTGATAATGCTATTCAGCCTACTCTTGAAGACATACGACGTTGTTTCCTGTGTCATTTACCAGTACTGATTCTAACCTTATCTTAACACCTACGCACCAGTGATAATGCTATTCAGCCTACTCTTGAAGACATACGACGTTGTTTCCTGTGTAATTTACCAGTACTGATTCTAAGCTTATCTTAACACCTACGCACCAGTGATAATGCTATTCAGCCTACTCTTGAAGACATACGACGTTGTTTCCTGTGTAATTTACCAGTACTGATTCTAAGCTTATCTTAACACCTACGCACCAGTGATAATGCTATTCAGCCTACTCTTGAAGACATACGGCGTTGTTTCCTGTGTCATTTACCAGTACTGATTCTAAGCTTATCTTAACACCTACGCACCAGTGATAATGCTATTCAGCCTACTCTTGAAGACATACGACGTTGTTTCCTGTGTCATTTACCAGTACTGATTCTAAGCTTATCTTAACACCTACGCACCAGTGATAATGCTATTCAGCCTACTCTTGAAGACATACGACGTTGTTTCCTGTGTAATTTACCAGTACTGATTCTAAGCTTATCTTTACACCTACGCACCAGTGATAATGCTATTCAGCCTACTCTTGAAGACATACGACGGTGTTTCCTGTGTAATTTACTAGTACTGATTCTAAGCTTATCTTAACACCTACGCACCAGTGATAATACTATTTAGCCTACTCTTGAAGACATACGACGTTGTTTCCTGTGTCATTTACCAGTACTGATTCTAAGCTTATCTTTACACCTACGCACCAGTGATAATGCTATTCAGCCTACTCTTGAAGACATACGACGTTGTTTCCTGTGTCATTTACCAGTACTGATGCTAAGCTTATCTTAACACCTACGCACCAGTGATAATGCTATTCAGCCTACTCTTGAAGACATACGACGTTGTTTCCTGTGTAATTTACCAGTACTGATTCTAAGCTTATCCTAACACTTACGCACCAGTGATAATGCTATTCAGCCTACTCTTGAAGACATACGACGTTGTTTCCTGTGTAATTTACCAGTACTGATTCTAAGCTTATCTTAACACCTACGTACCAGTGATAATGCTATTCAGCCTACTCTTGAAGACATACGACGTTGTTTCCTGTGTAATTTACTAGTACTGATTCTAAGCTTATCTTAACACCTACGCACCAGTGATAATGCTATTCAGCCTACTCTTGAAGACATACGACGTTGTTTCCTGTGTAATTTATTAGTACTGATTCTAAGCTTATCTTAACACCTACGCACCAGTGATAATGCTATTCAGCCTACTCTTGAAGACATACGACGTTGTTTCCTGTGTAATTTACTAGTACTGATTCTAAGCTTATCTTTACACCTACGCACCAGTGATAATGCTATTGAGCCAACTCTGGGCGTCAATGCGGGCAGCCCCTCCTAAATCTTCTAATATGTCTGATATGACCGAGGATCGAACCCTTGTATCCCGCCGTAACCTCTTCACACATGATGCGATTGGATGATCCTTGTGTTCAATTTTAATCTATCTTAATTGTGTGTCTATATTTTAGACGAAATTACTCCAAAGTCGTCTGTTGCAGATTTGTTGTACATGTCTAGGTAACGGTTAAAAGGACTGCATCACGGTGTTTAGACGGAAAATAATATTGGCTCGTGCATGAATAAAAATGTAAAAGTTGAGTTTCTAAACAGCGTAGGTTTAGATCAGCCTGTCCATCTTCTTATTCTTATCAGAACTACAAATACTGAAACAGTTATGTAAGTAATATTTGAACGGTGCTTTTTATCGGAGAGTGCATATGACCAGGCTTATCTTATTCTACAGTTCCCAAAAAGCTAATTCGCAGCTTTGCTAAGGACGGGCTGAAATATGCGTCAAGTATAATTATATAAGCAAAACGTGACGTTTCATACAGTTTGTGGAGACGTCTTTATATTGACATTTTATCCCGTATTCTAACTAAGAAATCTTTTCTGTACACTTCTGTTCAGCTCCATGCATTGAATTATTGAGTTATCTTTACAAATACGCAAAATGAGGGAAGCTAGAGCTATTCGGTCTTATACCTTTTGTTTTGATGCTATAATAGGTTATGTATCAAATTTAATACATGAGGTACACGTCCACCGCAAAATGAGGGAAGCCAGAGCTATTCGGTCTTAGACCTTTTGTTTTGATGCTATAATAGGTTATGTATCAAATTTAATACATGAGGTACACGTTCACCTATGAGGTGCTGCTTCTAACAATTGTCACATTTGGAAATCTCCGACTGCCATGAATTCCGTTTTGAGAGCTATCATAATCATGATGGCTACTTAATACAACGCATCGTTTGGACATACTTTGTGTGATTTGTGTTGGTTTGTTTCCTTCTTTATTACAAAGTCTGTTTTGGGCGATAACTTATATTGTGTTGAATCGTGAATTTTAAAACGTAAGGCGAATGCAGAATGTATTCGTGATAAATGCTGCTCACGAGTATATATGTCTATGCGAGAGAGGTTTTTCGACTGACAAGGGGACACCGCAAACTATGTCTTCAGTCTTTATAAACACACGATTATTATTTATTATTCCAAAGTAAAAGATAATGATAACATTCTTTACAAGCCCAAACGAAACGCCTCGTCGAAAATTTCAAAGACGTTGTCATGCCAACAATGATATTAGCTTACCGAGTATTTTGCAATATTCGCATTGCACTATCTGATTCATTTTAAGCATTACATTCGGAAATCTACAACGAAGAACTACAATAAATGTATGCATTTTAAATGCACAAGGGAATACAACAGCTTCAAACCCTAAACCGGTGTATTTAAAAGCTTGATAAATCACATGCATTTTCCGAAACATTCAAACTCAATCTTGACAATTAACAAATCCTAGTTCTAAAGTGCAGCGCCGGTATTGGCACACATCTTTCAATCGCCTTTCAACGTAAGGAAAAGACAATTAATCCCTACATTATGTTACCATCTTTCTCAAGTGCACTGTTGAATATGGTAACCATGCCTAACCGGCAAAATTGCAAGACTTGTTCCTGGCTTGCGGTGTTCCTCAATACCAAATATATTTATGTATATTTCTTTAAGTAAACTAACTAAGTATAAACAGACGTTTCCCGTTCAGAATCAAGACCTCTCTTATTGTAATTTTAGGCGTCTAATTAATATTGCTATCTTAAACGAATGCTATATTTAGTGTTCATATCCGTACAATTCAATAACCCAAAACGTTTTGCAAACGTACTCAAAGGCAGCCCGTTGTTTTTAGCAGGCAATGGTATACATGTGCGTTATACGAACATATCGTTAAATCGTGCATAATACTTGTGTACATGTAAACAGTGATGTTTACACTTTGATGTGCCTATAAAACGAAGGGATAGACCTTTTCAATTTCTGAACAAACAGTTTATTGAAGCGATATGAGTTTTGGCCGCCGATGAATAAGCCTGTCAGTGACTTTATTGGAATAAGACGTCAACCCTTGGGTATAATACTCCGCGATTGAACCCTTCTCACCATATGATGGAAAACAAATAGAGTATTCGTTTTTTTTCAAGTCTTACTTACATAACGATGTATATACGCAGCGATAAGAAAAACATTTTTATCTTAAAAAGCACTCCAGACCATTTGGTAAAGCTACATGACCCATGTTTATGTACGATGCAGTGCCTTGGTTGTATACATGCTGCCACGTGCACTTTCATCATTCTGTGTTGACCCCGTGCCACGTGAATTAGATGTGAGTTCAGTTACAATAACCAACACACACACGTGTATAACAGTAATCGTAAGTTGATTAGTAAATTCCCTACCTTTATCTTAACTTACACTTATATAAAGTCATTACCGAGATGAGGTCAAATTACAGAACAGAACACAAAACCTTTTTATGAAACAAAAACACTAATTGGTCTCGTAACTACTTTTAAACACGAGACAATGTTCTAACTGTGGTTGATTCACTGATATACTGTACCATTCAAAAGTAAACGCTAATTTCGTATGTATTGTCTCAAACTATATGAGCCGTTCCACGAGAAAACCAACATTATTGACTCGACGTAAAGTATCGACACGGATCAGCATAAGCATGTCGCACAGGCTTACCCGGATAGATACTTTTCGCCTCCTGTGGATTTTCTGTTTCATGAATCATTTATCTGTATCTCTATTCCCCTGAGACGGAATGTGTCGGCCCGGATCAGCCTGCGCGGACTGCGCAGGCTGATCTGGGTCGATACATTACGCAGAGTCAATAATGTTGGTTTTCTCGTGAAGCGGCTCATATACATACATTTTATTTCATAAATTTAAATTAGCACAATACAATTATTTGTCGAAGTCAAGGTCTTTGTTAATCATAGTTTTGATAGCTGGTTCAGTATCAACAGAGGCATCGTTTGTATTCTACATGCTAAATTATATTGATGTGTCGAGTATTTTCTTTTCATTTCCCTTTCATATTTGTTGTATCTGTTCGATTATTTGTATTTACATGGGTATATATTATAAGAACCTAATAGTGTACTGTGTAGGTGTGTCCGGATTGTAAACAATGCAAATATGCTGGAACATAATAAACTGTAAAAATAAAAAAAATATTCAATAAGAAAGGGAATAAAGTACAGATAAAACACAAACAGTAAACACCACGTGCGTTCAACTTTTCGGCAGCTCAAAACTGAAAATTACCGTATGGTGGAAGTGACGTCAAATTATACCGTCAAAGCAATTAAAAAGAACACGACAGATATACGTTCTTACATTTCTAAAAAAAAAACATACACAAGTAAACGACGCAATTCTTGGTAAATGTTCCATCTCTTTCGTCAATCGGATTAATATGTAAAGTTGATGGGCAACTTGTAATGCAATGAGTAAAAAGAAAGGTACCCTTGAGATTACGATTGCAATCAACGTTCTTGAGACGATACCAATTTAAAAACAAAAAGTCCGTATTTAGTTCAATTTATTTTAAACCCGTGTTGTGACATTAAATTGATTAACGTATACCTTGGATGTCTGTACTCTGTATACATATAACTAGAAATACAAATGACATGGTACATTGTAGGGGTGTTCTACAAAAAACATTTAGGAGCAATCAGAACTGATGCTACACTGTTTTCAAAAGACGGATGTGCTCAAAGAAATGGCTCAAGTTATATTTTTGAATTGTCCGATGTTCGAGATATCGCGAGACCTCTTCAGTTGGTAACAAAACATGTTTGGTTGATTGTTTTTGTTTTTTAATTCCAGTTTCAGTTATATCACGGCATTTCATGGTTAAGTTACCAGTAGTACTGGTCCATATATCCCGACACCAGTCAGTCAGTCGTTAAGCTAACCTCGCAACCTGAGCGCCAAGGACTGAAGCCATTACTACAACTTTGAAAGTGTTTTGTTTAATCAGGCCGGGGATCAAACCCGCGACCTCGCACATTACTTTTCAAGCTTGAAATGGTGTAATGTTGGATACATATGGTATCCATGCAGTACTCACCATTGAGTCCAATCGGAATACCCTTTATAGTACTTATTGTACTATTTAGTAGTTGAATCCTTCATTTGACCAATATATAGGGAATATTATGTTGCAGTGGCAATACTTGGTTTAGAATTTCCTACGAGGGGCGTGGAAAATTGATATCTCGCGAGACTGCGCCAAACTACCTCAATCTGAATGACATGAATTCATATTTCAATGACGTCACATCATAATTCAGTGATGTACCATTTCCATATTTGGTACCGTCTTTTACATAGTCAAATACGGAATTTGAATCTGCAGTAATTGAACTGCGCATGACCACCAGCATGTATTTGCGCCGGAAAATGTGCAGATATATAATGAAATAGCATA
This sequence comes from Serripes groenlandicus, assembly GCA_031761405.1. Classification (NCBI taxonomy): domain Eukaryota; kingdom Metazoa; phylum Mollusca; class Bivalvia; order Cardiida; family Cardiidae; genus Serripes; species Serripes groenlandicus. The sequence goes on from JASEVX010000071.1 coordinate 657,536, forward strand.
CAATATTTATTTCGATACTGAGTATGTACATAATACAAAAATGGCAGATCTGCAATATATTATATACCATGATCAGAGGGCAAGAAAATCTATATCAGAAGGAAAATGAGAATAAGAGAAAAATAAAGAAATGTGTAGAGACAGAAACAAATAAGGTACGTAATTGAAAATAGAAGCATGTTATAACATTTATAAATTCTTTTTTATATACAAACACGGATACGGTGTTGTATGTATACGCCCGAAAGTGTCCTTAATTGGTTAATTAAAATAGTAGTTGTTATTATATTCTATCATAGTATGTACTTGGTGGATTATATAAGCTTATTTGCTCAGTGATCAATTTCAATTCACTCCCGTTGTGAGTATATTCCAATAACGCTTTAATTAGATACTTCATTGTGTGTACCTATTAACCCTTCCCCTACGTTAGACGAATGTACAGCAGACGTTTTGGAAACCATTTACGAAAATATATGCAAAGGCTATGTAAATGAAAGAATAATCGATTTATAGTGTTGAAAACATTGCGGCAAAATCGGTAATTGCTCATGATGATCAATTTCTCTCACTTCCCACACAATGATTTCAAACGTCATCTGCTGCTGATAAGTCGAATGGCGTCTGTGTGTATGCAAGGGTGAAAGTCAATACACTTAACCGTAGTAAACATATTTATTGATTCGTTAAAGAAATGTTTGAATATCTATTTAACTTAACGACATTACACCTTTCTTGAATTCTATTAATGCTGAGTATCTCGTTATTGATCGACAAATTGATCTGTCAACAAATAAAGGTACATTGCGTAAATGGATCTTGTTACATAAGCGAACAAGTAACGAGCCGTAAGTTTCGCTTAATGTTTGAATGTTCGCCTTCTTGGAGTACACCATGCTGTCTATCTTTTATGATGTTTCGCAGTTATCTATTGTACACTGATGTATTTTCATGTTATGTACATGTGAATGTACAACAGTTTTGAGTCATATCGCAGCGGCCAGTTCACGCACCCTTCTACTTCTGGACTTTCTCACACTAGACCTCTACACTACAGTCTTCCATTGGTGAATGCCGCTTATCTCATTGACTTTGGTTAAACATCGGAAAGCCGAATATTAAGTTATCAAAGAAATGTTTTTAATTTTTGTTTGGGGTTTTACGCCGCTTTCAATACTATTTCAGTTATATCACGGCGACAGTTCACTTATTCATGATCCCTGGGTAAACAAACCAGTTCTAGGCTAGAAAATGTGCCTTGCCCAAGGGCACTCCACCATGACCGTAGTGCTGCGGATGGGGATCGAACCCGGGACACCCGGTTTCATATCCCCGAAGCTAACCAGTCGACCACGGCGGATTCCTAAGTTATCAAAGAACATGTTTGACTTAAGTAAAAGTTGATTCAATTAATTTGTCTTTGTAATTCCTCCCTTACCCACATATAACACATCTGTATCTAGATATAAATATCGATGTTTTCGAATGGTACTGCCCATATCTGTCTATTTGATATTGTCGTTATGAAGTAAAACGATACTAACACAACACGTTTTCCATTTTTTTTTTCTTTTTCTTAATTATATTTCTTTTGAAAGTGACGTATAGGCCCATCGGGCCGGGTGTTATTTATTACGTGTTGTACCATTGTTTTGTTGATGTACATACACATGTCACTAAAATAAAATATTTACTTACTTACTTACTTACTTACTTACTTACAAATATGGAAACTCTCGACGAGTGAACATGTAATTATTGAATTAAATTGAATTATTTGTGATAAAAGGAGCAATCTTCAGCAATTGCAATTTTGTTCAAAAGTCGTCTGATGCAAACGCGTTGTTGTTTAGATAAAACAAGTTAGGCATTTATGTGCTTTTGATTAATTAGGAAACTATACACTAAGTATCTTCTAAACACATTTGAGTCCTACCATATGATTCCAAGCCTTCTGAGGGTTTGAAGTTAATGACAAATATGATCAATTTAGTTCGATTTTTAAAGAAGCTTTCAATTTAAATTAATTTCGCTCGATGCCTGCTTCATGGAGACTTAACCAGTACTCCCGCCGTTTATGCGGTAAAATCAAAGAAGCAGAAACCCTCTCATACAGGGATTCGAACCCGGGACTTTTGGTAGTTTTTCGAATGTTTCTTAACCCTTTCCCACATATAGACCATTTCTGACGACTCTGCAGCAGACGACTTTTGAAAAGTTTGTGACAAGAGAGGAAATTGCTCAAAACGAGCAATTTCTCCTTTTGACACAATGTTTTCAACTCTATTCAATAAGTATGTATAAACTTAGGGAGATTTTCCATAACATTGTTGAGAAGTTTTAATGTCGTCTTCTGTAGATGTGTTGTATGTGGGAAAGGGTTAACTAGTTTTCAGCCAGGCACTTAACCCTTTACTTCATATAGACACTTTCTGACGCCTCTGCAGCAGAAGGCTTTTTGAAAACATCTTTTTAGTGACAAAAGAAGAAATTGCTCAAAACGAGCAACTTCTCCTTTTGCAACAATGTTTTCCACTTTTAGTCATAGGTTATTCATTCAACTGTAGAGATTTTTAAATTTTTGACAAAATATGTTGTCTGCTGCAGATTTGTTGTATGAGGGAAAGGGTTGAGGCATGTCTAGAGCAGACCAAGTTGAATTCAGTGTACTACCGCAACAACATATAAGCAGTATTTCCCGCAAACAAATAGTTATAAGCGTATATATTCGTTGGTCGTTCCTCTATTTCAATTGTATAGAATCATGCATTTACAAATACAAATACAAATAGTTATTTTCAGTAATGTAAGGCCTCTGGCCTATTATACATAAGTTACATTTACATAATAAATTCATTGAAGTGATATCATAATTTGTTTGAAGATATTCAAATATAGAAATAGTATACGACACATACTTTATGATTTAATTAGAGACCTGTATATTTATATAGAGAATAGTCATACATTTCTTTTTAACATTTTCTTTTTCCCCCCGTTTCAAACCCTCGTGTCTGTATATGTTGTATATGTATTTATACATATCAATGCCTATAATTATATGCACTTTGTATACGTCAAAATAAATGTTATGTTCTGTTCCGACAAGTCTGACAAAAATAGTTATCGCAATGGTGAGTTATATTATATATTTAGCATCTGGTGATACCATTTGATGTCGCCTATTTACGTTTACATGTTTCCTTTATACATACAAAGAGTAGCCTACTAATAAATACAAAGAGGTTCAAACACAAGTTATTGAGGAAATATTACGATGTAAACATTACATAAAGATAACATACCTGTTGTTTGTTTAACCCTTTCCCACGAACACCCAAAACAACAGCAATACAATACAATTGTTATTACTAAAGTAATTAGGCTTCCGGCCCATAATACAACATATATATATATATATATATATGTATGCAATTCAAATAATCTTATGTGATGTGTTCGCCATATATTGAAGATATTGACATATCGGTATATAATTGTTAACAATGCACAGTTTTTACCAATTGTCTTTACCAATTAAACTTTATATACGCATGTATTTGTTTAATGGATTACGGTTATTTAGTTACCTTTCTTGCTAATTTACTTGGTTACTTATTTTCTTACTTGTGTTTTTATTGACTCTATATGTTCAAGTAGTTTTGAAACGAAAACGACTTTGAATATATCTTAAATCTATTTGTATACAAGATTTGGCTCAACACATAGAGATGAAAACATTTTTGCAAAAGGAGAAATTATTAAATATGAGTAAATTATCCTTAAGTCGCACTGTTTTTGTTTTAACTCTTTCAGCGCCAAAGGCAACATTGAGGTTTTTGCAAACAACACTGATTCAGGTGAGTCAGCTCGTAACGAGCTGTCTCACCTGAAATCAGCATTGTTTGCCTTTTTAGTTATAAACATAGTTCAAAGTTTTATTGCATGAGCAATGGAGACGCCCGACTTTGAACACGGAAGAGTCGATTTTAAACAATTCGGCGCTGAATGAGTTAAAAGGCCGTCTGGTCCAGATATACCAAAGAGTGTTTTAATGTGGGAAAGAGTTAAACAGAGAAAATCAACGAAAGTGCAGATCGCTCCTAGCATAACTATGTTAATGTAATCAATGCAAATAGCATCATTTACTAAGATAAACATTTAAAAAATCAGTATTATTAAAAGCAAAAGGACAGGAGAACATCTTCTACCAAACGTTGAGCTTTATACAAGCATTACAACTAGTAAGTCACTTTTTCAACGTTCCATTGCACTTGTCTTTCTTCAGGTGAAAGGCGTATTATGTCCATAACAATCGTTGTGTGTTAAACGAGTATACATAAACCTAAAAATGGCCAAAAATCTCACATAATACAAAAACTTTTCATATTTGAAGTATTTTAATAGAAACGCATAGATATAATTTGTTCTACTTACCTTTTTAACCAAAGATCAAATGACATTAGAATACTTAGTCATATGGTATCGAATACACCTAAACGGATTCATTAACACAGATTCACGTTCTTTAACGTTATCCAAACACGTGTAAGAAGTGTACGTAGATTAATTCACGAAAAAAACTATACATTCATTGCTAAATGTGCAACATATCTATAGATATAAGTAACGTTTTAATTATTTTATCCTTCTTTTGTCTTAAAATCAATCGTTTTCAAACTGGTAGAAAAATTGACATTAAGATAACAGTAGCCATTGGCAGTGATCAAATTGCATTAATGAGTAAAGGCAATCAAACACAATTCAAAAGAAACTTTCCTAAAAGTCCACAATTCACTCTCGTAGTAATAACTCCTTTTCATAAGATAACTCTATTTACCACGACAGCGTTTGGTAGAAACGAAAATCGTGATTGATTCTTGCTCTCCTAATGAAGTATTTGTTTGCTTTAATGTGCGAAAATACGACGCTATCGAGAAAAGTTCTGAAGCACTACTTCTTCTCTCTCAAGTGGAGGAGTATAGCATAAGACCCTTTAAATCACAAGTGTTCCGTCATAATATCAAGAAATCACGCCACGACCTATACAAGACTCTGGGAACTGTTGCGTGGTTCCCTCCTGTCGCTTCTTTAATTCACAATTTAGACTCGAGGAACTATTGCGTGGTTTCCCTCCTGTCTCGTCTTTGATTCACAATTTAGACTCGAGGAACTATTGCGTGGTTCCCTCCTGTCGCTTCTTTGGTTCACAATTTAGACTCGAGGAACTGTTGCGTGGTTCCCCTCCTGTCACGTCTTTGATTCACAATTTAGACTCGAGGATCTGTTGCGTAGTTTCCCTCCTGTCACGTCTTTGGTTCACAATTTAGACTCGAGGAACTATTGAATGGTTCCCTCCTGTCACGTCTTTGATTCACAATTTAGACTCGAGGATCTGTTGCGTAGTTTCCCTCCTGTCACGTCTTTGGTTCACAATTTAGACTCGAGGAACTATTGAATGGTTCCCTCCTGTCACGTCTTTGATTCACAATTTAGACTCGAGGAACTGTTGCGTGGTTCCCCTCCTGTCGCTTCTTTGGTTCACAATTTAGACTCGATGAACTGTTGCTTGGTTCCCTCCTATCACGTCTTTGGTTCACAATTTAGACTCGAGGAACTATTGAATGGTTCCCTCCTGTCACGTCTTTGATTCACAATTTAGACTCGAGGACCTATTGCGTGGTTTCCCTCCTGTCACGTCTTTGGTTCACAATTTAGACTCGAGGAACTGTTGCGTGGTTCCCCTCTTGTCACGTCTTTGGTTCACAATTTAGACTCGGGGGAACTGTTGCGTGGTTCCCTCCTGTCACGTCTTTGGTTCACAATTTAGACTCGGGGAACTGTTGCGTGGTTCCCTCCTGTCACGTCTTTGGTTCACAATTTAGACTCGGGGAACTGTTGCGTGGTTCCCTCCTGTCACGTCTTTGATTCACAATTTAGACTCGAGGAACTGTTGCGTGGTTCCTTCCTGTCACGTCTTTGGTTCACAATTTAGACTCGAGGAACTATTGCGTGGGTTCCCCCCTGTCACGTCTTTGATTCACAATTTAGACGCGTCCCGCGATTAACCCTTTCCCTCATATAGACGCTTTCTGACGCCTCTGCAGCAGACGGCTATTTGAAAACATAGTGACAAAAGAAGAAATTGCACAAAACGTGCAATTTCTCCTTTTGACACAATGTTTTCCACTTTTAGTCATAGGTTATCCATTCAATTATAGAGATTTTCTATTTTTTGACAAAATACGTTCAAAGTCGTCCGCTGCAGAATTGTTGTATGAGGGAAAGGGTTAAGAGTCTTATTGCACTTCTCCTATCTCAAACTAAGACTATTTCAGCCGTCCGTAATGTTTTGTTTTTTTGTTGGACGATTCATTTAGGCCTTTCCCACATACTAAACCTCTGCAGCAGAAGACATTTGAAATTTGTTGGTGAATTCTTTTTTGCCACATTATTTTCAACTCATTTCAATAATAAAACGTTCCCTTCTATAGATTGACCCCACTTTTGGGGAACTGTTGCGTTGTTTTTCTACTGTCACTTCATTGGTTAACCCTTCAGACGCGTCTGGGAATTTAGAATCTTATTGGCAATCTGTCTTCCTTTAAGACTGTCGGGGGACTACATCTTTTTATGTCAATATTTAGATTTAGATGTGTGTAACGTATACGCCATTCGTGTCCAATTCCATAAAAATGTCATAATATTTCATTTTTTTTAAAAGTATTGTTATTCAGCAAGGTAACTTTGTATATTAACTTAGTCATTTACTTTAATACATTCCACGATTTATGTATACAACATATTAGTGAAACATTAGTAAGCATTTAAGTATTTAAGTATTACAGTTAAGAACATCATGAAATTGACAATCTGAGCGGAACGTGATTGGATCGTGAGCGTGATTGGAACGAAGTTGGAACGCTTCATGAGCGGAACGGAATTTTGCGCTCTGAACGAAACAATCATAATGATTGCAAAAATCCAATCATTCGCTCATTGAACGGTTGCAACAACTATCCGATAATTATTTTACGAAACTATTTTATTAAAAGTCATATTTGTATACTAAACTTTCGTTTTATAAGACACTCAAGTATCCGATTGAATTAGAATGTAACAAATATTATTAATATGATCAGTTTCGTAATACGATTTGCTACTAACGATTGTGCTGAAAAACTCTAGATCGTTTGTTGATATTTAGGGTTAACTAAATAAAAATATAAACGAAACGAAATTAATTTAAGCCAATCAAATCGTTGAACTAAGCGTTAAGTACGGTTGGTGGACTTGGACTCGGTGAACATTCTGGTGAGACGGCACGTATGTACAGGCACTACCGAGTCTTGACTGTACACGCGTACAGGGTTCTGGAAGTAAAGGTCAAATAACAATACAATACAAATAGTCCCTAAAACGCTTTGTTTGCGTAGAAATGAGTGTATACCATCACCAGAATGCATTGCATATATGACATTGAGTTTAAATTCATTGTAAATATGTATAAAATGCACTGGAAATGATTGATTTGATCATGTTTAGTATGTTGTCCTTGTTTGAAATCGAAAGTAGAGCATGTGAAAAGCCGTTTTTGTCCTGGCCCGATTTGGTAAAAAATGAAGGTATCCATTTTCGCTGGGTGAATTCTTTCTTGCAAAATGCAACATCTATCCCCCTGCACGGACTGCGCAGGCTGATCTAGATCGATACATTACGCAAAGTCCATAATGTTTGTTTTCTCGTGGAACGGTTCATATGTTCTTTCTTCCGAATGTTTAGACCTATGTTAGAGAAGATTTCAACACTATCACCGCTGCGTTCCCTAAAGAATAATTTGGAATATTTCGATTACTAAAATACAAACATTGCTAATGACCGGTGAGTCGATGATGGAATAAATAAGAGCATTATGATTTTAACTACATTTTGTTCTTCGTCTTTTTAAGTCATATATCGCAACCTTTTAGAATGTTCAGGCATTGATTAATGTCTTTACTCTAACAGGAGTGTAAAACGACTTGACCAGACTGACATCAGACACCGTATCGTGTTACAAGAGATTTATTTGTTCTTATTCGCCAATTCCCGGCTGGTCAATAAGCTTTTAAGGACATATTATGTCTGTATTAACCCTTCTCCACATACAGACGCGATATGGTGCATCTATACCCGACGAAATGTTATAGCATTGTGGCGGAAGGAGTGAAAAACCATAATAAGCAATTTCTCTATTTTCAACAATGTTTTGAAATGTTTAAAATACCAATACTTTCTTGCGTTATTAATTCGAAAGTTTTGACAGGATGTTTTCAAAGTCGTCTACTTCATATATGTTGAATGTTGAATGGGGAAAGGGGCCTTATATGGTAATTTTGCTTTGTGCAAATTCATTCACAGCGCATTCAAACTAAGCGGCAAAACTCTTTCAACGTCTGAATTAATTTCAGATTTTTATGTCAGTGTTAAAATGTATTTCATCATTATGTGTTGTATATACATATACGCACTACTTATGCTGTATTTTGGGCCGGAGGCCTACATTGCGAATTTAAATATCTTGTATAGTGTAGAAGGGCGAAACATTTATTTGTTTAATATGCAGAAATTGTCTCTATTAATGGGATATCGTATTTGACTAATGTTTGACTGAAACAAAATGATTCAGTGATTCGTTTCACGTTACAAGTGTGACCCCCCCTTCCTACATGTAACAAATCTGCAGCAACCGACTTTAAAAACATGTACATACTAAACCAAGAGTATTAAAGGAAAGCATACGTATTGCATAGCGTTGACAACAATGAGGCAAAGGTCGTCTTTTGCAAGTGCGTCAAACGGCTACTGCAGACGGGAAAGGGGTAAGACATATATCAGAGACTAATGGATTCAGCAGACACACTCATTTGGTTCAGATGGAATTCACGAATATTTCATTTGTTCTTTGAATCGTTCTAAAAATGTAGCCGGAACAATTATTATATTTACTTTACGATATGTGTGTGTCAAAACATGGAAATTATATATAAGACACAATTTCAAATGCGTTGTATGCCGTTTTAACCCTTTCCCTCATACGACAATTCTGCAGCAGACGACTTTGAACATATTTTGTTATAAAATGGAAAATCTCTATAATTGAATGAATAATCTATGACTAAAAGTGGTAAACATTGTGGCAAAAGGAGAAATTGCTCGTTTTGAGCAATTTTTCTTTTGTCACTATGTTTTCAAAAAGCCGTCTGGTGCAGAGGCGTCAGAAAGTGTCTATATGAGGGAAAGGGTTAAACAACTTTCTATTTACAGTACGGTGTGAAATTGGTATATGTCCAGGGTCGAAAACATGATTTACCAAACATAGATGAATATATATATATATGTTTGCTTCACATATGTTCAAATGCGTACCGCAGCTTGTTCAATAAGAAAATAGTATGAAGACATGATACTAGACTGTGTGTAAATTTGTATTGCATGGTGATTAGCTATACTGACTAGAACATATTTAACACATCATACAATTTTGCAACGTCCCTTGGTAAACACATATTCTCATTAGAGGGGAGTTACACAAACAGCCATACACATATATTGACTTAAAATATACATCTTTTTTTGTAATACAACACAAAAAGTAAACATAATTAATAGCTTGCACATGCCGCATTCACACACTCAGTCAATTATTTACATACACTCACATTCACTCAATCACTACCATACACTAATATTCACTCAATCACTACCATACGCTCACATTCACTCAATCACTAACCTACACTAACATTCACTCAATCACTACCATACACTAACATTCACTCAATCACTACCATACACTAACATTCACTCAATCACTAACATACACTCACATTCACTCAATCACTAACATACACTCACATTCACTCAATCACTAACCTACACTAACATGCACTCACTCACTAACATACACTTACATTCACTCAATCACTAGCATACACTCACATTCACTCAATCACTAACATTAAATTACATTCGATCAATCACTAACAAACACTCACATTCAATTACTAACAACACTCCCATTCATTTAATCACTAACAAACACTCACATTCAGTCAATCACTAACATACACTCACATTCACTCAATCACTAACATACACTTACATTCACACAATCACTAATATACACTCACTTTTACTCAATGACTTACAGAAACTCACATTTACTCAATCACTTAAATATACTCACATGTACTCAATGACTTACATACACTCACACACCACTGAATCATTAACATACACATACATTCACTCACTAACGTACATACACTCACATTCACTCAATCACTAACATACACTCACATTCAGTCAATCACTTACATACACTCACATTCACTCAATGATTTACATACACTCACATTCAGTCAATCACTAACATACACTCACATTCAGTCAATGACTTACATACACTCACATTCACTCAATGACTTACATACACTCACATTCACTCAATCACTAACATACACTCACATTCACTCAACGACTTACATACACTCACATTCAGTCAATCACTACCATACACTCACATTCAGTCAATCATTTACATACACTCACATTCACTCAATGACTTACATACACTCACATTCAGTCAATCACTAACATACACTCACATACACTCAATGACTTACATACCCTCACATTCACTCAATGACTTACATACACTCACATTCACCCAATGACTTACATACACTCACATTAACTCAATGACTTACATACACTCACATTCAGTCAATCACTAACATACACTCACATACACTCAATGACTTACAGACACTTACAATCACTAACATACGCTCACTTGCACACGTATAAACCTGATTACGCGAATGCATTATTCGTGATATACCAAACATACCAAGGACTCTGTTACGTGATAGGTCCATCACTTTTTCAAAAAGTTTGTGGTGCGCTATCCCACGCATATACTATCCGTTAAGTTAATGATTTTAGAAATCAAATCAAAATGGTAGAATATATTTTACCTAAAAGGTCTTCAATTGGTGTATTCCATACGTTTATCCTAAGTTGTGTTATTTTAGCTAAAACCTGTTAGACAAACATAAATCAGGCTAGCACATTGAACGATAGGTGTCAAGTATGTGTATCTGAACAGGCATAAGTATCATGTCGCATGAACCGTACTCCTGTTGCTCTTTCCAAAACTAAACGAAAGCCTAAGGAGTAAACACGTTTTCTCAATTTCAATAAGTGTAATGTATGTCTAATAATCACTGAGACATTATATCCGAAACTTATAATTAAATCTTTATACATGAATTGTTATAATAATGGTACCGCTTATTCTTTTCAACTCATGTAACTTATCCTAATAGTACTTTCTTTCCTTTAAAATGATAGTTCCAATCCTTGCTTTCTTTGTTCTTTTTTTGTTTATTTGTTACTCATATCTATTTACTCTGTATTCACTTTTCTGTCTTTGCCATATATCAATTTGTATGTATGTATGTATGAACGTATATTCCTCCGCATATAAAATTTACCAGTCTGACATCACAAATCGTATCGCGTATCAATATATTTATTGTTTCTTGTCCACAAATTCCCATGTGCGTAATAACGTTGTTAAGACATCTAACGTCAGTACATGGTGTCTAAACAATGGTATGGTATTAAATGCTTCAAAAACAAAAGTAATATTGATAACGACACCCCAGAAACGGACAAGATTAGTTAATCAACCTCTAAATTTGAAATATAAAGACTTAAATCTGGAAATCACAACAGGTGATAAAATTCTTGGCATATATATAAATGAAAACCTTAAATGGGATACGCATATAAAATTTCTTAGGAAGAAAATATCTAGTAATTTGTGGCTATTATCAAGAATTAAAGTATTTATTCCTGTTAATTATAGAATAATGTTTTACAAAGCCTATGTCCAACCACATCTTGACTATTGTAGTATCATTTGGGGTAGTACAAAACAATCAAATATCCAGGTTTTAGTGCGATTACAACGAAGAGCATGTCGTATCATTTTAGGTGAACAATATACCACTTTAAGCGAGGCTTTAAATATAATTAATTCTCTTAATATTGAACAGAGGGTTTCACTTAATAAAGCCAAATTTATGTACAGGTTATCGCAAAATGCAGTCCCGTCATATATTCAAAATATGTTCAATTACAATGTCAGGCGTCCAAATCTTTTACGTTCTTCAAATAAATCGGATTTTTTAATACCCAAACCAAATATAGAACTTTTTAAAGGGAGTATGTCTTACTCTGGGGTAAAAGTATGGAATAACATTCCAAATGAAATAAGACAGAGCGAAAGTATTAAAAGTTTCACAGTAAATTATACTAAGTGGATAAATTCGAATCAACAGTCATGAAGCTAAAATTGTAAATATGGCCATATGTAAGTCTGTAAGTTAAACCTCTGCCGCCATATGTATGTATTATGTTGTTGTGTAACATTGTTATCATGTTGATCATGTTTATGAATAATGCTAACTTTGAATTTGTTATGCTGATTGTTATATTGCTATATAATTATGTATTTGTATGTATGTAAATATTGCTTTAGAGGGCCCCAAGGAAGATTAGTTTATACTAATTGGGTTACCCTCTGTAAATAAAGACTTTCATTCATTCATTCATACATTGTTTTCAGGTGTCTGCTGCATTGTTTGTTCATATGTTAAAAATAAAGTAACATAAAGTAGATATATTCTCGTGTTTCAATGGTATTGGGAAAGCATAAGGAACTCAAAATTCCACAGTCTGCGTTGGTTTATATCAGTTCCTGTACTTAACTCTTTCAGCGCCAAAGGCAATATTGAGCGTTTTGCAAATAACACTGATTCATGTGAGTCAGCTCGTGACGAGCTGTCTCACCTGAAATCAGCATTGTTTGCATTGTAGTTATCCAAATATTCCAAAACTCGTATAACATATGAAATACAGTCGCCCGACTTTGAACATGGACGAGTCCACGTCAAACCATTCGGCGCTGAAAGAGTTAACGTGCTTTGATTCATTAACTGCGCGGGCCTCTAAATGCTAACAGCGATGCAATAATGGCGGCAGACCACAGCACCACGCGCAATATATTCTCGAAGCGCTAAACAATGTTTCTTCCAGGGGAGTAGCTTGGCAATAATCAATGTGTAGGCCGTCTCGTGAGAAAATCAACATTGTGGACTCTGCGTAAAGTACCGACCCGGATCAGCCTAAGCATGCCACACAGGCGTACCCGGATATACACTTTTCGCCCCCTGTGGGTTTTTTGTTTCAGGAATCACTACTCTATCTATCCCCCACTTAGACGGAATGTGTCGGCCGGATCAGTCTGCGCGGACAGCGCAGGCTGATCTGGTCGATATATTACGCATATGTGTATCGCCGCAGCTGCATTTTGGGCCATTTTTAGAATTCTGGTGCTAACGTAATGAAACTTACACCTATCTCACTCAAGGAAAAACGATTACCTGATATATTTATGCTAAACATCAAATAATCGTATGAACCAGTCAAATGTTCAGAGACGGAAACATAAATGTTTTTATTGTATGATATTGCATTCCCATTGTTGGCATTAAAATACTATATATATAGATATCAAGATAACTGGAGCCAGAGAACAACTCGTCCAACTCAAGGTCACAATACACCAAATAACTACCTTCTATGTTTTTGTGTGAATCGACCAGTTTCAGCCCTCAATTGACACACTTTCTAAACGTTTCTCATCATGCGAGAATAAATTCAGCCCGCGAAACTGGTTACTGTCAGTATGGACGAAATCAGGTTTTTCACATACGATACTTTCACTGTCAAACAAGGTCAAATTACTAAAAATGATAAAATCAATCGTTTCCAGTGCATCCTTTAGACATTTTCAGTGAATTCAAAATCAATGTCATATATTCAATGTATTATGGTGAAAGTATACACTCAGTTATATATAAACAAAGGTTTATGAGGAACTATTTAGTCCTAGATCAGCATGGCCGTGGGTGTATTTGGCGTAATTTGACATCAAAGTTAATTATGTGGAATACAAATCAATACATTTAAAATGATATCAATTTACTTCGTATATTGAAAAGTATAACATATTTATCTATATTTAATTTGGATTGACTTGACAGTGATGTATATACATGTATTATCATAACAGGCCAGTTACACTAAATGCAAAGTCTACTTTTATTACAGCATATGAAAATTAATGGTAACATGCATTGATTGCGTATTAGTTTGATAAGTTGTCACAAGGAGAGAAAGACAAACAGCTAGTCGGGGTCTCGAAACTGGGACCTCTCGTTTTCAGGGAAAGTACTCTACCGACTGAGTTAACCGGGTGCTTAAATGTAATCTCTCCAACGGTGTACAAGTTCAGACCGCAACAAACCCCTGCTTAACTGGAAATTCGTCCTCGAATTTCGGAATTCCAGTGACAAGGATGTCACAAATCACACTGAAAGCGCTATTAGACTGACCAAGCAGTGTTGCCACGGTCCCTTATTGGGCGCCAACGTCACATGGAGAGTAAACATGCAGCCAGTCCGGGGCTTCAACCCGGGACCTCTCCCTTTCCGGGAAAGTACTCTACTGACTGAGCTAACCGGGCGGCGGGCATATAATCTGTCCAACTGTATACAAGTTCGGACCCTGACATATGGTACGATTTGTCTTAGCCTTAGTTTGATGTTAAAAGAACGGGATTCCAAAAGTAGTTTCGTTATCTGGTCATGTTATCAATTTCCTTTATCGGAAAGTATAAACACTGTGTAGTTTAGTCACGTGGTTTGTTTTAAACCAATCAAAAGGGGCGATGTACATTGCTTCTGAAAAAAAGAAATTATAAAACAGTTTATCAAACGCCAAAAATGTGTGCCGTTTCAGTGCGAATTTTCGGAATATATTAATACTATTTAAAGATATTGCACGTTAGCAATATGGACGTATGCAAAGTACTAAAGTATCATGCTATTTCGTCATTTCTCTTTCTTACTTTATGGGTACCCAGTCTCGGTTTTCGTTAGAGGTAACACTGCATTTGAATACAGTCTCTTAAGTGAGATAAATGTTAAGTCATACGATACGTATATCATTTAGGCTGTCTGTAAAAGATTGTTGCAGATGAATATCAATTAAGGCAAATGTGCCCTCACATGTGTGCCTCCACGATTGTCGCAGACCATCTAACATGGTGTAACGGTCTGGTCAATAGGTCATTGACGGCGTATGCCATGGTACAACATTGTCCGCAAATGTCTGACGGTCATTTTTACTGCGTCGAATTCGTATCAATATTAGGAAATCGACCCGCTCGTCTCTTCTTGTCTCATGATAAACACGCAGTCAAGTCGGTAGCTAAGGCAATGGATTGATTGATTGATTGATTAGGATTTAGCGCTGTTTTCAACAAGTCATATCAAGGCGGCCAGTCCAACTATATATGTGTCTCCTTGCTTGTCTCTGACCAGTGCAACACACACCATTATTTCCAAGCATCTGGCTGCTTTTCCATATGGACTGTAAGCCCATTAATGAGAGACGAATGACGCTTGTCGTATTTACTTTCGTTAAACGCCAGAAAAAAGGATAGTGGAGGTAGGGTTCGACCTCGAAACCCCTGGCAGCCCGCGTCGCTACCGTGGCTCGGCTACTCATTTAGGATTCCACTTAGAATAGCGGGTTTGATAACCATCTGTTCATAATAAGAAAGATTAGTTTTCCTTGTCAACCGGTGATTTGAAGAAGAAACATTGCTCGCGCAATGAACATACTGGCAATGAACCCAGTGAACGACGCTATATAATATACAGCTGGGAGGACAATAAAACAGATAGAGTTCAAATCAGAATATGGCAAATGATTGAGCTCGTTGAACTCTCTATTGATTTCTAGTTGAGGTATTGTATTGATTTTGTTTTCATTATCAAGGTGTACATTTAGTGTGACTAATTATTTTACACAGAAATTCCTCCAGTCACGCTATGCGAAATCCGTCATTCAGATGTTTAAAAGTATTGGCAATAACAGTCACAATCCTCCTTGTGTTGTAAACTAAATACATTTGTAGATCAGACCTCCAACGGCCAGTATACTCATTCGCTGTGCAATTGGCTTGTCATGTTGACAGTTATCTAGCAGTAATTTATAGTACAGAAATTGTCGATAAGAAGCTTTACGGTCTCAGATCTGAATGTGTAACGGCCAGTATACTCCTTCGCTGTGCAATTTACGTGTCATGTTGACATTTATCTAGCAGTAATTTATAGTACAGAAATCTTCGATAAGAAGCTTTACGGTCTCAGATCTGAATCTGTAATGTAGAGATAAAATAGTTCGTTACTATTTTCAATATGATTCAATATTTCGGCCATATACATTCTTCAGATTATATTTAACAAAGATCACACACTATGTTACGTCAATCTTAAAAATATTAAACATGTAGACTAACATGTGTATGCCAGGATGTTAGTCTTCATGGTCAATACTTTCGAGATGGCATTCAGATGTTAGTCTTCATGTTTAATATTTTCAAGTTTGACGCAACATAATGTGTGATCTTTGTTAAATATAACCGGAATGGTCGAACTATTGAATTACAGAGTGTTTTTATTTTGATCTATATATAGCAATTCCTTACGGATTAGAACTTTTTTGACATATTGTCAATATGGTTAGCATTAATGTCGATATTTAAGGAAAACACATTAAGAAGTATTTGTTTTTCATAATCGAACACGTTGTATTTGGTCTTGTTTTAATCAGGACATGACATGTTATGGTGATTGGCGAGAAATTGGTAATTGACTGTTTAACACTGTCGGGCATTCAAATATGCAGTAGATGACTGGTGAAAATACGAAAGCTCCGTAAACTTGAAGCAATTGGGATAACAGAAAATAGTATGGCAAAACAAATAACTTCTTCTTTGCAACAATCTTATCAAACGTCGTTTAGTGCTTATGCGTCAAAACACCTCTGTGTGTAGAAGGACATACCACTACTGACTGCTTTGTATTTAACATGTTAACAGTTTGCATAAAACCAATGAGATAACATGCCCTAGATACAAAACATTCAAGGAAATCTTACATCGTTCTGATTCCAGGAAAGAAATAACATCTAAAAGTCTTGCTCAGTTATTTCACTCTCAACACCTAGCCATTTTTACACGCTTTTTCAACAGATATGTCTTAGATTGAAAGGCCAAAATTATGTGTCACTATTGTAGATCTAATTGGGAAACTTTGTGACTTGTAACGACTCGGGCAAACTCATTACTCAGAAAGACTGGCATCGTTCCCATAGAAACCAATATAGTTTTCTCTTTCGTCTTCTTGATATTAAACCCTTCGTCTTAATGTTTAAACTTAAGATACATTTCATGTTAACTATGAGTTATGCTTAATACCACATATTTCTAAAAAACACAAAATCCTTAGCTATGTGCCACATGCAAATGCATTTGGAGCAGTCTGCAGCCGACGTTTGTTTATAAATAGTTCTCTTTTTGCCAAAACGTGTTCAAGTTTTAGTACATTCAAGACTCGAACATAAAGAGAGCTTGCACTCGTTTGGATTTAAACTTTCTAATTCGTTTGCTGTATATGTATTTGTTGTATGTAAGAATGAGTAAAATGGTTACATGTGTGAATTAAGCTAATGAAAAGCGGTTAGATGTTTTTCTGTTTATTAAACTACTTAACTTTCTGATCTGAAGTACAACGCTATGGACCGAGATGCGATGTTGGATTTAAATAAATATGCTGTCAAAAGTTCTGTCGCTGTTATATACACATTGTGTATCAATATATCGCATTTGACTGATTGATTTGTCCTAGAATACACATATACAAGTTGAACATAAGTAACGCTTAAACGGTGCTAAACTCCAGATGGAGATCAAATTTTTTAAATGTTGAAAATTCTGCAAATATTGCTAACAGTGACAGCAAAGTAATTAACAAGTAGTTCAAAACTGTTTGGGCAATAAATGTTGAAAACCTATCAATTGAAAGTCATGAAAATGTACAAAATGTGGCCTACTGGACTTGTCTACCCAGTAAACTGAAGCATACACGATCAATATCTAGATTTATATGTTACTGGAAAATGAAACTATTACTCTGATCTTTATCCCAGAATTATGATTCAAATATTTCAAGGCAATTGTTGAACAGTTTTAAAACTTTAACTATAATATTTATGTTCTCGCGTTCTGCACCTTTAAATGCATATTACAAATAACCCTTCTCAGATAGATTTGTCCCCATCTTTCTCCACTCTGCTCCACACACGTAGTTCAATACCTTTAAAGGCATATTACAAATAACCCTTCTCAGATAGACTTGTCCCTATCTTTCTCCACTCTGCTCCACACACGTAGTTCAATACCTTTAAAGGCATATTACAAATAACCCTTCTCAGATAGACTTGTCCCCATCTTTCTCCCCTCTGTTCCACACACGTAGTTCAATACCTTTAAAGGCATATTACAAATAACCCTTCTCAGATAGATTTGTCCCTATCTTTCTCCACTCTGCTCCACACCCGTAGTTCAATACCTTTAAAGGCATATTACAAATAACCCTTCTCAGATAGACTTGTCCCCATCTTTCTCCCCTCTGTTCCACACACGTAGTTCAATACCTTTAAAGGCATATTACAAATAACCCTTCTCAGATAGATTTGTCCCCATCTTTCTCTACTCTGCTCCACACACGTAGTTCAATACCTTTAAAGGCATATTACAAATAACCCTTCTCAGATAGATTTGTCCCAATCTTTCTCCCCTCTGCTCCACACACGTAGTTCAATACCTTTAAAGGCATATTACAAATAACCCTTCTCAGATAGTTTTTTCCCCATCTTTCTCCCCTCTGCTACACACACGTAGTTCAATACCTTTAAAGGCATATTACAAATAACCCTTCTCAGATAGATTTGTCCCCATCTTTCTCCCCTCTGCTCCACACACGTAGTTCAATACCTTTAAAGGCATATTACAAATAACCCTTCTCAGATAGATTTGTCCCCATCGTTCTCCCCTCTGCTCCACACACGTAGTTCAATACCTTTAAAGGCATATTACAAATAACCCTTCTCAGATAGATTTGTCCCCATCTTTCTCCCCTCTGCTCCACACACGTAGTTCAATACCTTTAAAGGCATATTACAAATAACCCTTCTCAGATAGATTTGTCCCCATCTTTCTCCCCTCTGCTCCACACACGTAGTTCAATACCTTTAAAGGCATATTACAAATAACCCTTCTCAGATAGATTTGTCCCCATCTTTCTCCCCTCTGCTCAACACACGTAGTTCAATACCTTTAAAGGCATATTACAAATAACCCTTCTCAGATAGATTTGTCCCAATCTTTCTCCCCTCTGCTCCACACACGTAGTTCAATACCTTTAAAGGCATATTACAAATAACCCTTCTGAGATAGATTTGTCCCCATCTTTCTCCCCTCTGCTACACACACGTAGTTCAATACCTTTAAAGGCATATTACAAATAACCCTTCTCAGATAGATTTGTCCCCATCTTTCTCCCCTCTGCTCCACACACGTAGTTCAATACCTTTAAAGGCATATTACAAATAACCCTTCTCAGATAGATTTGTCCCCATCGTTCTCCCCTCTGCTCCACACACGTAGTTCAATACCTTTAAAGGCATATTACAAATAACCCTTCTCAGATAGATTTGTCCTCATCTTTCTCCCCTCTGCTCCACACACGTAGTTCAATACCTTTAAAGGCATATTACAAATAACCCTTCTCAGATAGATTTGTCCCTATCTTTCTCCCCTCTGCTCCACACACGTAGTTCAATACCTTTATAGGCATATTACAAATAACCCTTCTCAGATAGATTTGTCCCCATCTTTCTCCCCTCTGCTCCACACACGTAGTTCAATACCTTTAAAGGCATATTACAAATAACTCTTCTTAGATAGATTTGTCTCCATCTTTCTCCATTCTGCTCCACACACGTAGTTCAATACCTTTAAAGGCATATTACAAATAACCCTTCTCAGATAGATTTGTCCCCATCTTTCTCCCCTCTGCTCCACACACGTAGTTCAATACCTCTAAAGGCATATTACAAATAACCCTTCTCAGATAGATTTGTCCCCATCTTTCTCCCCTCTGCTCCACACACGTAGTTCAAAACCTTTAAAGGCATATTACAAATAACCCTTCTCAGATAGATTTGTCCCCATCTTTCTCCCCTCTGCTCCACACACGTAGTTCAATACCTTTAAAGGCATATTACAAATAACCCTTCTCAGATAGATTTGTCCCCATCTTTCTCCCCTCTGCTCCAAACACGTAGTTCAATACCTTTATAGGCATATTACAAATAACCCTTCTCAGATAGATTTGTCCCCATCTTTCTCCCCTCTGCTCCACACACGTAGTTCAATACCATTAAAGGCATATTACAAATAACTCTTCTTAGATAGATTTGTCTCCATCTTTCTCCATTCTGCTCCACACACGTAGTTCAATACCTTTAAAGGCATATTACAAATAGTCCTTCTCAGATAGATTTGTCCCCATCTTTCTCCCCTCTGCTCCACACACGTAGTTCAATACCTTTAAAGGCATATTACAAATAACCCTTCTCAGATAGATTTGTCCCCATCTTTCTCCCCTCTGCTCCACACACGTAGTTCAATACCATTAAAGGCATATTACAAATAACTCTTCTTAGATAGATTTGTCTCCATCTTTCTCCATTCTGCTCCACACACGTAGTTCAATACCTTTAAAGGCATATTACAAATAGTCCTTCTCAGATAGATTTGTCCCCATCTTTCTCCCCTCTGCTCCACACACGTAGTTCAATACCTTTAAAGGCATATTACAAATAACCCTTCTCAGATAGATTTGTCGCCATCTTTCTCCCCTCTGCTCCACACACGTAGTTCAATACCTTTAAAGGCATATTACAAATAACCCTTCTCAGATAGACTTGTCCCCATCTTTCTCCCCTCTGCTCCACACACGTAGTTCAATACCTTTAAAGGCATATTACAAATAACCCTTCTCAGATAGACTTGTCCCCATCTTTCTCCCCTCTGCTCCACACACGTAGTTCAATACCTTTAAAGGCATATTACAAATAACCCTTCTCTGATAGATTTGTCCCCATCTTTCTCCCCTCTGCTCAACACACGTAGTTCAATACCTTTAAAGGCATATTACAAATAACCCTTCTCAGATAGATTTGTCCCCATCGTTCTCCCCTCTGCTCCACACACGTAGTTCAATACCTTTACATGCATATTACAAATAACCCTTCTCAGATAGATTTGTCCCCATCTTTCTCCCCTCTGCTCCACACACGTAGTTCAATACCTTCTTTAAAGGTACAAATAGTTCATATCAATAAAGCCTATAATAGTGTGACTTAATCCGTCTGCATTGGATATGTGCGAATGAGTTTACAGGGTGTGTACGTACAGCCGGAATACTGTTACAAAAACATGTATGTTACTAAAACAAAGGCGTTTTCTACTTAATGATTTTGCACAGGGGCGTAGCTGGGCAATAATCAATGTGTAGGCCGTCTCGTGAGAAAATCAACAATGTGGACTCTGCGTAAAGTATCGACCCGGACCAGCCTAAGCATGCCACAAAGGCGTACCCGGATATACACTTTCCGCCTCCTATGGATTTTCTGTTTCAGGAATCACTACTCTATTTATCCACCACCCCTTAGACAGAATGTGTCGGCCGGATCAGTCTGCGCGGACAGCGCAGGCTGATCTGGTCGATACATTACGCAGATGTGTATCGCCGCAGCTGCATTTTTGGGCAGTTTTAGAAGTAATGTGTAGGCACGTGCCTACAGTGCCTGAAGGGAGCTACGCCCCTGTTGCATGTCACATTTGTGCGATGATGAGTAACGGGGAAGTTTATATATTATGCGGAATATGTGGGGACTTACGATATAGCTTAACTGTTGCAGCGCTTAATTCCCTTGTTTATACTCTTCCTTGCACAAAATCGGGCGACACAATTTTTCATGTGATAAGAGTTATGGACTATTTTGATTACGAAAACGCAAACAATGCTGATTTCAGGTGAGACAGCTCGTTACGAGAATATCTGAATATGTATTGCAAAAACCTCAATATTGTTTTTTCCGCTGAAAGAGTTAAATAAAAAGCAAGATAACGTGATCTCTGTGCATGTGACATCATTAACGCAGTCCCATAAGGTAAATGGTAGACTGTTTACGGCATGGTTACGGAACGCAGTACCATAAGTTAAAAAAAAAAAACATTCTTAAATAATATTTAATCCTGTTCATGAACGGAAATGATTACATAAAAGTTGACTTATTACCAATGGTTTGAATTCAACAAATGATCAATGTAAATACATCTGCCCGTGGGGAAATAGTTCTCCCCTTATGTAACTGTTAATATCTAGTTAATATCTGGCTTTAATTGCTCCCAAAAGTAATTAAGTAACTTCTCGTGGCTCTCATATTACTCATTTGAAAGGTTTTTTAAGAGACTAGTTGACACTTGATCTACCGTAACTATCTAATATGGTTGCGACAGCACGCCGCGGTGTGAACAATTAAGACGCACAAGGAAAACCATCTGTAATTCAAAATGTCAAGGAAGAATGCTGCAGTGATCTGAACAAAAGTAGATGTGTATCAAAATTAGATTTAACATTCGTTCATGGGGTGATTTTCGCGCTAAAAACAGCACTTCTTAACATACTTTTATTTTCGTTACATTGGTCGTTCAGTTTTTATAAACAATCATCAAAGAGTCTTCCACTATTTCAGTGCCACTGTCTCACGTGAAATCAGGATTTTTTTTTTTTTATAATTATCAAAATATTCCGAAAAACCTTGATATTGACCCTTTACCTCATATACACGCTTTCTGACGCCTCTGCAGCAGACGGCTTTTTGAAAACATAGTGACAAAAGAAGAAATTGCACAAAACGTGCAATTTCTCCTTTTGCCACAATGTTTTCCACTTTTTGTCATAGGTTATACATTCAATTATGGAGATTTTCTATTTTTTGACAAAATACGTTCAAAGTCGTCTGCTGCAGAATTGTCGTATGAGGGAAAAGGTTAAATGAATAATGGAGTCGCCCGATTTTGAACAAGGGATCGTCTACTTTAGGAACTTCGGCGCTGGAAGAGTTGTACATGTAAATGGTTTAATACTGTTCCGCTAATTAACACAGACTCCTTCTTTTACCTGACTTAATTTAAAGTGTCTATAATAACTTATTGGAATAAATGCTCTAGTCTACTGACAATGTCCTCATTCATACTTTAAATTATTTGTAAGTACTGTCCAAGTTGGTATTTGACTGATATTCAGAAAATAACCGACCTTCTTATTTAACCGCTTCCACACTTCAACACATCTATAGCAGACGATTGTGAAAATGTCTTTGCAAATATGTGATACATCTCGATTAATTAGAGCTTAATTATTAACAAGAGTTCGAAACATTGTAGCAAAAGGTAAAATTGCCACAATATTTTCCAAAGTCATCTGCTACAGAAGCGTCAGAAAGCGCCGGTATATGGGAAAGGGTTACCAACGTATTACTGTTTTTTATTGTCTATTGATTTGTTGTATATTTCATAAATGAATCAAAAATATTGTTCTTTCATAATTCATTTTATTATTCAGCATTAGACCAACTTTACACTGAATGTATAAGGTCGTTATCTATAGACTATATACGTTCAGATTTACTAGTACAAACAACAATAAACGAAGCAAAAATAACAGACAGAAAATATATTTAGCATATGAACTATTCACCGAGGTTTAAATTCCAATTCATCAGGCGTATCATTTTTCATTTATTTATCACTGCCATGTGTCTCAGTCGTGAAATGAAAATCTCGGATTTTAAAGTGCATATCTTATCTTTATAAGGCAGTATTGACAAGAGTGTGTACATGTATTCTGTTTACGTTTGCATATTTTACCAATTTAGTTAAAGAGAAAATGAATATATATAAACATGACATTTTCGTTGTTTGGTAGTGTTCTTTGCCAACTGATCTGCTACATTTATATTAACAAATTTGATTTTGCTGGTTAAAATGGCATTTTCCTCTTCTATACTTAGTTTTGTTAAAACTTATTTAGTTTACATCGGTTGCGAAACAAGTTTTCAGCTTAACTCTTTCAGCACCAAAGGCAAAGTTCAGCTTTTTGCAAACAATACTGATTCAGGTGAGTCAGCTTGTAACGAGCTGTCTCACCTGAAATTAGCATTGTTTGCCTTTTAGTTATCAAAATAGTCCAAACTGTTATTACATGAGAAATGGAGACGCCCGATTGTGAACATGGAAGAGTCTTCTTTAAACAATTCGGCGCTGAAAGAGTTAAAGAAAAAACCTGCTTACGGTCTGCTTCCTGGAGAGTTAACCAGTACCCGCACCATTTCTGTGGAAAACTACAAACAGCAGAAGCCGCTCATCATCGGATTCCTACCACTGTACCACACTATACATCTTCGTAGGGTTAACTTGGCGTTAATTATAAATGGCAGTTTCAAAGTCAATACCTCTGTTAAGAATACTTTACCATTGTATTATTTAACTCTTTCAGCGCCAAATTGATTAAAGCAGACTCTTCCGTGTTAAAAACCGAGCGTCTCCATTTATCATGTAATAAGAGTCTTGGGATATTTTGATAACTAAAACGCAAACAATGCTGATTTCAGGTGAGACAGCTCGTTACGAGCCGACTCGCCTGAATCTGTATTGTTTGCAAAAATCTAAATTTTGCCATTGGCGCTGAAAGAGTTAAATGTTTTAAATACAGACAAGAAAGACAACTATATATTTATGCATGGCATAATAGAAGACAGGATTTCCAGAATTTTGAAAAATCTTATGCAAAGTTTTTAACATGACATAATAAAAAATGTAGCTTTTTTCGATAATGAAATAATGAAACTCAAAGCTAAAGAAAACTTTTAAATCTTAAATCGTCTATAAGAAAACTCAACTCAAATATTTGATGTTATTATATGTTGTATATTGTACGAGGGTCAGTCGTAATGTTCTCGGACTCTGCATTTCGATACTACTTGTTTTAAAACCAAAATAAACCAAACGTTGGAAAGATAGATATTTTCTGAAGTGATGTAGCAAATTTTACAGAAAACGACCAGCATGACATTAAATAACAACACATTGTTACACATAACCATCAACCGCACGGAGCACTTTGTACACGTAATGCGACGTCACGTCTAACGTCAGGCCTTTTTAAAGTATTCAATACATGAATTAATACATTTCTGGTGCCTCTCCACCCACTTATCGAACACACTTTATTGTTCAGTTCATCCTTTAATATGTTATGAACCGTTACTAGCTCATAACCTATGATGATGCGATTTCGCAACCGTCCTTTGTCTGTTGTCGGCAACTTCGCGTGTTACAGCATGAACATCTGTCACTTAATAATGGTCGACCGACTTTAGAGCTGTTTTCAAGTTCTTCTCTGTCGTCTGTGAACAGTCGATACCAATCAAGCACTATTGTTCGGCTGACCTTTCTATTCGGGTCCGTTCCATAAATTTAAAAGTATCTGTAGGAGTCATTCCTGCATTTGCGCAATATTTTATCACCGAACGTTGCTCCGTGCGAAATGACGTTGGCGTTTTAACGATTGCACATGTTGAAGGGTAGCAATCATCAACCTGCGATTCCATACTCGTTATGACGGATATGACGTCAACATTTTCAGGAAGTATTCAATAGATATGATTCTGACAACATGTCTGAAATCATGACGTTAACGCGCCAAGTTTTGAAGATTTGAGATATAATACATCTAGATTTTGTTCCTAATTTGTATGATTTCAAACTGCTCCGTACCACGTAAACCGCATTATTGAATTGAATTTAAATGCAAAAAGCATTTATATCAAATAAATACTTGTAAGTTTTTCTTTACATGACTATAAAACATCATATTTTAATATTTCCAAGTATTAATACGATTTGATAAAAAATGCGTATTTTATGAGAAGAGTCCGGGAACTTTACGACTGACCCTCGTATAATGGGCTGGAGGCCTTTCTTTACAAATAACATTTTGAATTTGAATGTGAATTTGTTGTGTAAGTATAGGAATACAAGACGACATTGTTTTGGCTTCAAACATTACAGTTACTTTCTTTTAATGACGCCTTGACATACAGGTTGAATGAAAAAAGTCCGGTTTGTGTCATTTTCAAAAGAAGGAAAGTTGAGTATTTTAAATGAAAACAATATTAAGACAAAGTAAAGTTTTGAGAACAGGACAATTTCCCAGTTGATTGATTCCTTATTCATTACGCATTTGAAATTTTAACTTTCAATTTGGTCTGTCAATCCAGTGTATTAAATACATTTTATCAATAAATCCGTATCACATGCTCTTACAGAAAACAATTAAAACAAGTTCTTACGCTAAAACATAACTGTACAATCTGACAACTGCTCATCGTGAACAATTTCTAATTTTGCAACAATTACTTTTTAAATTCTGTAATTCCTATATTTTAACAGCTAATGTATTTGGAGTTTTTTCTATTTCGTAAGTCATGCCAATCAAATCCATTTTTCGGTTGATATTCCAACATATTACCGCATTTCGTGATTTAGTGACGGACTTTTTGGCGGTATGATATGGTTGGGTTGTGACTAAGCTGGTTACAGTTCATTCATTTGAAAGAAAAAAATATTCCACAGATGCATGTGCTTTCATTGACATTATATATACATTCTACCACTATTAAGACATATCTCTGAACCTGAAATGGTTTTCAGCAAAGGAGAGTTACCGAAGAAAGAGCTATTTGAAGCAATGCAATGCCGATAATGTCATAAGACTTTAACTCTTTCAGCGCCAAAGGCAATATTGATGTTTTTGCAAACAATGCAGATTCAGGTGAGTCAGCTCGTAACGAGCTGTCTCACCTGAAATCAGCATTGTTTGCCTTTACGTTATCAAAATAGTCCAAAACCTGTACTACATGAGGATTGAAGACGCCCGATTTTGAACATGGAAGAGTCTACTTTAAACAATTCGGCGCTGAAAGGGTTAACAAAAGGGACTGATTCCAGTCTAGATTTCGATTAGTGTTTTCGGAATTCGCCTACTATAGCAATTGACGAACTCATTGCTAAACACAAAAGGGATAATACTTTGTTTTGGATACCTCTGCGTGTGGGTGGCTAAGGGCTACGTAAAATGACGAAACTCACGTGTTTATGAAACAGCTACTTAAATTGATCACAATCTGTAGCAGTATATCGCGGAATCAAACAATATATATAGCTCGCCGCCCATTGGCCTTCTACGCTGTTGTATACCCTACTCTAACAACCTCGTTACTTATGGTATTCTATATGAGGAGGAATTAATTAATTTGTATTTTACGCCGCTTTTAACAAATGTTTAGTTATATCAAGACGTTTCCTGGGTAAGTTACCAGTACTACTGGTCCATTTATCCTGACACCAGCCAAATTAGTCAAATTGCTAACCCTGAAACTAACCTATTTAAATTGTAACATGTTATCAAATGTTCATATCTTATCTTAAAATACTATGTACAGTATTTGAATACAAACTATTGTATTTTGGGCCGGTGGCCTTATATTGCGATTAATACATTACTGAATTGTATAAGGTGTACTGGCATTTCAGTTTAGATATAAAAAGGTCCTTGTTTTCCCAGACAAAATAAAACCTTACAGATATTGTAACAAACAAAACAAGACGACGTAGAATTACACGGGAATACAGAACTCTCTTGATACTTGATTTCTAATTCATCAGGCGTTTGGAATCTTAATTTTCAATTTGATGTGAACATTCGATGTAAAAGATACATTCACTTTAGAGGTCCATTTAGACCTTTTACTAAAAACGTCAAGCTGTGTTTCACTTCTGGCTTGACGTCCTACCGTCTAACCTACTAAATGGCATTCGAATGATCGGATTATATGGTTATACGGTAGCCAGCTTTGGCGACAACTTGTCTTGGTGTACCTGCGAAATAGATTGACTGTGTCGTGTTAAACGTCGCTTTCAGCAAGTTATATCACGGCGTTTTATGGGTAAGTTACCAGTACTACTGGTCCATTTTTATTGAAACCAGACAGTCAGTCGTAATGATAACCCCGCAACCCTGAGCGCCAATGAGGGAAGACATTACTACCATTTTAAAGTAATTGGTATGACCCGACCTGGGATCGAACCCGCGACCTCCCAAACCCGAGGCGGACGCTCTACCAATACACCCATTAGGCGGTCATCGAAATAGACAAACTTTTACGAATCTGTACATGACCTCACTACAGCCTGCCTGCAATGCCCGTTTATACTATGAAGAGCCCTATATGTAACTTTTTAACAAACACTAGCATTTCGTGTATGTGTTTCTTTGTACATGTGTATTGCCACTCGCAACAATTTTCATTTATATAACGATGTATCCTGGGTAACTTACCCGTGCTACCAGGCCATTAATGCTTACACCAGCAAGACAGTTCGTATGGTTACCGCTTAATCCTGAGAGCCAAAGAGGGAAATACGTTAATACAAGTTTTGAAAGTATTTGGTGTTACACTGCCGGGTATCGAACCCATGACCTCTCGCGACCTCTCGCGACCATTACTACACCACCGGGACATTTCCATTTGTGCGATACCGAAATAATGCGTTTGTCATTTGTATCAAATACCCTAGTTGATTTATAACAGATGGTCATAAATATTTATCAATTGTATATCAGACGATTTGCCTTTGACATGCCAATGTGTTATATGCATTTTATTGTTAGAAATAAGATGTGTTTATCATAGAGCTAACTTGATGCGTTATATGCATTTCATTGTTAGAAATAAGATGTGTTTATCATAGAGCTTGAACTCAGATGAACTTGATGCGCTAACATGATTATACCATTATCAGAGGGAAAAAAAGTACTATCTCGAGAATTGAAAGGATGAAAATCGATGCTGCAGAGATTTGGGACGTTAAATACATGTGTAAACAGTGACAGTTCACTTTAACCCTTTCCCACACACAACAAATCTGTAACAGAACGTTCAAAATATTTCGGAAAAATCTTTTCTAAATCACTATAAATGAAAGCATAATTATACCAACGTTGATATAACTCAGCGTGACTAGCGTCATTTATTTTCAACCGAAGGCTTAAATGTTGAACTTTTTAATTTCTGTCGTCATGGTTGGTACTGCAACCGTGAGTGCCAAGGAAGGAAGCCATTTCTACTATTGTAAAGTATTTCGTTTGACCCGACCCATGTCTCCCACTCTCGATGCGGACGCTCTAAATACTACACCGCCGAGGCGGGATCCAAGAAGGTTCTAAGTTGCCTGTGACGTACTGGTACGGGGGAACAAGGATACATACGGTAAGCTGGTATGACGGTTTACAACAAGACAACTGTTGAAAACTAGGTAAGTCTAAAACCAATCAAATCATTTGCCTTAAATACGACTAGGTTTGTTCCCTGAGCGGGGCTCCTGTGAGGACAATTGGTAAGAAGTTAAAAAAGACATCTCTTTTATAAGATGTGCAGAGCTCTAGATCAGGAGCGTTTTGCATGTTCGAAAATCCTTATTTTATCCGCTAACTTCATGTTGTTGGTACTAAAAAGAATCGTCTCATTGAGACGATTCTTTTGAGTACCTACAACATAGGGTTTAGTTGGACAATAAGAGAGATATTGTGAGGAAAAGAGCTGTAAACCCCTCCTTATCTAAACCTCTAAATGTGAAAAGGTTTTGCCATTTTAATCGATTTCTGATTTAATACTTTGCGGTTTCTAATCAAGCTTCCATCGACGGGATATGTGTCTCTCCATTACATTTGAAATTTTCTGTGACGTTTTAAAATTCCGGAACACGATTGAATTCATCCGGAGGAGGGGTTAGCGTAGGGCATCTGTGACCGAAAGTCCCGTGTTGAGCCCTGTTAACGGCGGTCATTTTGGAGTCATCTGGTGTCCTAGCCTAATGCTGGTTGGTCACGCAGGGACAATCGGGATAAAACTAATGTACCGTTAAAACACCGTAACCTTCTCTCCACCCTGCCAAAATAAATCAGCAACAACAGATACATCGGCCGACATCCTTTGTGCTTGATTGACGATTGATGAAGAGCCAGATCAAACATTGTTGATCGTAACCTACATAAATATCGTAATGTTTGGTGTCTTTAAACTTTAAATCCAACTGATAAAATCGCCCCGTCTCACCATGTGAACTTTAGAAATTCATGTACATACACTTTGGGTTTAATGGTGCTGCTTGAAAGAGAAATTCAACTTTTATTTAATAATAGTTAGTACTACTCAAGGACGCAGTTTACATTTTTAAAGTATTCTGGGAGTAGGTGAAATTTGTAAATCAGTATCAAACATTAACCTGAGCAATTTTCATTTTCTTAAACAGACGAAATGGCTAAACAGATGTATTATAATTAATACAGACTACAGTTATCTTATGGAAATATAAGAAGGTAATTCAGATAAGAAAAACATTCGTGCATTCGTAATAGCTGTAATTTGACAAATAAAAGAAAGAATCATCATATTCTTGTCGTCTGTTAATACTCAAAATGGCGGAATAAATGTAGTACATTTGTGTAAAGTCCGACATTAAATGAGCCGTGTCTGGCGATTTGGAGACTTGTTGCATGTACTTTCTGGAGATTTGCGGACTTGCTGCATGTACTGTCTGGAGATTTGCGGACTTGTTGCATGTACTGTTTGGAGATTTTGAGACTTGTTGCATGTACTGTCTGGAGATTTGTGGACTTGTTGCATGTACTGTCTGGAGATGTGCGGACTTGTTGCATGTACTGTCTGGCGATTTGGAGACTTGTTGCATGTACTGTCTGGAGATTTGCGGACTTGTTGCATGTACTGTCTGGTGATTTGGAGACTTGTTGCATGTACTGTCTGGCGATTTACGGACTTGTTGCATGTACTGTCTGGAGATTTGCGGACTTGTTGCATGTGCTGTCTGGAGATATGCGAACTTGTTGCGCTTACTGTCTGGAGAATTGGGGACTTGTTGCATGTACTGTCTGGATATTTGCGGACTTGTTGCATGTGCTGTCTGGAGATTTGCGGACTTGTTGCATGTACTATCTGGAGATTTGCGAACTTGTTGCGTGTACTGTCTGGCGACTTGGAGACTTGTTGCATGTACTGTCTGGCGATTTACGGACTTGTTGCATGTACTGTCTGGAGATTTGCGAACTTGTTGCATGTACTGTCTGGCGATTTGGAGACTTGCTGCATGTACTGTCTGGCGATTTACGGACTTGTTGCATGTATTGTCTGCAGATTTGCGGACTTGTTGCATGTGCTGTCTGGAGATTTGCGAACTTGTTGCGTGTACTGTGGACACCATCTTATAAATGATTTTTTTTCAATGACAGAGATGATCCATGTGTTTGTCTATATGTTTTCAAAGCCGTCTGCCTAGGATTGATTGTTTATGGGAAGTAAAATAAATTTACATGCATTGTACTTGTTGTGAACAATAAAATGTATAATTGAAAGCCGTCGCGCATAACGAAACTATCCATAGCAATGATACTTACACACTGAATATATAAAACGCTGGTTGAGAACAAATAGCTTAAAGCTTATCCCACACTCAGCAAATCTGCAGCAGATAACTTTGAACAAATATGGATTTATTGAATACAATTGTAAAGATTGTGCTAAAAGGAGACATTTGCTCTTTATGAGAAATATCTCCTTTTGCCACAATGTTTTCAAACGTCTACTGTAAAGCGTCTGTTTGTGGGTAAGTGTTAATATATTATTAATAAAACCATTGCGCCATTTTAAATCTGTTCAACACGAAGGAAAGGGCTTATAGATGTTATGAGATAAGGGTGTAAACGAATAAAGCTTGTTTTGAATTGTGTCGAAATTTCTAAGAAAATCCGGCACAAATCTATTGATCAAATTTGACAAAGCGTGAAGATAGATCGGGAAGATGTATTAGAAATTAAACCAAGGGTCGACAATACCGTGTATTTCCGCGTGTAATTTGAATATTCACTGTCAAAGACGGATATCTCGTCAGAAGAGATTCATTTGAGCCGTCCCGCGAGAAAACAAACAGTATTGCCTCTGCGTAATGTATCGACCCAGATCAGCCTGCGCAGTCCGCGCAGACTGATCCGGGCCGACACATTCCGTCTCAGGGGAATAGGGGTATAGACTAATGATTTCTGAAACAGAAAATCCACAGGAGGTGAAAAGTGTATATCCCGGTAAGCCTGCGCAGCACGCTTCGGATACTCCGGGTCGATACTTTACGCAGAGTCCAGAATGTTGGTTTTCTCCTCTTCAGACGAGATTCATTTCCATAACCTTGAACGAAGTCGAACAGTACCAATAGTTTAGCAAAACATGCAATACAAGTTAAGCTGAAGGTAAAGGCCATGATCAGTGTTTGAAATCGAATATATATTTAATGCCTAAAAGTACATTCAAGCTTGTACTAAAGACCACCCTTTTAAAGCAATTCCCTGGCTTTAGCAACCACACTTTTAGTTTCCCAATTAATCAATGTTTGCATAATATATATATGACCCAGAAATTAACTCTTTCAGCGCCCAAGGCATTATTGAGGTTTTTGCAAACAATACTGATTCAGGTGAGTCAGCTCGTAACGAGCTGTCTCACCTGAAATCAGCATTGTTTCCATTTCATTTATCAAAATAGTCCAAACTTGTATTACATGAGAAATGGAGACGCCCGATTTTGAACATGGAACATTCTTCTTTGAACAATTCGGCACTGAAAGAGTTTAAGACCACCTCTGAACAAAGACCGTATTGCTGTGTGTTCATGGATGGTCGTTATACACAGGTTACACTGTATACATGTATGTACGCAGTATAAGACTAACCTTTGGATTTCTAAATGTGCTTTGTGAAAACCAGTCCTAACCCTTTCCCTCATACGACAATTCTGCAGCAGACGACTTTGAACTTATTTTGTCAAAACATAGAAAATCTTCATAGTTGAATGGATAACCTATTACAAAAAGTGGGAAACATTGTGGCAAAAGGAGAAATTGCACGTTTTGTGCAATTTCTTCTTTTGTCACTATGTTTTCCAAAAGCCGTCTGCTGCAGAGGCGTCAGAAAGCGTCTATATGAGGGAAAAGGGTTAACCCTTTCCCACCTGTAGACGCATTTTGACGCATTGTGACTAGCATCATTCGATATAAATCAGCCAGTGCATGGGGAAAGGTAAATGTTTTGCTGTAGTAAACAGTGTTTATCCATATACGCCTGTGCATCCGCACAGTCTGATCTGGATGTACACTGTTCAGATATTACTAACGCAAGTTTGCATGAATGATC
The DNA here is from genome assembly GCA_031761405.1 of Serripes groenlandicus. Lineage (NCBI taxonomy): Eukaryota > Metazoa > Mollusca > Bivalvia > Cardiida > Cardiidae > Serripes > Serripes groenlandicus. Next base: position 691,012 of record JASEVX010000071.1, read on the forward strand.
TGTCAACGTTTGTAGATCTAGATGAAACCGGGGCAGATATATAGGCTGATCATTGTTCATAAATACCAACTTTTGTCGTGCACTAGCTCAAACGGAATATGTTGGAAGGTGGCAAATTGCCCGAGTAAAATGTTTTTCAGAAGAACTGGTGCGAGAGTCAATAAACAACATGGTAAGTTATTCATTCACCATAGTATTTTGTTAAACTGTATGTCTATTTGTTTTGTATGCACATGTATATTGTTAATATTTTGACGATAAACCATATGTGTTCAAGTCATATGAATAAACTTATGTTCTGTTCTGTTGAATTTGCCGCCTTGATGTTACCGGAAAACTGTTGAAAGTGGCGTTTAATTCCAAGATAAATCAAGATGAATCAAGATAAATCAAGATAAATCAAGATAAATCAAGTTATTGTGTGATTCAAAGTATGGAAGTATTGCTAAATTCATTGCGCCGTCTATGCATGGAATATCAAAGGTCAAAATAACATGGAAATGGCATTCTGTCGAAATTCTTAGAACATCCCGGATGTATCTATTAATTGAATTTGACAAACCGTAAAGACAAGGCGGGGAGATGTATTAGAAATTCAACCAAGGGTCGACAAAGCCGTTTTATTCGACAGAGTCGTGTTATTTCCTTATGACATTTGAATATTTATTGGCAAAGTTGGATATTGGACAGTAAAAAGGGAAGTTTTGGAAATTGGATGTAGTATTAGTACGTTCAATTTAGCCGTCGGCCTCTCGCACTAACGGTCCCGGGTTTGAACCCCGTGTTGAGCGGTTTCTACCTCTTGAATGTTGTCCGCACTAATGGCGCAAGTACTGGTTATGTCTCAAGGAAGCAGACATCGAGCGTAATTAATATAAGCTGAATGCTTGTTTTGCAATCGATACAACATAAATGAGTTTGAACTAACGTAATCTTTGTATCCTGCTTTATTTCTGCGACTACTATATGTATCATCACCGTTGGTTTAGATAAGTGCTCAAGCACGTATAGTACCATCAATCTTTGTTTTCTATTAATACGTGAGTAGTGGCCATTGTGCTAGTAGTTTAACTCTTTGCCACATACAGACGTTTACTGGCGCATTTGAAGCAGACGACGTTTGAAAGCAAGGTGACAAAACGAGAAATTTGTCATAATGAGCTTTTCCCCCCTTTTACGCAATACTTTCAGATCTATTAAAATATATACTTTCATTTACAGAGATTTTTAATATGTTTGCCTAGATATTTTCAAAGATGTCTGCTGCTGTTTTTTGTATATGAGAAAGGGGGTTAAAGTGTTGTGATACACCGTATATAAGTCGTGTATATAGGTCAAATAACGCCAAATTCATCCGCGGGCTGCTGATCTAGCCACATAGTCCCTAAACAAGCCTTTGTTTGCATAGAAATGAGTGTATACCATGACCAGAATGTATTGAATATATATGGCAGTGAGTTTAAATTCATTGTAAATGTGTATAGGATGCACTGTAAATTATTGATTTAATTATTTTTAGTATTTTGACCTTGTTTGAAAGTGAAAATAGAGAATGTCAAAAACCAGTTTCCAACCCGATTTCGACCAAAATTACGGTAACCATTTTAGCCGGGTGAATACTTTCTTGCATAATACATGACCCCCCCAATTTTCTTTAGCTTATAGGTAATTGTTTTCACTGATATAGGTGTTCGACATGAGAATCGCTCAGAAAGTGTGACAATTGAGGGTTGAAACAGGTTGTTTTACATGAAAACAAAGAAGTAATTTAGTTGGTGTATTGTAAGCTATAGTGGGATTAAAGTTGAACAAGTTGTTTCGTATAGCAGGAGTTATAGTGTATTGTATTGTATTGTATCTCATGCATACCAGTCCATGATAAAAACCAGGCGTCTCCTTATTTCATGTTTTATTATTTTTTTGAGTATTTGGATAGCCTAACAATTGCCGGAAAGCAGGATGCACTTTAATTTTCCCAGATAGAACACATATGTAATTTAAACACACAGGTTAATTGAACCACTACTTTCAGAAGATAAGATTTTCAAAAGTTGACAAGATGCTTTCTTGATAGAAATGTGAACAGAAACCATCCTGATAGTTTCATATGATGTCAAAGCACAGGCCGATCCGGATCTTCATTTAATGCAGGAATCGGATGTATATTATTTTGTGAGATGTGAGTCATTGGATCAAAGAAATATATTTATTCTCCGCATGTTTTTTAATGTTTATAAATAATATACACTACAATAGGATTCTTAAAATGTACGCGACATAAACATATTTCTGTAAGCTTTTTAAATAACTAAAAGTTGTTTCATCGAAAGAAACTATGTAAAATATCCTAGTGGAGAAAACACACCTCATTTTCACGCAATTCTATTAGATACGAAAGCAAAACCCAACCAGAATCCATTAACCGCGCTTGCTTATTCTCCGTTCGAAATCTTTACTACTGGCTTTGCATTCAAAATAGAAGATAACCAACTCCATTAGAAAATGAACCAATAATGTCAAATGCCATGCTGGAAAAGAACCACATCTTGATGATGATGTAAGAACTAGATTATTGAATCTAAGATGGAGACTTCGTTAATTTGCTTTATTAATGGTTCGGTTCCTTTAGATGAGTTTGTATTATAACAATTTCCCGAAAAAGGCTCACTGGCTCGCCTTTATTGGTGCGGCAGACAAGTAATTGCTGAATTCTGTTGGTTGATGGGGGAACGGAAGCTATTTCGGCAGACGTCATCAATGTAATCTTGATAAATGGGGGAACTATTCAGAAAATTCCCTCTTCAAATGCAAAACGATCAAATATTGAATCGTTCAGAACGAGAAAAAAACTTCGAATATTTTTGGAAAGTAGTTTTTTTTGTAGTTTAATTTAGAACATTTCCCATGCAATCTGATGATGTAGAACTATTGACTTTAACCGTTAACAAGATATGATATTCAATGTGTCATTCTGATGATATAGAACTATTGACTTTAACCGTTTACTTTATATGATATTCAATGTGTCAATCTGATGATATAGAACTATTGACTTTAACCGTTTACATTATATGATATTTAATGTGTTAATCTGATGATGTAGAACTATTGACTTTAATCGTTTACATTATATGATATTCAATGTGTCAATCTGATGATGTAGAACTATTGACTTTAACCGTTTACATTATATGATATTCAATGTGTCAATCTGATGATATAGAACTATTGACTTTAACCGTTTACATTATATGATATTTAATGTGTTAATCTGATGATGTAGAACTATTGACTTTAACCGTTTACATTATATGATATTCAATGTGTCATTCTGATGATGTAGAACTATTGACTTTAACCGTTTACATTATATGATATTCAATGTGTCAATCCCATGATGTAGAACTATTGACTTTAATCGTTTACATTATATGATATTCAATGTGTCAATCTGATGATGTAGAACTATTGACTTTAACCGTTTACATTATATGATATTCAATGTGTCAATCCCATGATGTAGAACTATTGACTTTAATCGTTTACATTATATGATATTCAATGTGTCAATCTGATGATGTAGAACTATTGACTTTAACCGTTTACATTATATGATATGCAATGTGTCAATCTGATGATGTAGAACTATGGAATTTAACCGTTTACATTATATGATATGCAATGTGTCAATCTGATGATGTAGAACTATTGACTTTAACCGTTTACATTATATGATATTCAATGTGTCAATCCCATGATGTACAACTATTGACTTTAATCGTTTACATTATATGATATTCAATGTGTCAATCCCATGATGTACAACTATTGACTTTAACCGTTTACATTATATGATATTCAATGTGTCATTCTGATGATGTAGAACTATTAACTTTAACCGTTTACATTATATGATATGCAATGTGTCATTCCGATGATGTAGAACTATTAACTTTAACCGTTTACATTATATGATATTCAATGTGTCAATCTGATGATGTAGAACTATTGACTTTAACCGTTTACATTATATGATATTCAATGTGTCAATCCCATGATGTAGAACTATTGACTTTAATCGTTTACATTATATGATATTCAATGTGTCAATCTGATGATGTAGAACTATTGACTTTAACCGTTTACATTATATGATATGCAATGTGTCAATCTGATGATGTAGAACTATGGAATTTAACCGTTTACATTATATGATATGCAATGTGTCAATCCCATGATGTACAACTATTGACTTTATTCGTTTACATTATATGATATTCAATGTGTCAATCCCATGATGTAGAACTATTGACTTTAACCGTTTACATTATATGATATTCAATGTGTCATTCTGATGATGTAGAACTATTAACTTTAACCGTTTACATTATATGATATGCAATGTGTCAATCTGATGATGTAGAACTATTGACTTTAACCGTTTACATTATATGATATTCAATGTGTCAATCTGATGATGTAGAACTCAATATTGGCTTGAATCGTTTATATGATATCGAGGGCTTGGCGTGAAACGGTTGTAACTAAAAATCTATTTTGAAAACCTTGATGTAGAACTATTGACTTTAACCGTTTACATTATATGATATTCAATGTGTCAATCCCATGATGTACAACTATTGACTTTAATCGTTTACATTATATGATATTCAATGTGTCAATCCCATGATGTAGAACTATTGACTTTAACCGTTTACATTATATGATATTCAATGTGTCATTCTGATGATGTAGAACTATTAACTTTAACCGTTTACATTATATGATATGCAATGTGTCATTCCGATGATGTAGAACTATTAACTTTAACCGTTTACATTATATGATATTCAATGTGTCAATCTGATGATGTAGAACTATTGACTTTAACCGTTTACATTATATGATATTCAATGTGTCAATCCCATGATGTAGAACTATTGACTTTAATCGTTTACATTATATGATATTCAATGTGTCAATCTGATGATGTAGAACTATTGACTTTAACCGTTTACATTATATGATATGCAATGTGTCAATCTGATGATGTAGAACTATGGAATTTAACCGTTTACATTATATGATATGCAATGTGTCAATCTGATGATGTAGAACTATTGACTTTAACCGTTTACATTATATGATATTCAATGTGTCAATCCCATGATGTACAACTATTGACTTTAATCGTTTACATTATATGATATTCAATGTGTCAATCCCATGATGTAGAACTATTGACTTTAACCGTTTACATTATATGATATTCAATGTGTCATTCTGATGATGTAGAACTATTAACTTTAACCGTTTACATTATATGATATGCAATGTGTCATTCCGATGATGTAGAACTATTAACTTTAACCGTTTACATTATATGATATTCAATGTGTCAATCTGATGATGTAGAACTATTAACTTTAACCGTTTACATTATATGATATTCAATGTGTCAATCTGATGATGTAGAACTATTGACTTTAACCGTTTACATTATATGATATTCAATGTGTCAATCTGATGATGTAGAACTCAATATTGGCTTGAATCGTTTATATGATATCGAGGGCTTGGCGTGAAACGGTTGTAACTAAAAATCTATTTTGAAAACCTTGGTTTAGGGGCAATTTTGACCCCTTTGTAAACAATGCAAATTTAGGTGCTCAGAACGAGCAATGGCACATAAATTTCCATTGTTTACCAAGAAAAATGATGTAACGCTTATAAAAACTTTATGGCGAGGTAATTCACCTTGGTAAAAAAATACCAATTTTAGTTACAACCGTTTCACGCCAATCCCACGATATGTTGTTGTATACTTTGATACTGCTCCTTCTTGTTTGCCATGTGTAAACTTGATGCAGTATCTGTCGATATTGAACGCTTTGATAACGCATTTAGATCTTTCTCTCGTGCTTCTAATGACGGAACTATTTCCAAACAGTAACGTTACAAAGCGCTCCCGTCCGACCTTTGACGAGTTAAGAGACCAACTAACAATGTTTGGTACATAGTTTTAGATAACGTGCAGTGAAAAGTCGTTAGATATACACAAAAACCCAATCTGATCTATTTATCGCGCTAGCTGTGTGTACATACATACGTAGTCTCTGAGGTTATAATGTGACGTGTAATTTAATGACATCGGTATTTGTAGACGTGATAGACATTTTGCCATACGCTTTATGACGATATATAAAGGTTTATCTTAATTATACACAGCATATCACTTAGTCAATACTATTATAATAATAATACTAATCATGATATTAATAATGATGATAATACTAATAATATACATTCATTCATTCTCTTTATTTCCTCCGTTCGGAGCCTTAATTGAATTTTAAACGGTGTCTAATGGTAGATCAATTAAAGCATGATCATCTATAACGATCTTTTAAGGTCAAAAGTAACACGCATCTAATATAGCAATAACGTTGTACAAGCAGGAATAAAACAAAAACGTACATGTTTATTTTTTCATACACAATTTAAGAGGTGTGTCCGTTGTTCCCTGTTTTCGAATCGAGAGAACCGAAAAATTGAAAGACAATGGATTGCTTTGTTTAAGCTTGTTTATAGTATTACTATTACCACAAAGCCTCGGCAGTGGTAAGCGTCCGGCTTTGGTGTTTGAGGTCTCGTGTTTGATACCCGAGCGGGTCATACTAAATGTGGTTGCGACTTACTAGCTGGTGTCAAGATAAATGGAACATTAGTACAGGTTACTTACCCAGGAAACGCCATGATGTAACTGAATACTTGTTGACAACAGCCCATACGCTTAACAAACGCACAAACAAAAACTGTGACCTTCGGTACAATACTATCACAATTCAGGAATCTATACTAGATCGAGGTTAATCTTAATTCGGGACTCTTTATTTAACCTTCAAAGCCTATAGTGTTGATACTCAAAAGAATCAATTCACTGATACAATTCACTCAATAATTGATTGGCTGCATTCCTTGGTGTTCAGGATTGTAAGGTTAGCATTACGCCTGACTAGTTGTGGTCAGACTTAACTTACCAAGGAAACTGCGTTATATAACAGAAACAGAAATCGGCGTAAAACACAGATCAATCAATCAATCAACAACAGTACATTCTTTGATTCTTCAATAAGAGAAGAATGACATGTCAAAAACATGATGTACCTGTTTATGTTTACGCTTCATGATCTTCTCCTCGACAAATGAGGCGTTGATCGAAAACTGACACCATTCCTACACTGATCTATGGCAATGTTATCGTATTATCGACGGTAACTCTAGATTAATTGTGAAAAAGTAATATCATTGGTAAACACTTTGGTGCTTGTTCAAATAAAGAACTCCCCACGATGCATCGATTTAAGAAGTTTTGTTTACTAAGTTCTTGCAATTAGATTTTCGCCCGAAATATTTCTGACTTTCAATCGCTTATAAACAGAACACTTTGTCTACCAAGTTACTTTTTCAGCAGAACGGAAAAGTTTGTTTTTTTGTAATATTAATATGGTAGTGTGTAGACAACGAACAGACTGCGAGAAGTTACAGGTTCATCCTGGTCTGTATCATTTTGTATAAGCATTTCATATAAAGTTATATGCTTAAGCTATTTATCTGGCTATATGAGTTATTTAAATATATGTGTCTATCTTTTGTAATTTTCAATTATAAGAAATAATATCCGATATATACACAACATTCTGTTTGCGGCTTTGTTTATTGTCGGAAACACATTTCTCCATATACAAAGTATGGGTTTAACTTTTTGACATGTGCAATGTATTTTGAAACCATTGAGACAAAAACTGACTTTTCGAGGCTGGATAGTTTTTATTTGAGCGGCGCTCTGTGAAAACCTACAGTATGGCATTTACGAGACTAGCGTAGATCCAGTTCACCCAGCGTATCCGACCATTCTGATACTGCTTCGCACTGTTCGCCTTTGAGTCGGAGAATGTTTTAAGAAACTTCTATAAAGCAGTATTTATATTGATCTTGTAGCATGAAATATCATGCATGTTTTTTCTACAGTTATATTAATTGAGTTAATGTCAGTTTTCTGTTTGCATATTTGTATAATCCCTTTTTTATCATTACATTTCCCCATATGTCTCCGAATAGCGAATTAGTCATTGTGGAGGGTGTTTATTGTTTGATCGGGGTTTAACGCAGTTTTAAACAATTGTTTAGTCCTATCACGGCGGCCAGTTCACCTACCCATGTACTTCCTGGCTTTCTCACACCAGTACTCCACACACATTCTTTCCAAGCAACTGGCTGTTTTTCCACATAGACTGTTCGCCCATAGGCGGAAGAATGATGACTGTCGCATTAACGTTTGTCAAACATCAGAACAAATGTTGGCCGAGCTGGAGTTCGAACACACAAACCCTGAATCGACTGAGCTACCGGGGACTCGGGAAAAGCGGAGGGACAAGATCATCCGAACCCTCTCTGGATCCCAAATAACGAATTGAGCCGTCCAACAGAATAACCAACATTATTAACTCTGCGTAATATATCGACCCAGATCAGCCTGCGCAGTCCGCCCAGGCTAATCTGGGCCGACACATTTCATCTCAGGGGAATAGAGGTATAAAGTAATGCTTCCAGAAATGGAAAATCCACAGGAGGTGAAAACTTCCTGTACGGATTAGCCAGCACTGCATGTTTAGGATGATCCGGGTCGATACTTTACGCAGAGTCCCCAATCTACGGCTCAATTACCGTTTATAAGTGACGCGGCCAATTATCTAACAAACGATTCCGGGGGTAACTCGAGATCAACCGTGAAAAAGTAATAACTATGGCAAATAGTGTAGCGCTTATACAAATACCGAAACCCCCCTTGATACATCGATTTAAACCTTCCCCAACAAGTATGCAACAAACGATTATTATATTGTATGTACACACGTGGAAAATACATCGTTGTTAGATAGGATGATTAAAACAAAAAGAGAGCTGAAAACAGTGTGACAAAAAAGGGAAAATTGCTCAATATGAGCAATTTCTCCTTTTGCCACTATGTTTTAAAAAGTCGCCTGATTGAGAGGCGACAGAAAGTGCCTTCATGAGAGAAAGGGTTAAAACGATGTCTTTGTTGCGTTCGTTTAATTGAATTTGCTGTAAATGTGTCATATTTTCAAAGTTTGTGAGATAAGGGTATTCTTTGAACATTGGCTGGTTTATCCCTCGATGTGGCGCCAATGTTGATGTTTTTAATAGTTCACACTCAGCAGTTCAGTATTAAAATGAACTCTGATCCAGATCAGCTTGCGCAGTCCGCCCAGGCTAATCTGGGCCGATACATTCCATACATGTCACACCGCTATGTCGTTTAACATAACCGGAAATATGGTAGCAGCAGGTCTTGTTGTTTTAATAAGACTTTATCACTGACATGAATTACGAAACTTATTAGTACATAAATGAACTGAGAACAAATCAAGCGATAGGTCGAGCACGTTGGTAACTCGATGTATTTTTCAGTTCCCTGTCAATTTAACGTCATTGTCGCGAGAAAACGGTAATATGAAGTTAATTAGTTTACAAATGAATTAATATTTAATGAGGTGATATTTATTTAACCTTTGTAAATATACAGCGGGAACCCGTCTGCTGAATTATGTTTCAATGGAAACGATAATCGACTTGTTCAAATAAACGAATAGCGACGGGCAAAGAGACGCCTTGTTAGCAACATAAAAAGGAAAGAGAAAACGGTCAGGGGCGTAGCTTTGCAATAATCAATGTGTAGGCCGTCTCGTGAGAAAATCAACATTGTGGACTCTGCGTAATTTATCGACCCGGATCAGTCTAAGCATGCCACACAGGCCTACCCGGATAGACACTTTTCGCCTCCTGTGGATTTTCTGTTTCAGGAATAACTAATCTATACATCTATCCCCCTAAGACGGAATGTGTCGGCCGGATCAGTCTGCGCGGACAGCGCAGGCTGATCTGGTCGATACATTACGCTGATGTCTATCGCCGCAGCTGCATTTTGGGGCATTTTGAGAAAAAATGTGTAGGCCCGTGCCTACAGTGCCTAAAGGGAGCTACGCCCCTACCGGTAAGGCTGTATATCTAGTAATTGATTGAAATAAAGGTACATGTATAATTCTAACGCTCTGATGAGACTGTTTTAATGTTCAGGTTCATCTGAGTCTTCACTGTTTGCAGTTACAGCTCATTTGGACCCTGGACACATGATAGACGGAAATCAACGGGGTCATTGGAAAAGTGTTCTAAGTAATGACAGTTACATTGGTAACGCTGGTAACATTTCCCTAATGCAGTGGACTCACGATATCATATGAACATTCGAACATAGACCGTTTACCATTTCCTGGAACAAATTTTTCTTTTGAAAGCGCGTAGCAGCAGTTCTGCTGCTGCTACTGTGTTGTTTTATGGATCACACCACACTCTCGCTGTTCATGAAAAACACTACTTAAATACAGATGATTCCGAAGCTTTACAAAACATAAATGATTTCAACATAAATCTACCGGTTATTTGGGAGTCCCTTTCGAGTTCGAGTTATCAGATAGTGTGAGCCGTCCCGCCAGAAAACTAACATTGTGGACTAAGTATGCCGCGCAGGCTAACCCGAACATACACTGTTCGCCTCCTGTGGAATTTCTGTTTTTTTAGGAATCATGACTGTATATCTATACACACCTGAGACGGAATGTGTCGGCCCGGAATAGCCTGCGCGGATTGCGCAGGCGGATCTTGGTCGGTATAATACGCAGAGTCCATAATGTTGTTTTCCTCGCGGGACGGTTCAATTATCTGTCGTATTATCGATGACAGGTTCTTTAGTTAACACTTTCCCATATTCAACAAAGCTTCACAGCATAAGACTTAGAAAACATTAAGACAAACAATGGAAAATCTCTATAAATGAAGGTATAATTAAAGAACAGAATTGAACAGATTCTGGCAAAATGAGGAATTGCTCGTCTCAAACAATGTTTCTTTATGTCGCTTTGTTTTAAACAGTCGTCTGCAACTGCATCTCTATATGTGGAACAGGGGCGTAGCTTGGCAATAATCAATGTGTAGGCCGTCTCGTGAGAAAGTCAACATTGTGGAATCTGCGTAAAGTAGTCCTATCGACCCGTATCAGCCTAAGCATGCCACACAGGCGTACCCGGATATACACTTTTCGCCTCCTGTGGATTTTCTGTTTCAGGAATCACTACTCTATCTATCCCCTCTTAGACGGAATGTGTCGGCCGGATCAGTCTGCGCATATGTGTATCGCCGCAGCTGCATTTTTGGGTCATTTTTAGAAAAAATGTGTAGGCACGTGCCTACAGTGCCTCAAGGGAGCTACGCCCCTGTGGAAAAGCGTTACATGTAAGTCATTTCCCTGAAAGAAACGAATTTGACGACTTAGCTGAAGACGAATACAGCAATGTAGTTTTATAACAACTTTTAGAAACACTGAGAAATTGTTCAAAGTGAAAGCTACTTTTCTTCCTCTGGCATTCTGTGTTCCCGTATGTCCATTTTCCTGGATATAAATAAAGCGAGACAACTCCGATGTATATGTTTTAAGTGATCCCGTATATAAAATGTATGTGTATTTAGTCACCCACGCATCAGGCCGAGTATAATGTCAGTGTTTAGTAAAACTACGTGAAAAGCTCTCTCATTCGTACTACACATAAAAGAGGAAAACTACATAATTCAGCGAAATCTTTTTTTAATTAAAGGTTATTTATTTTACATCGATTGCAAAGCAAGCGTTCAACTTAAATAAATCACGCTCGTTGTCTGCTTCCGGAGACTTAACTCTTTCAGCGCCGAATTGTTTAAAGTAGACTCTTCCATGTTAAAAATCGGGTGTGTCCATTTCTCAATTTTTGAAAGTTTCCGACTATTTTGGTAAATAAAAGGCAAACAATGCTGATTTCAGGTGAGACAGATCGTTACGAGCTGACTCACCTGAAATCTGCATTGTTTGCAAAAACCTCCATATTGCCTGTGGCGCTGAAAGAGTAACAACCAGTTTTCGCTCCGTTTGTGTGGAAAATTCCAAAGGCAGAACCTGTTCATCACGGAATCGATCCCAGGTCCTTTGGTACGGGATGCCGACGCTTTACCGCTACATCATTGTTTTCTAAACGAAAAAGTTGAGTCCCGTACTACCATAAAACCACTTCAGCTTCGTAACCAGTGCTTGCACCCACGACTTCCGATAGTAATGAAGTGTCAGAAACATAATCATCATAATTAAAAATCATTGATAAAGCTCTCAAAATATTGTTTGGGAAAGTGCAGTTCGCACATACTTAACTTCTTTCATTTTCTAACAATAATATCTAGTTTGATACAGGACGAATATTTTTCCTCGAAAACAATTGTCCCATGCGAGACAACCTACTCTATTAATCGAGATTGTTCGATGACTTATTACCTCCCCTTAATATGTGATTCGCGGTGAACTGTCTATCATTTTTAATTCATATTGGTAAAGTGGGACTGCACTTCTAGCACTTTGTTAAAAGTTGCTTGTTAGACTATATTAGAGCTTGTGCATAGGAAAATGTACAAGTTGGATATTCTAAACCGTGTAGCTACAGATCAGCCTGTAAATATGGTCCATCACATCGGATCTACAGACGTCAACAGAAGCTTTAAAATGACTGATTAACGTAACATTTGAACAGTGTATATGTTAATCAGATTGATCTGGATCTATACTGTTCACTAAGCAAACGTGTACCTTTTCCCGTGGATTGGATGACTACACGTAGACTGTACTTTACATGTATACGTATTGTGAATGCTGTGGTGAGACTGTGTTGGTTCGCATACTCACCCAAATCGTCACCGATCGCACCGGACACGAGGCCGATAATAGTTAAACGCTTTATTGTTTACAGTTCAAATTGACAATGGTAAACGTTAGGAAACTAGTATTAAATTTTGATTGCACGCCGTTGTCAACATAATTTCAGTTCTATCACGTCGATTGTTCTTTTATTATTTACGATTCATTTGGAAACGAACCTGTACTACACTAGAAAATGTCCCTTGTCCATCCATGGCCACTCCACCATGACCGCGACCTGGGATATAACCCGGAACTTTAAATGTGATAAACAAGTCACAAGAGAATGGGTCTTATTATATCACCGGTTTCTTTGCAATGTATGAAAGGAAATGTAAGTTAAACGTGTGGGTCACATTAATAGCAGGCGGTTAGTTAAGACTCTGGCTAGACTTTGTGTTTACAAAAACGTCTCTATTTAAGCCTTCAGTTTTTCCACCGCCGACTCCGGGTGCAACGGACCAGGGTTCGATCCACAGTCAGGTCATATATAAGACAGTAACACTTTTGCAGTAATGGCTTCCTTCCTCGTCGCTCTGGTTGTGGTGATGAATTACGATCGATGTAGTTGTGTAAGATACATTGCAACAATAGAAATTTCAAAGTACAAAGAAAAAGCCGTAACTGAAATAGTGTTGAGAACGGCGAAAATATGTCAACCAGTCACCTGCATGAGTGCATAGTTCGAAGTTCCTAAATTCAAGCAAACACCTGCATGAGAACATAGTTCGAAGTTCCTAAATTCAAGCAAACACCTGCATGAGAACATAGTTCGAAGTTCCTAAATTCTAGCAAACACCTGCATAAGAACATAGTTCGAATTTCCTAAATTCAAGCATACACCTGCATAGGAATAGAGTTCGCATTGTCTGAATTCAACCAAACACCTGCATGAGAACATAGTTCGAATTTCCTAAAAAATCAGGCAAACACCTGCATGTGTACATAGTCAACCAAACACCTGCATGAGAACATAGTTCGAAGTTCCTAAATTCAAGCAAACACCTGCATGAGAACATAGTTCGAAGTTCCTAAATTCTAGCAAACACCTGCATAAGAACATAGTTCGAATTTCCTAAATTCAAGCATACACCTGCATAAGAATAGAGTTCGCATTGTCTGAATTCAACCAAACACCTGCATGAGAACATAGTTCGAATTTCCTAAAAAATCAGGCAAACACCTGCATGTGTACATAGTCAACCAAACACCTGCATAAGAACATAGTTCGAATTTCCTAAATACAAGCAAACACCTGTATGAGAACATAATTCGCATTTCCTAAATTCAACCAAACACATGCATGTGAACATAGTTCGGATTTCTTAATTACAACCAAACACCTGCATGAGAACATAGTTCGCATTTCCTAAATTCAGCCAAACTCACATGACTCAACTCATCTCATCCAAATGTAACGGCTACACCAAAACGAACGTAGTAGGACTAACACAGGCTTTTCGTATTGTTTTTATTGAGGTTATCCCAATTTTTAACATAATTTGAGTTATAACACGGCGACATTTCACTTATTCATGATTACAGGTTAATCAAACCAGTACTAGGCTAGGAAATATGCCTGTACCAAGGCCACTCCACCACCAACACCGCCCCGACGCAAACCACTCAGATCAAATCAAACTGATGAATTGCTCAATAATGAAACCCTTTTTTACCAAACCTGACCCTTTGTTTCGTGCGGTGAAATGGTTCAATGAGTACCACAGCATAGGGGTCAACCATAACCCACAGACGACAGACGACTGCAGCAGACGACTTTTGAAAATAATGTGGTTAAAAGAGAAATCGATCAAACCGAGAAATTTCTACTTTTGTAACACTAATTTCAACTCTATGTAATAATCAATCCTTCATCTATGGTGATTCCTCACATTATTTGTCTATATATTTTCATTTTCGTCTGCTGCAGTTGTGTTGTATGTGGGGAAAGGTTACTCTTTAAATGGTCAAAACTCACTTTAAGAACGTGAATTACGCACTTAATCAACCTTCACTTTAAAAGTCAAACAATAGCAGGCAACATTCTGATACGCCTCCTTTCATTCCGACCCGTCTCCAGCGTAGACTCACTGTCTGACCTCAACTTCTGGTCTCTGGTACTCGAACCCCGTCATACGAAAACCGACATTTGGACATGTTGAATTTAAACGTAATCACGGTCATTTCGGATACATGTGTAAAGTCGGTCCTGTGGTCTAAACGTTCTCATGTAGGTTCTATGATGGTGTAATCACTTAAGGACAATCATGAGATATGCTGATCAGACTGCGTCGATGTGCAGGCTAATCTGGATCTTCCATAGTCGATATTTCCCGATGATTAGGTTTCGGACGGAGTGTATCAATTAAGTACTTTGATTATTGAACGCAATTCCCGTTTGTCTATCTAACGCTATATATAAATCGGCTTCTGTCTAGTATTTAGGTGCATTTAACCCTTTTTCTCTTACAAGAAATCTGCAGCAGACGACTTTGAAAAGTTAAAACAAATTTGCAATTGTTTTAAAAAAATATATTTAAGTGAAAGGAACAGCACTTTATATAGTTGAATACATAGTGACAAATAATGTTCATTATTAGCAATTTCTTCTGTGTCATAATGTTTTCTAAAATCTCAAAAATGTGTCTGCTGAAGAGGTATCAGAAAGCATCTGTATGACGGAAAAGGGTTAATTCAATTAACAGTTCTAATAGTCTTGGAAACGTTTTGTGTTTCATTTACCACATGCTGTTTATCCACTTCACAGATCTACAAATAACTTTTTCTTATCGATGATTTAGTTGGTTGTTTTTTCATCTATGTAATGCTGCGATAACACATCGGTCTATGTATTGGTTACGAGCTCATGTTCAAAAACTTACTTCAGTGCAGGAATTTATTGGTTAATAGCCAATATCATCAAGTAGTCGTTCATGCAAAGGCAATGGCGTCTCATACACTAAGCAGTTCAGGCATATTAAGTACTGAAACATTCTACACGTAACTCATATTTGAACAAGTGCACGAGAAAATGTAAAAGTTGCCACATCTGAACAATAATCTCCACCTGCTGAGTATAATCAGAATCTTCGAACATTGACCGAATCTTCAAACATTGACCGAATCTTCAAACATTGACTGAATCTTCGAACATTGACTGAATCTTCGAACATTGACTAACTCTTCGAACATTGACTGAATCTTCGAACATTGACTGAATCTTCAAACATTGACTGAATCTACGAACATTGACTGAATCTACTAACATTGACTGAATCTACAAACATTGACTGAATCTTCGAACATTGACTAAATATACAAACATTGACTGAATATACGAACATTGACTGAATCTAAAAACATTGACTGAATCTACAAACATTAACTGAATATACGAACATTGACTGAATCTTCTAACATTGACTGAATCTTCGAACATTGACTGAATCTTCGAACATTGACTGAATATACGAACATTGACTGAATCTTCGAACATTGACAGAATCTACGAACATTGACTGAATATACGAACGTTGACTGAATCTAAAAACATTGACTGAATCTACAAACATTGACAGAATCTTCGAACAAGGTTGTGTCTGTGATTTGTGAACAATGTAAATATTGATCAGAGTGTGCAGATTGACTGGCTGATCTAGATATATACTGTTCACAAAAGCCAACTTGTATTTTGTCCTCATGAAATGGTTCATTGTATATGGTCATTACAGAGCACCACAGACACCCTCCTCCCATTGTTTGGTGTTTTACGCCGCTTTCAACAATTGTTCAGTTATATCACGGTGTTTCCCAGGTAAGTTACCAGTATTATTGGTCCATTTATCCCGACATCAGTCAGTCAGACGTAATACTAAATCCGCAACCCTGAGCGCCAAGGAGAGCATCAATTACTACCGCTTTTAAAGTATTTGGAATGACCCGGTCGGGCATCGAACCCCGCGACCTGCCGCACCCGAGGCTGACGTTCTACCACTACACTACCGAGGCGGACGTTCTACCACTACACTACCGAGGCGGACGTTCTACCACTACACTACCGAGTCGGACGTTCTACCACTACACTACCGAGGCGGACGTTCTACCACTACACTACCGAGGCGGACGTTCTACCACTACACTACCGAGGCGGTCCCCTCCACCCAAAGTGCGAGGGTGTACAGAGTGGACACAGACACACAACCATTCTAAATTACTTTACAAACTAAATCTGAAGAATATTCTAAATTCTAAAAGTGACACCATTTCTTGAAGGCTAATCAACACGGTAGCGACAATCATAATATGTGTTATCATATTTTATGAGCCGTCCCACGAGAAAACCAACAGTATGGCCTATGCGTAATGTATCGACCCAGATCAGCCTGCGCAAGCTAATCAGGGCCGACACATTCTATCTCAGGGGGATAGAGGTATAGAGTAATGATTCCTGAAACAGAAAATCCAGAGTGTCTGTCCGGGTTAGCCTGCACGGCATGCTTAGGCTGATCCGGGTCACTACTTTACGTAGAGTCCACACTGTTGGTTTTCCCGCGGGACGGCTCATATCAATATATCTGCGTAATGTATCGACCAGATCAGCCTGCGCTGTCCGCGCAGACTGATCCGGCCGACACATTCCGTCTAAGGGGGGGATAGATAGAGTAGTGATTCCTGAAACAGAAAATCCACAGGAGGCGAAAAGTGTCTATCCGGGTAAGTCTGCGCGCCATGCTTAGGCTGATCCGGGTCACTACTTTACGTAGAGTCCACAATGTTGGTTTTCTCGCGGGACGGCTCATGTGTAGATTGCAGGAGAGACAGCTCATATTTAGAATTAGAATGTCAACTGTAACGATAATTATTAGTTTCTTATTTCAGAGCATACATTTCTATTTAACCCTTTCCTTCGACGTTTTCACACTTTGTTGTAAAATAACTTAAATAAGGTATTGTACAATTTATCCTTTTGTTACACTATTTCTAACTACTCATATTCATTGAAAGGCTCCGTCGATTTAATTACCCAGTTACTGCTTCAGCGTTTTTTGCTGTATATCGAACATGATTAACCATCTAAATACAATCTAGAAACATACATTGCATCCCAGAAAGTGTAGCCGGAATGTCATTAATTAATTGAAAGGTTCGGGTTTCAAAGCAAACATGTCTCCTTAACCAGCTAATTAATATCTTGAATTGTATGTCATTGAATACAAAACTAAACATTAAAATAATAACTACTATGACATATTGCATTTTATGACAAATAAAGCACTCTACACATTAATTAAATATTCTACAATTTATAGACACACACTTGAGAGAACTCAATAGTTCGATCGATCTGTGATCCGTCCGGATTATTTCTCGATGTTTAACCCTTAGCCTGGTGTATTCGAGTACAAACCATTAACCGCAAAAAGACGTACTTTAGTGCATCGACAGCGGATGATTTTTTGAAGATATCGAATATATCGTATTACTCAAATATTCGTATAACTCAAATATATCGTATAACTCAAATATGTCGTATTACTCAAATATATTGTATAACTCAAATATATCGTATAGCTCAAATATATCGTATTACTAAAATATATCGTATAGCTCAAATATATCGTATAACTCAAATATATCGTATTACTCAAATATATTGTAACTCAAATATATTGTATAACTCAAATATATCGTATTACTCAAATATATCGTATACCTCGAATAATTATATAACTTAAATACATCGTTTAAGTCGAATATTGTATATTACTCAATATATTGTATACCTCGAATATATTGTATACCTCGAATATATTGTATAACTCGAATATATTGTATACCTCGAATATATTGTATAACTCGAATATAAATAAAATTCAAATATATTGTTTGCCTCAAATATATTATATATTCAAATATAAAACATAATTCGAATATATAGTATAACTCTTATATAAATGATAATTTGAATAAATTCTTTGCTTCGATTATATCTAAATACTCGAATATTCTTGGAACGGACCTTTCTTTGGTAAATATAAGCAGCAGCAGTTCCGATTGTTCACATCAGCTGTTTTCTCGATAGGATTGTATCCAAGGCTTGCCCTTCACAATAAAGACTGGTATACATTAATTAGGACGATGACAACAATACATAGTAACATATTGTGTAAATACAGCGATCGCTCGACCGCGTCGAAAACTCGAGGATATTGATATCAAGTGGTTGCTAATACGCTGACCTTTGTTGTTGGAAAGACTAACGACCTATATGTTCTGAGCAACAAACATCTAATTCCAGCACACTTTAACTAATTAAAGTAAATAACTGTCCCGAAATGAGCTTGTTGACTTGATTTATTTTGTTTTCCCAGTGTACTACTCACCAATTAAACGATTTTTTTTTTGGTAAACACACATTGCTTTTTAATAACAGTGATTAACCCCCTTATCCCGATGGTTTCCTACATCAGGCCTGTGATAATGGATGGGTTCTTACACGTCTTATTGCGTATACTGTAATCCAAAACTAATGGGTCAAAGGTCAAATGTCGGCAGAGATACGATATCACGAATGTACAGATACATCTGTGTCTGTATTATTAAAATAATAATGTTTAACCCTTTCCCTCATACGACAATTCTGCAGCACATTCTGCAGCAAATGAACGTATTTTGTCAAAAAATAGAAAATCTCCATAATTGAATGGATAACATATGACAAAAAGTGAAAAAACATTGTGGCAAAAGGAGAAATTGCACGTTTTGTGCAATTTCTTCTTTTGTCACTATGTTTTCAAAAAGCTGTCTGCTGCAGAGGCGTCAAAAAGCGTGTATATGAGGGAAAGGGTTAAAGCAGTGTAAAGCATAAACTGTAACACGTCCTGCATACTGGAACAGGTTAAAACTATGATATGAGCCAATATTTAATTTCGCTCAAATCTGGTTGCTTAAAATTTTGAAAATGTTCTCTGTATTTATCTATGTTTTGTCATTTTAAATGGTTATGCTATGTATGTGGAAGCTTGTCTTTCTTAAATGCACCCTTATTTCATCCAAATTTTATTTTTATTTTCGGCAGAAAGCCACTGGTGCCTGTAGCATGTCCTTCCAGTAACTAATATGTAATTAGCATATAATGCCATATTATTTCATTAAAGATGAAACTTTTTGGTTCATCATCAACAATGTATAAATAACTCATTCATACTGCTCAATTTTTTTCTTTTCATACGAACAGATTTTCCCTTTACAAAATGTTATACAGTTAACTCGTAAAGTGGTCAATACTTTGCATACTAAAATACCTGTATATTTCACATTTTGTTTCAGCCTGTATCTTTATTGTTGTTTATACTTGTGAATGTATTAGTTTTATCCATATATGCATTAGTTCTGTTTTCACTACTTGTGAGTTAGTCAAAATGACCTAATATATGCATTGTTACACTAAGGACATGTTTGTTATTGGAAGGACAGAACTGTGTTACAGAAAGGAAAAAACTGACACATATGGTTAAGTTTTCATTTTATTTATAACTGTAAACATTCAAACAAATAACTATTCATTTTCAAATTGCATCAGTAATACAGCAAGTTGACAAGTTTGCAGTAAATATTTCCGAAATAATAAACTATTATCTATGTTATTGGAAGGACCCACTTTGTTACTGGATGGAACAAACTGTCACATAAAGCAATATTATCATACATGTTTAACCCTAACATCTGCAAACAAGTAACCAAACCTGTAGGGAAAACATCAATAAAACTGCTTGAAAAATACAGATATTATTTAAATGATTGTTATAAGATAAAACACACACACATTGACTATGTTATTGGAAGGACAAACCATATCATTTGATAGGAAAACATAAATCAAGTGATACATAGGATGTTATAAATGCTTCATATGAAAAAATTGACTAGATTTTAAGGTGCACATTTGTGAATTAAATGAGAGACCAACACTATTGAGTCCTTTACCATGGAATAAATTAGTTATGTCTAAAGCACAAATATGTTGCAGTTACTGTAAGGACTTACTTGCTTTATAATTATGCAGCAAATATACATGTTTATTTTAATGTGGTCAGCTGAAATATATATAAATGTACTATGACCAAACTAATAATGGTAATCAATCTAAGAGTTAACCCTTTCCCTCATATAGACGCTTTCTGACGCCTCTGCAGCAATTTCTACTTTTGCCACAATATTTTCCACTTTCAGTCATAGGTTATCCATTTAATTATAAAGATTTTCTGTTTGTTGACAAAACATGTCCAAAGTCGTCTGCTGCAGAATTGTCGTATGTGGGAGAGGGTTAACCCTATTTCCCATCAATTGGATTTTGAGGTCTGCAGAATATGAAAATATGTCATTTGAAAACAGTGACAAAAGGAGAAATTGCTCATAATGAGCAAGTTCTCCATTTGCAACAATGTACTGGACTCAATTTATTGTTCTAAAAGTCTTTTAAAAAGGGTATTCTCTACTTTTGCCCTCATGTTTTCAAATTGATTTGCTGCATACTTGTTTCATGAGGGAGGGAGAGGATTAAAAAGTAATTATCAAAACTGCATCTGCAATGGCGCTTTTCAATTTTCCAACATACAACACATCTTCTTTGAAAACATCATGTCTAATTTTATTCCTGTTAAGCAATTTTAAGCGTCTCCTGCTTCAAAACCCTCTGGCAAAGAAAGTTGGTATAACTGGGCATTTAATTACAGAATAAAAAACATTGTGATTAAAGGCGAAATGGCTCATTTCATCTATTCCCACAATTTGTTCTACAATCGTCATGTTTTGTTCTTGCTGTAATGTGTACCTGGTCCTCCAGGGAGTTAAGCAATCGCGGGTCACCCATCATGCACTAACCGCGATGTACGATGCTTAACTTTGTTAAAAAGCCTATTACTCTACTAACTTCGCTATAAAACCCGGCTTCCACGGCAAGGCAGTTTGTACCCATACCCCATTCGCATTACACTGTTAACAAATTACATCAAATATATTGCTTTAAATTTGGTTCATTTTATTGGAATGACGTAATATATAAGAAATTGTGTTTGTTTATTTCTTGCAATGATGTAATGGCACTAAAAGGGCCGTTTGATGTATTGCCCCTCATTATATTTACATCATCATATTCACTTGCAATCTAGGAGTGCATGCTCAAAATTGTCCTATTCTTGGTCTATTCTTCTGTGTATCTTCTGTCCAATTCCCACTCTGTGAGATCTTCTCATCTTCTTTGTCTATATAACCATTTTTCTTATCTGTGTCACCCTTTTCTGACCCTTTAGTGCTTTACGAATGCTTGATTATGCGTACATTTGCCAAATGCCCATACTGGACTTATTCTCTGTCAGTGACAGGATTTCTATCCTATATATTTCTTGTACAATCTTTTGGTTAAAGTCAATTCCACATTCATGTCTGTATCATTCTTTACTATTCTGCAGATACTTTAGTCTCTTTTCGAGATCTGTGTCTCGTCTAACACTAAAATTGTCTTTGTCTTTCCGCGTTTGACTTTGTCTGATAAATTAAGACCATCTTTTGAACTTGTGACAAGTAACAAGTTTTAGCCATCATTGGTCATTTCAGAAATTAAAAAGAAAAACACATTAATACAATCCTTTTATTTTAAGGCAATTTGTATATTTACTTAACCGTTTTCCTGATAACTATTTTAAAGAGTTATTTGATTCAATAAAGATTGACAAAAACTGTTATTTCTTGAAGGAACTGTTAAACTAGGTTGAAAACATTGTGAGAAAAGGGTAAACTTCATATGAGCAATTTCTCCTTTTATCACATGATTATTATGTGGTCTGCATCAGGGAAAGGGATGAAACCAATGTACTTGAATTCAATGAACCAGACATTATTTAACCTCTTCTTTGAAGGCAGTTCTAAGCGGCGTCTGCTAAAAAATAAAAAGTCTGGAACAAAAGTTGTCATAGCTTGACTATTGGATGTACAATTTTGATACGGAGTTGAATGCACTCTGAGAAAAGATAAAAATGCTCATAGTGAGATATTTCCCCCTTTTTCACATTGTTTTCAAAATGTATCTGTGGCAAGATTTCGTCTTAATATGCGAAGTGGTAATAAAATGTCCTTTCAATAACATACTGCAAATCCTTCCAATAACGAAAATTTGAGATTAAGTAATAAGTATATAAACATCAGAAGGTTTTCCCTTTTTATCTTTAATCTATAACTGTACATCTATGTGAACTATTTGTATACGTTTTAAGAAATAATTCTAAACAATGATCATTGAAGGTAAGATTTGGCTTTATTTTCTCCTTGCAATAACGATTTTCGTACTTGCAATAACAAAAGAGGTTGCTATTTAAAGGACCGTTATTGGAAGGACCCACACATGTGTTTTAATCAATTTGTCAACTAACAATAATAAAAGGGAAACAACTATAAGCATAGTGAATCAGGAAGGGTTGACATTTTCTAACTGTAGCATAATACAAATATTTCTTGCTGGCCAGTGGTATGCTTGCAAAAGTGTTACATAAAGAACAACTTTTAAAATTATGCCATCAGTTACTCACCAACTTCTTCAAATATTTCCCTCCACACAATATTCATCGTCATGAATCACCCTGACCGCCATCTTTGAAATATTGTACCTTCATTTGAAGAGTCACTTGTTGGTAAATAACCCAAAGGATATGTTCTACACACGCTAGTGTTATTTAAAGGACAAAATAATACGGAATCTAGGGACAGACTTCAAACATATATTTTTTTTAGCTAATGCTGATAATTTCAGTCATAATGGATTGTAAAACGCTTTATAACATGTGGTAAATAGCTTTGAAGAAGATATTTTACCTCGGACTAGTTCATACATTTAATAATAAAGTCTTGAATGCAAAATTTCAATTTGGGGACAAGCAAAAATACATATTTTTTTGGTATTACAACAGGTCAAATGCATATTTTTTCTCTGTATATGATTAGTAAAACTTGTTTATTTTATAAGATTCAATGCTAATGACATATTCCTGTTTAAGTTTTTACTAAATATATTGCGGTTTTTGAGAAAAATGCCAAGGACAGCTTTTCGGGCCAAATTTGATATTGGCTCATATATATATATAAAACATACAAACATAACTTCTCTTATACAGCACCTTTACTATGCTACGTTATTTGTTTTATTTTATTCGAGGCCGTGTACAACAATAAGGGTATGTTACGTTAGGTTGTGTTATTTTTCCTGCATACTGTAAATTGTTTTAAATATGAATGAACCCTGATGTACGTTTACCATTATAATTGCATTTGCAGGGACATTACCCCGTAACGTGTTACAAACTATATTCGATCACAATCGTGGCACTTCTACCGTTACAATTGCATTTGTAGAGACATTACCCTGTAACGTGTTACAGATTATATTTGATCACAGCCGTGGTACTTCTACCGTTACAATTGCATTTGTAGGGACATTACCCTGTAACGTGTTACAGACTATATTCGATCACAACCGTGGCACTTCTACAATTACAATTGCATTTGTAGGGACATTACCTTGTAGCGTTTAATAGACTATATTTGATCACAACCTTGGCACTTCTACCGTTACAATTGCATTTGTAGGGACATTACCCTGTAACGTTTTGCAGACTTTTTCGATCACAATCGCGGTACGTCTACCGTTACAATTGCAGGGACATTACTATGTAACGTTTAACAGACTATATTCGATCACAACCGTGGCACTTATACCGTTACAATTGCATATTCAGGGACATTACCCTGTAACGTTTAACAGACAATATTCGATCACAACCGTGGTACGTGTACCGTTACAATTGCATTTGCAGGGACATTACCCCATAACGTGTTACAGACAATATTCGATCACAACCGTGGCACTTCTATCGTTACAATTGCATTTGTAGGGACATTACCCTGTAACGTGTTACAGACTATATTCGATCACAACCGTGGCACTTCTACCGTTACAATTGCATTTGTAGGGACATTACCCCGTAACGTGTTACAGACTATATTCGATCACAACCGTGGCACGTCTACCGTTACAATTGCATTTGTAGGGACATTACCCTGTAACGTTTTACAGACTATATTCGATCACAACCGTGGCACTTCTACCGTTACAATTGCATTTGTAGGGACATTACCCTGTAACGTTTAACAGACTATATTCGATCACAAACGTGGCACGTCTACCGTTACAATTGCATTTGTAGGGACATTACCCTGTAACGTGTTACAGACTATATTCGATCACAATCGTGGCACTGCTACCGTTACAAGTGCATTTGTAGGGACATTACCCTGTAACGTGTTACAGACTATATTCGATCACAACCGTGGTACGTCTACCGTTACAATTGCATTTGTAGGGACATTACCCTGTAACGTGTTACAGACTATATTCGATCACAACCGTGGCACTTCTACCGTTACCATTGCATTTGTAGGGACATTACCCCATAAAGTGTTACAGACTATATTCGATCACAACCGTGGCACTTCTACCGTTACAATTGAATTTGTAGGGACATTACCCCGTAACGTTTTACAGACTATATTCGATCACAACCGTGGTACGTCTACCGTTACAAGTGCATTTGCAGGGATATTACCCCATAACGTGTTACAGACTATATTCGATCACAACCGTGGCACTTCTACCGTTACAATTGCATGTGCAGGGACATTACTATGTAACGTTTAACAGACTATATTCGATCACAACCGTGGCACTTTTACCGTTACAATTGCATGTGCAGGGACATTACCCTGTAACGTTTAACAGACAATATTCGATCACAACCGTGGTACGTCTACCGTTACAATTGCATTTGCCGGGACATTACCCCATAACGTGTTACAGACTATATTCGATCACAACCGTGGTACGTATACAATTACAATTGCATTTGCAGGGACATTACCCCATAACGTTTAACAGACAATATTCGATCACAACCGTGGTACGTCTACCGTTACAATTGCATTTGTAGGGACTTTACCCCATACCGTGTTACAGACTATATTCGGTCTGAACCGTGTCACTTCTACCGTTACAATTGCATTTGTAGGGACATTACCCCGTAACGTGTTACATACTATATTCAATCACAACCGTGGCACTTCTACCGTTACAATTGCATTTGTAGGGACATTACCCAGTAACGTGTTACAGACTATATTCGATCACAACCGTGGCACATCTACCGTTACAATTGCATTTGTAGGGACATTACCCCGTAACGTGTTACATACTATATTCGATCACAACCGTGGCACTTCTACCGTTACAATTGCATTTGTAGGGACATTACCCCGTAACGTGTTACAGACTATATTCGATCACAACCGTGGCACTTCTATCGTTACAATTGCATTTGTAGGGACATTACCCTGTAACGTGTTACAGACTATATTCGATCACAACCGTGGCACTTCTACAATTACAATTGCATTTGTAGGGACATTACCCTGTAACGTGTTACAGACTATATTCGATCACAACCGTGGTACGTCTACCGTTACAATTGCATTTGTAGGGACATTACCCTGTAACGTGTTACATACTATATTTGATCACAACCGTGGCACTTCTACCGTTACAATTGCATTTGTAGGGACATTACCCCGTAACGTGTTACATACTATATTCGATCACAACCGTGGCACGTCTACCGTTACAATTGCATTTGTAGGGACATTACCCCGTAACGTTTTACAGACTATATTCGATCACAACCGTGGCACTTCTACCGTTACAATTGCATTTGTAGGGACATTACCCCGTAACGTGTTACAGACTATATTCGGTCACAGCCGTGGCACTTCTACCGTTACAATTGCATTTTCAGGGACATTACCACGTAACGTGTTACAGACTATATTCGATCACAAGTGTGGTACATCTACCGTTACAATTGCATTTGTAGGGACATTACCCTGTAACGTTTTACAGACTATATTCGATCACAACCGTGGTTCGTCTACCATTTCAATTGCATTTGTAGGGACATAACCCTGTACCGTTTAACAGACTATATTTGATCACAAGCGTTGTACGTCTACCGTTACAATTGCATGTGCAGGGACATTACCCTGTAACGTTTTACAGACTATATTCGATCACAACCGTGGTACTTCTACCGTTACAATTGCATTTGTAGGGACATTACCCCATAACGTGTTACAGACTATATTCGATCACAACCGTGGTACTTCTACCGTTACAATTGCATGTGCAGGGACATTACCCTGTAACGTTTAACAGACTATATTCGATCACAACCATGGTACGTCTACCATTACAATTGCATTTGTAGGGACATTACCCTGCAACGTTTAACATACTTTATTCGGTCACAACCGTGGTGTAGTGATAGAGAACCAGTCTCGGTGCCGGTCATACAAACAACTTTAAAAGTGGTAATTATAGCTTTCTCCCCGTGACGCTCAGATGTATGGGGCGGACAAATGAACAAGTAGTACTGGTAACTTACACAGTAAATGCCGGCATCTAACTGCTTGTGTTTAAAAGAGTCGAAACCCATCATACAAACAGAAAAACAAACAGTCCATATTCGACTGCCAGATCTCTAAATAAGCTATCTTAATTCTGATTGAGATTCAGCTGAATAAGTGTATATTATGTATTATGACAAAAATATGTTACAGCTAACGTCTATGTATTTTGTCCTGTCATGTCTCTGTAATTGGTCCTTTCGTGTATATACATCTTGCTCTGGTGTCTACAATTTTGATATTTCGCGTCTATATAATTATTTTTTTGGAATTTCATGTCAATACATTTTGGACTTTCTTGTATATATAATTTGGCTTACATGTCTATCAATATACATTTTCGTATGTGTTGTCTATAATGTTTTACTTTTGCCGATCGTGTCAATATTTGTCTATATATTTGACATTCGTGCTTATACATTTTGTTCTTTCCTGTCTCTATATTTGTGCATTTCTTGTGTATAAATGTATGTCTATATAAAGTTGGCTTTCATGTCTTAATATTTTGACCTTTTATGTCATTAGATATTAGACCTTTCGTGTCTATAACTTTTGACCTTGCACTTGAATATGTTTTGCTATTTCACGTCTATTTACATATTATGCTATAAACGGTGACGTTTTATGTTCATATACTGTAGCCTCTCCTGTCTATTTAGTTTGACCTTACATGTCAATACACGTTTGCCTTTCGTATATATTGGAGTGTAAATTCATGTCGACCCATACCTATTTGTGTGATTGTTTAAATTATTTACGCCGCCGATGGGTTTTTTAATCGTATCTCTTTGTTTCTTGAGTAAGTAACGACACAATGTTAGTTATATGTTTACAAAAGGCACAAAACATAATTTAGATAAACGATGCAATTCTAACCTGGACAATACATGCGATGTTTATCACGTGAAGTTCATCTGGTGTCGTGCCGTGACGTTTATAACGTAAGTGTCATCTAGATTGAATTCTTTGCTCGATAAATATTTTCTTTCTTTTTTAAAGCCATTCGAAGAAAATATCAACAACTTAAAAGCTTGAAGTCATTTTCTGGTACTGATTGGATGAGACAATGGGGAAAACAGATACACTTCTCATTAGTTATTAGTTGTCCTCTTTTGCAGATGCTTCCCGAAAGCGTTTCATGCAAGGCACTGCAAATCATTTAAGGAGAATGGCTTTCTATAATTGAACTACGAGGAGTGATAGTAATAGGACTTTCTCAGTAACTTATGTATTAGTTGATATACATTGAGGTAAGCCAAACCATAGGTTATATTTTCTTTTGCTCTACATCAAGGCGACTTAAAATTTTTAATTTTGCATTTGTGTTTGTTATAAATCGTTGTCATGGACATGAGTTCATGTACAGACGGGTCACAGCTTAGTTTTACAAGAAAGTACCAGTTTAAACACTGTGTATATTTCAAATATATACCAGATACCTAAATAGAAATGTATATATATGTCTCTGTATATACCAACAGATGATAAAGAAAATGAGCATGATATTATGTTCGAATTACAAAAGTTCAATGTTTATATTCCATCATTACCATCATAATCAAAGTTGCTTAGCGACGTGCAAGAATGTCACGTACAAAATGACGTCAAATTAAAAATTTAAAACCTGCTATTATTATATATGTAGTAAATTTATATCGCAACGAAAATAAAAACCAAAATAATATTTGTAAATGATAATTCGGTGGAGTCCACCAGGAGCCATACAGTCACTAGCGATGTATACATACCCTTGTTGTGTTCATGGTTGGAGAAGAAAGATAAGTGTGAAACTTAAGTCAATAACAAGAGAGCCAGTTCTGATGTAGACAGGAACAGTGCCATGGTCGTTTTGCACCATAAAAGTTGGCATTTGCTATATACCATATGTTACGCATGCATTTCGATGAACAGTGGTTTTGGAACGTCTTTAAACAATGACTTCTGGGGAAGTTGATTCAAAATGTGTGTTGATGTAATTATTATTAAAAGATTTATTCACATTTTCAAACCTTAAACTTATTTTTCAACCATTTTTCAAATAGTTGTCATGTACGTAAGTGAATGTTGACTTTTGTTAAACAAGTTTAATTTGTGTTGAAATTATTAAAAAAGTCCTATTACATCTGGATCACCCCTCGTATCTGTTGAAGACAGTCTTGCAATGGTCGATCGTATCATAGGTCCCATGTTCGAATTCCGTGATAATAATAGCTCTGGGATTAGTCCACACAATCGGCGCGAGTAATGGTTAAGTCTGGTTTAGCATTTACAAATAATACTTTGGTTTTTGCTTTCGTTGCGATACAAATATACTACATAGCCATTTTTAAATGACGTCATTTTGTACGTGACATTCGTGCATGTTGCTAAGCAACTTTAATTATGATGGTAATGATGGAATATCAACATTGAACTTTTGTAATTCGAACATAATATCATGCTCATTTTCTTTATCATCTGTTGGTATATACAGAGACATATATATACATTGCTATTTAGGTATCTGGTATATATTTGAAATATACACAGTTTAAACTGGTACTTTCTTGTAAAACTAAGCTGTGACCCGTCTTTACATGAACTCATGTCCATGACAACGATTTATAACAATAAAAAATGCATCGAGTTGAATTAATACAAGTTGGTGGCTTGTTTCACGATCCTAGTCAAATAGAAACTTATGACAACATATCCATTGAAGACATTTCCTTTTTCACATTGAGAGGGCAGCATCACAGAAATAGAATCATGTTTTAACGAAGTTTCCTTTAATCGAATAAATGTCAAAAGAGGCAAATAATCTCGAACATTAGGCAGAGGTGAAGGTGCTAAAAGCTGTAATTCTATAATTAGGTTTCCAAATGAATGCCTTCAAATGACAGAAATTCGATATGATACAGATATAAATGTTTGTGTTCATTAATGCGTTAACATTCATATAATTGACCTGTCTTCAGTAACGAAAATACCGAGGAAAAAACAACGGGAAAATTAACTTGTTCATACATGTATTTATAAATCAATAAAGGGACATTGGTTTGCTAAAACAATGGAATATAAGATCAAATACAAGATTAAAACGAAAATGGGAGTATGTGCATAACTTCGCAATGTGGTTGGGGAAAAAAAGGCTGTTGATGGATTGATATATTGAAGTCACACCACGCCGTTGTATAATTCATAATTAGTACTCAAGGTTGGTTTACCACGAAACCGGTAGATAACTGTCCTCGAATTACTGAGCGCCAAGGTGGACAACCGTCATTACCACTTAACCCTTTCCCTCATACGACAATTCTGCAGCAGACGACTTTGAACATATTTTGTTAAAAAATAGAAAATCTCTATAATTGAATGGATAACCTACATGTATGACTAAAAGTGGAAAACATTGTGTCAAAAGGAGAAATTGCTCGTTTTGAGCAATTTCTTCTTTTGTCACTATGTTTTCAAAAAGCCGTCTGCTTCAGAGGCGTTTACCCTTTCCCTCATACGGCAATTCTGCAGCAGACGACTTTGAACATATTTGTTAAAAAATAGAAAATCTCTATAATTGCATGGATAACCTATGACTAAAAGTGGAAAACATTGTGTCAAAAGGAGAAATTGCTCGTTTTGAGCAATTTCTTCTTTTGTCACTATGTTTTCAAAAAGCCGTCTGCTTCAGAGGCGTTTAACCTTTCCCTCATACGGCAATTCTTCAGCAGACGACTTTGAACATATTTTGTTAAAAAATAGAAAATCTTTATAATTGAATGGATAACCTATGACTAAAAGTGGAAAACATTGTGTCAAAAGGAGAAATTGCTCGTTTTGAGCAATTTCTTCTTTTGTCACTATGTTTTCAAAAAGCCGTCTGCTGCAGAGGCGTCAGAAAGCGTCTATATGAGGGAAAGGGTTAAACAGTCTCTCGGGTCACCCGACCCGGGATTAAACCCGGCTATGGCAATCATGACGAGGGGCGCTTTTACAATAACATTATAAACCAAACGAAGTTGCTATAACTTATCATTATGAACATATTACACATGTTTAGACCGATTTTCGGATAAATTAAAGATGTGTTTACCGTAATCCTTTCTTAAATACTGACGCTCTTTGACGCCTCTGCAGTAGACACATTTTGAAAACATTGTGGAAAAAGAGGAAATTGGTCTTACTGAGCAATTTCTACTTTTGTCACAATGTTTACAACTTCATTAAACGGTTCAACTTTTCATTTACAGAGATCAACCGTATTTTTGAAAACATTTCGAAGGCATCTGCTGCTAACTCATTGTATGTTGGAAAGGGTTACACAATTAACTAGTCACATTATGACGACTTAAATATAGTGAATACTTCGGGTTTTCCATACCAGTACACCACACATCATAATTTCCAAGCAACTGGCTGCTTTTTCACAACAGCCCATTGGTGAAAGACGAATGACGCATGTCACAGTCACTTTTGTCAGACGTCAGAAAGAATGTTGGCCGAGCTGGAATGTTTTCGAAGATCGTCTTCTGCATATGCACTTAAATGTGTCTGCACGTCGTAAACTATTTATTAGTGTTTTAATACGATTGCAATTGAACCCTTGGCAGATAGGAAGGTAAAACAATGTGTCATTTGGTTTGAGTAATAATGTTTGTGTACTACTGCCTGACTCGTTTCCTGGAAGAAGACACAAGCCTGACTCGTTTCCTGGAAGAAGACACAATCTACAATTGCTTGTACAAGATACACGATACGGGATATATAATTCGTATTTAATGTAAGTTAGGCCACTGGCATAAACTTCAGAATAATGTATACGTCTACCCAACAAAGAGTGATGACATATATTATAACACGGATATATTAAAGTTGAATTATCATTAGGATTGTGAAAGAGCTTCCGTCTTATTTGAACGTACGCTGAAGGAACATTGCCTTTGTTTTTGATATTTTATTTTGATCTTTTCATTTTATCTAGATTCTTATTGTTAATCCAGGACGATATATTAACTCATCAGAGCTCTAGATAAGGTGAGTATATCACACTTTAACACTATGTTATAGGCACTAACAAAAAAAATCGTCTAAATAAGACAATTATTTCTAGTACCCACAACATAGGATTTATAAGCGAGATATACTTGTGAAAAGATCGGTTAACTCCTCCTTCACCAATGTAAATCTTTTTATCAAGACATAAAGAACTTGTCAATTTTTGTAGCGCCCATTTCGTTCTCAGGTGAGCTATTAAAGTCACATTTATTACGTTCCTACTTGCATACATGTACGCATGCATATACAACACAAATTTGTAGCGGACGACATTCGAAAACATTGTGGCAAACGGAAGAATTGCTCATACTAGGAAATTTCTCCATTTGCCACAATGCTTTCGACTCTTTTAACTATATCTTTATTCAGTTTTTAGAGATATTATAAATGTTTTCCTATATTTGTTCACATGTTGCAGCATGTGGGAATAGGTTAACTCTTTCAGCGCCACAGGCAATATTGAGGTTTTTGCAAACAATGCAGATTCAGGTGAGTCAGCTTGTAACGAACTGTCTCACCTGAAATCAGCATTGTTTGCCTTTTAGTTACCAAAATAGTCCAAAACTTTCACAAATTGAGAAATGGACACACATGATTTTGAACATGGAAGAGTCTACTTTAAACAATTCGGCGCTGAAAGAGTAAATTGATGATCACGCATTAAACTAGTTCTCTCCCAAATTGCATCCATTCTTCCCCTTTATATGGCTGGATATAAGTGTGCATTTTATTGCAGTATGTGAAACGCATGTATTCGTCCTCTCTTAAATGTCTGGTTATAATTGCGTGTTTTATGGCATTATCTGGAAGGCTAATTGCCACAGCCATATACGCAATGCATCCCAGACGTTTACGACACTTTTATACCTCTTCTCATATTTCAATTCTCTACAAATTAGTGTTCAACTGCCTAGCGAACTATCTTTGCTATTAAAAGCAAGGAAAGGCGTGACACAAAACGTCAGCAGTTTTGCCACTCACAAAAGTGCCTGTGTTTATACACTAAAGGGACGTTAACTCTCTCGCTGCCACTGGTACATAAATGCTTTTACTAACAATGTAGATTCAGGTGAGCGAGCTCGTATCGAGCTGTCTCTCCTTGCATATGCAAAGTTTGCCATTTAGACATTAAAAGTTTCCAAAATATGCTGGAAGAAAAATGTAATGGTCCAATTGTCATCATGGAAATGTGAACTTTGTAAATTCGGCAGTGGAATAGTAAAACAAATACACGCAACGTTGCATCTCACAAACGTGTTTTGGTTATTACATTATAGGGAAATTATACAAATGTCTGAAACAATGCCTCACACAAAATGTGTGTTTATTAGTTCGTTAAAGGGACGTTATACAAACACATGCCACGTTGTAACTCACATCATTTGTCTTGGTTAAAACATTAAAGGTACGTGACACAACTAAGTATAACGTTAAAGGGACATAATACACATTTCTGAATCATTGCAACTTAAAAAATGTATCCTAGTTAGAAAAGTAATGGTGCTTTATATATATATCTGCACCAGTGCTGCTCACGAAATGTGATTTTGATAATACTGTCCTACAGTGTGTTAATATTCACACCTGGTGCAGAGGTAGAGCGTCGGCCTCTTGTATCAAAGGTCCCTGGTTCGAGTCCCGTGATGAGCGGGTCCTGACTTTGGGATTTTTCCACACAAACGCCGCGAGTACTGGTTAAGTTTCCAGGAAGCAGACATCGAGCGTGATTAATATAAGCTGAAAGCTTGCTTCACAATCGATATAAAATAAATAAGTTTAAACTAATAGTCACACCTGTTAAGCAGCCACTAAACGATTAACCAAAAAACAACATTTACTTCTTGCTTTTAATTATTTAAATCAGCCACTTGTGTACAGACACGATACTTTTGACTCTATCTACTCTTGGTGGCTGATTAAGACATGTTTGCCTGTATTTTAAAGTGACGCTAGGCACATATCTTCATCGTCGTCACTGACAGAGGGTGCATTTATTAACCCTTTCCCTCATACGACAATTATGCAGCAGACGACTTTGAACATATTTTGTCAAATAATGGAAAATCTCTATAATTGAATGGATAACCTATGACTAAAAGTGGAAAACATTGTGACAAAAGGAGAAATTGCACGTTTTGTGCAATTTCCTCTTTTGTTACTATGTTTTCAAAAAGTCGTCTGCTGCAGAGGCGTCAGAAAGCGTCTATATGAGGGAAAGGGTTAAAGGGCCTTTCACACGATGTACAGCCTGAAAACTAAGTGTGCTGAAGTACTATGAATAGTCGTAAAAGTAATCATATCTGCAAAACACTCTGTTTCAAAAAGAAACAAATGCTTTGTATTTTTAATTAGTGCCTTAATCATGTAAATTAAACTAGCTGTCTGCCTAGTACACTAACCCGGAAAGTTTATCATTTATTATTTTAAGCTGTACACAATTAACAACTAGCATGCATGCATACACTATTTATCCATTTCTCTCAAACAACACGTATAAAATAGGCGACCAAGAAAACATTTATGCAATTTAACGAACAGACTCTACAAATAAATGTGTAATCATTGTATAGCGTTGAAGATATTTACAAAGCGAGCATTTGCATATGCTTTCAAAAGAAGTCGGCTGCTGATATGTCAAAATGAGTCTGTAATTGGGAAGGTATTAAGTTGGGTTGAAATTGGTATTGTTTGGTAAATGCTAAGGATGTTCTTCATTTGAGAATGTGTGAGACAGGCACTTACAGCAAGGCATCTTTAAGAACGCGCAATCAGGGAAGAATCACCATTGAAACACTAACTACCGTTCAAATTGAGATAGTGATCACTGGCCAATGAACACCTATGCAATTCAATCAAAAGCGATTGTAATTTCGAAAGCACTACATGTCAATTTCCGTATGGTGTGCTTTGCCTCAATTATTGTTCTTGTTAAAACTAGCAATTTCTCATTATCACAGAACGTGTTCAACTCTTAAGAAGCAGTATACTTGTCAATTGGCATATTATACAATAGCACGGACAGGTTAGCCCATTCGCAATTGACCATTGGCCATTGGCATTGCAAGAAACAACGAAAACATCAGTTTGTTATGATATCCAAATGTACAACTAAGAGTGTTCGACGTTCATGTTTAAACACTCAACAGTGGACTCGTTCATCCGAATATCTTTGTTTGTTTGATTTATATTCATTAAACGCAACTTTCCGTGTCAAATACCGTACCCACACGGTAGAAAGCCAATGATACCATTTCGAGGGCTTGACGTGAAACGGTTGTAACTCAAATTGGTATTTTTTTAACAAGGTTAATCACCTCGCCATAAAGTGTTCAAAAGCGTTAAATCATTTTTTCTTGGTAAACAATGGAAATTTAGGTGCCATTGCTCGTTCTGAGCAATGGCACCTAAATTTTCATTGTTTACAAAGGGGTCAAAATTGCCCCTAAACAAGGGTTTTCAAAATAGGTTTTTAGTTACAACCGTCTCACGCCAAGCCCTCGAATTGTATAGCCCTTCATATAATCCCACCCTGACCGGATTCCCAGACTGTGGATTATCATACCACCACCTCCCTAAGAAGGTATAACTTAGTCGTCTTGCAGTGGACAACACAATGATTATGTTCTCTATAGCACGCAGTTCAGGGTATATAATTATATGTGTTAACTGCAGTGTTCGCTTTAAACACGTTAACCCTTTCCCGTAGGCGACACATCAGAAAAGCATACTTTCTATCTATGAAGATATATTTTTAA
This sequence comes from Serripes groenlandicus, assembly GCA_031761405.1. Classification (NCBI taxonomy): domain Eukaryota; kingdom Metazoa; phylum Mollusca; class Bivalvia; order Cardiida; family Cardiidae; genus Serripes; species Serripes groenlandicus. The sequence continues at coordinate 727,207 of JASEVX010000071.1, forward strand.
AGGCTTTCTATGAGCGATATCTTCTTTTTCTACAATAATTTCAAAATCATTTGTTTGAAAATTAGTCAAAATTAGTTTTTTGTGTTTAAAAAGGTAAACAGGTGTTGCGTATCGGAATGCAATGTATAGTTAGTTATCTACTCTATAATTATTTTCATAATTATATTCGTGCAGTTATTGAATCGTTTTGCAGGCTTTCACCGTGCCACTCAAAAACGACCTGTTTGACTCTGCAATCAGGAAAACCTAGAGAGGCCTGTTCCGCCGCAATTACCTTATTTACCAGTCAGAAATTAATACCTTTCACAGCAAAATTTCGCAGTAAATATTCCGTTGTGAAACTGAAACACTTCATTTTGGTATTACTTGATGTTTTGCAATATTCTAATATCTAAGATGAAAACAATGCACATTTCATGTGAGGTAACTCTTTTTGTACACGCCTTAAAATGCCTTTGACGGTGAAATCCTTGACAGCAGAGAGTTTTAGAATACAATTTAGCTGCCTTACTCAATCCTTTTTGTTAAGTTAACATCATAAACAAAATTTCTAATAACAGTGTATGTAACTATGAAGATAAAAACTCTAAGATGTTAACATTCGTTCAGTTTATTTTATTGCCACAAAACATCGTATAAAAGTGTAGCCTGATCGAGATCAACAGCCTTTGTAAGTCTGGTATAGTGTGGCGTGCCGAGACGCGAGGGCTCAGTCAGAAACGGCAGGGGTTATCAATACAGGGGTCTCGAGTTCGATTACAGACTCGATAATGGATTCATACGATGATTAAAAAGGGTTTTCGCTTCAATCAATTGGCTAATTGAATCTATGTTGGAAGGTTGTCAAGGTATTTGGGTTGAATACTGGAGTGGGAAAGCCAGCAAATATATAGTTAGGCGAACTGGAAAACGTTAAATAAGTGAATGTCAGAGACTTCCTAACCCTTTCCCACATACAGACGCTTTCCTGCACCTCTGGAGAAGACGAAATTTGAAATTTATTTTGCAAAAGGAGAAATTGCTCATCATGAGCATTTCCTTCGTTTATCACAATGTGTCAACTATATCCAATGATCATGCTTTTAGAAACTTTCTATATTTTGCTAAGTTGTTTTCAAAGTTGTTTGCTGTGTGAGGTATAGGGTTACATGCTTCTTCAAATTAACTTTTCACCGAACATACAGTTCTGGGTAAACAGCTTTCGCAATTGTCCTAGGTTTGTATGCAGCGCACTGTTCTTGTGACATGTTTCCAATTAGGAATTAGTGTTACCGACATACTTTGTCAGTTTTACTAATTAAGCTATGTCACACGAAAAGCGACTACCAGATATCTTTTAAAAGATAACGCCGCTAACTATGATCAAGCTCCACACTTGTGTAGTCGGTAATTGGTCGTAAATGTTCTTCATGTTCTCAAGCCGAGCCCTGGTAGCGCATTCAGTAGCGACACGGGCTGTCAATCCAGGGGTTGTGAGTTCCTTTCGACGTTTGACAAAAGTCTTCTACCAATGTGCAAAGTATATTTTGAAAAGCAGCCAGTCGCTTTGGAAGATTGTTGTGTGGAGTACTTGTGTGAGAAAATCAGGAAAGACATGGATAGGGGAACTGGCCGCCATATAACTGAGAACATGTTAAAAACGGCGTTACACCCCACTCAATAACAATCTTCATTTTCTCTCATTATGATTATACGACATAATTGCGATTACGCAAGCTAATGAAAATTCCGCTCGAAGTCAGACGCAGATTTGGTTCTTTGCCGGTTTACAGCACCGACGGTTGATGTTTTCGTGGCAATGTCTAATTGCAGTCACCAGTCAAGCAATTTTGGCTGACACTTGTTTCAACAGCAGCGGATCCATTAATTAAAGTTTTCCTCTTGTAAGCGAATCTTGACACTTAAATACAACACTCCAAACTTACAAGAAACGAACGAAACATGAACTATTAGACACCAGGGGATATTCAACAAAATGTGGCTTACTGGATATGTCTACCAAGGTTCGAGTCCCGGTAGCTCAGTCGGTAACGCCGCGGGCTGTCAATCCAGGGGTTGTGAGTTCGAATCCCGGCTCGGCCAACTTTATTTCCGACGTTTGACAAAAGTCAATGCGACATGCGTCATTCGTTTTCTAACAATGGTCAAAGTCTATGTGGAAAAGCAGCCAGTTGCTTGCTTGGGAAGATTGTTGTGTGGAGTACGTGTGTGAGAAAACCAGGAAACATATGGGTAGGTGAACTGGCCGCCGTGATATAACTATGAACATGTTAAAAACAGCGTTAATCCAGGTATCAGGAATAACTGATCTATACATCTATTCCCCTAAGACGGAATGTGTCGGCCGGATCAGTCTGAGCGGACAGCGCAGGCTGATCTGGTCGATACATTACGCAGATGTCTATCGCCGCAGCTGCATTTTGGGGCATTTTGAGAAAAAATGTGTAGGCACGTGCCTACAGTGCCTAAAGGGGGCTACGCCCCTGACAACACGCCAAACTTCAAAGAAACGACGAAACATGAAACAGACACCAGGGGAGTATTCTACAAAATGTTGCTTACTGGGTATGGATGCCAAGTAAAAATGAAGCATAAACGATCAATTGTAGATGTTTGTTGTACTGGAAAGAGAAATTATAACTCTTGTTTTATCTTAGAATTATGATTTTAATATTTCAAGACAACTTTTGAACAGTTTTAAAACTTTGAATATATACTATCTATAATCTGGAGTTCAACACCTCTAAGATCATCGTGTACACCTGTATAGTATTATGAGAATCTACACAAGTTGACATAATCTTACAACAAGCTTGTGTATAATATATGTGAACACTGTAGATCTTGATCAGATTGTGTGGTTCACAAAAACCAATTTGTACCTGTTTCTAGAAACGGGATCATTTGGTGATGAGATGAATGATACCTATTTTGTATAAAGGTTCCATACTAACACTATCTTGATTACTTGCCGTTATTATGTTAAGAATTGTGTTTAAAGTAGTTGGAATGTCTGTCTTCACATGATTGAAATTTAATTCAATTTGTATTTTCATGCCATAATTTTTCATTGAAATGTGCATGTTTTTAAAGGTAATGTTTGTGTGTGTTACAATATTAGTGAAGGCCATATGAAAATAAGATATGTATAGCCATTGTTCAATTGTCTGTATGAATCTTAGATGTTACCTTCAAACAATAAAGTATCACAAAAATGCGTATGTTTGCGCGAGGGTCAGCATAAGAAGGTTTACTGTGCACTAATTCATTGTGTATATTGTTTTCAATAAAGCTTAAGAACTTTCATTTGTAGAGATTTTCCTTTTTTTCGTCTATATGTTTCAAAACTCGTCTACTGCAGAATCCTTTAAAGTTGGAACGGGAACGGATAAACTTAATCGGTTACTGAAAAGCAAGCATGCTGTATCAATGATATGTGTAGATATATTTAACACGTATTTCTCGGAATCCATTGAAACGGTAAGCTACTGTGACTAATTGGCGAACAACTTATGTGGATATTTGTGTGTATGATGTTTAAACGCCTCTTCTTTTTTTTATGACTAAGAATTATGATGTGTCTTATTTTCAGAGAATATTTCTTTTTTGAAAAAATAATTAGTAGCGTTTGAAAGTCGGGATAACGGGGTTTACTATTGGAATCATACAACATCCGGTCGTGCGTGCGCAACAAAGAAAACACCGGTTTTCTGTTTACCTTGGTATTCGTGCTAACACGATATTCGTAGAACCTACTATACTTCTAGTACTATAATTATTAAAACCAGCGGGGCTATTGTAATGCTAGCCACACACTCCTGAGCACTAATGACAGAAAGCATTTTCTCCCATTCTTAAACTCTTTTGTATAGCCCGGCAGGGTTCCTAACCCGTGACCTCCCGCATCCGAATCGGACGCTCTTCCACTGTACCAGCGAGTCGGTGTGTGTGACTAATAACTTGCGATCTTAACCCTTTCCCTCATACGACAATTCTGCAGCAGACGACTTCGAACATATTTTGTCAAAAAATAGAAAATCTCTTTAATTGAATTGATAACCTATGACTAAAAGTGTAAAACATTGTGGCAAAAGGAGAAATTGCTTGTTTTGAGCAATTTCTTCTTTTGTCAATATGTTTTCAAAAAGGTCCGTCTGCTACAGGGGCGTCAGAAAGCTTCAGAAAGCGTCTATATAAACTTTGATCTAGCTCAATTCTAATTATTATTTAGTTGCTTGTCCTGAAGCGGACCTTCAACAATAATGTTCTTTCATATCGTGTCGCAATGTTTGATTATACCTCCTAGCTTTAAAACAATCCAAAGAAAATGTGGGGTCATGCATTATGCAAGAAGGAACTCACCAGGCGAAAATGTTAACCGCCATTTTGGACCAAATCGGGCCAGGACAAAACCGATGTTTAGCATTTTCTACTTTCACTTTCAAACAAGGTCAAAATACTAAAAGTGATGAAATCAATCAATGCACTTAAACTCAATGTCATATATTCAATACATTCTGGTGATGGCACTCATTTCTACGCAAACAAAGTCTTTTTTAGGGACTATAGTACTGTAGATCAGCAAGTCAGCGGATGTATGAGCGTAATTTGACCTATAGGGAATGTTATACAACCGAATAAGATATAGCATATCTAGATTAATGTGTTTTTATCATGGAAAAGAAAGACCATATGTGACAATTAATTTCACTTATTTACATGCGCAATCATTCTGTCATAAAACACAAATATCAGAATGATCTTCAAAATTGTTATGATACATTTGAAAGCAATTCGGATGCAAACAGACGTTGATGCCAAACACAATTTGTTCGTCAAATCATTTTAAAAATACTGCAATTAAGTTTAAATCCTCGGAAAGTCGTTTATGGTGTGACGTATTAAATTGTACCTATTGGCTAGGAAAGAAGAAAGCGTTTCCAAATTCCTGTAATCAGATCATGGGTGTTAGACGCTTTCCGGTCGATAGTCATTACATTCCAATGAACGCTGAATGGTTGTAGACTCCAGGCAGTATATTCTATTTAACTTTAAAAACTAATTATTGTTAGCATTTAAAACCCTTACAACAAATCTGCAGCAGACAACTTTGAAAATTATTTCGTCAAAAGTATGGAAACTTTTTTATAAATAAAAATACATTGATTAAATACAGATTTAAACTTTGCAAAAGAAGAAATTGTTCATTATAAGCATTTTCTGTCAAAATGCTCTTCTGTAGAGACGTCGGACACGTCTGTATGTGGGAAAGGGTTTACCTACTTTTGATAACACGTTACCCCGATTTGGTAAATAATTGGTAGAGCAGCCTCTTCATCATCATGGCGTCGTGACATTTACTAATGGCTTTGTTATTGTTATAAAAGAGAAGGGCCAATGCGAAACGTATGGTTCAATGTAACACGCAAACCGACCTTCGGGAATGTTCATTAATCCAATATCCAGATCAGCTTGCTCCGCCTCGTCCTGTCTGTACAGTATCTGCGCTGTTCGCAAACTATGAATTGGCCATACAAGCATATACATTCTGGTACTTTAACTGTGTTCAAGAAGCAACGACATACGAAAAATGATATTCGAAATTTGGCACATTTACATGAATGCTTCAATGTAACACGAAAACCTACGTTCGAGAATGTTCATCTTGAGCGAATATTCAGATCAGCATGCTCCACCTCTTCCCAGCCAAGCCCCGGTAGCTCAGTCGGTAGCGACGCAGACTGTCAATCCAGGGGTTGTGAGTTCGAATCCCGGCTCGGCAAACTTTCTTTCCGACGATTCACAAAAGTCAACGCGACACATGCGTCATTCGTCTTCCACCAATGGGCTAAGTTTATGAATTTGGTCAAATTTAATGTATAAATGCCAAACAATGCAGATTTCATGAGAGACAGCTCGAAACGATGCATTGTTTGAAAAAACCTTTATTTGTCTTTGACAGCGAAAGGGTAAACAACCTTGTAAACGTGTTGTATGAACAGAGTTTATCTTTATCAGACTGTGTAGATACACAGTCTGATCTGAATATATACTGTTCACATAAGTCCACTTGTAAAATGTCCCGTACATTGGCTCAAAGATGTTATTTGAAAGCCCTTTGCGATTATATCGAATGCCGTTTAAAGAAGAAATAAAGACTTTCTTTCCCAGCTGTATACTTTGGAATCGCATACTAACATTTCAATCACGTGCAAAGCGGAGTTCCTTAACCCTTTACCTCATATAGATGCTTTCTGATGCCTCTGCAGCAGACGGCTTTTTGAAAACATAGTGACAATAGAAGAAATTGCTCAAAACGAGCAATTTCTCCTTTTGCCACAATGTTTTCCACTTTTAGTCATAGGTTATCCACTCAAATATAGAGATTTTCTATTTTTTGACAAAAATGTTCAAAGTCGTCTGCTGCAGAATTGTCGTATGAGGGAAAGGGTTAAGATCCCCCACGTGTTATCCGAATACCATAATCTTACTTTATGTTCAAGCAATTTATCTTCAGATACGGAAAGGGAAACTTTAAAGTTCAACGTGTCAACCGTCTTCGGAAATATTGTTTTTACCAATACAAATCAGTGCTCCTTGTGTGAAATCAAATTGTAAACGATAGCCTGGAATTATCTCTAGACCGATACTTTCCAGAAAAAAGTGATTTGTCAAAATTGAATGAGACAACATTAATTCAACGAAACCGATTTACCTTTTTAGCATTTTCTCATTTATTTTAGAAAGACAGACTCAAAGTTAGTTGGAAAAGTAAGATAAATGAAAGGCAATACTAAAACCCAAAGACGGAAAGCCTTTTCCACCATTTTTAAAGTTTTGGTATGACTCGGCCGGGAATCGAACCTGAGACCTCCTGCACCCGAGGCGGACACTCTATGCACCGATGAAGATGAATGCCTGGGAAGGTCAGTCATTCACTCAACGTCGGTTCAACTTTTCAAATCCCAGTATTTACGTTGGATAATCCAATCTCAATTCGATAACAACTGTAGTATAATTGTATTTTATGAATCTTAAAGGGACTGAATCCCATATGAGAAAAAAGCGAAAAAAAAAAGAAAATTGTTAAAAATTGCTATTACCTTGATGTTTTTGCATGTAAGGCATTGAGATTTGCTGACTGATATACATCTTTATTGCCTCCATTTTCTGAAGAGTTACATATAATAAATTACATAATGGTTACAATTACAGTTACATGTATACAACTAATAGAAAGTAAACAATAGATAATAAAAAGAAATTATGAGAAAACGGCATGTATTGAGTCTTTTCACCCCAAAACAGACCCAATGAGATTTAACGATGAAATAATTCGCTAGGTGAATATCAGAGGAGATCTCATTGAGTCTATATTAATATTAATATGCGGAGGTGTAGACAGTCTGTAATCTTCGCTGATCGGCAGTTTCTGAGGTCTGTTTTAGAGTGACCCGGCTCCACCTGTTCAAATGCTATATAAGTACAAAGTAGCTGTTTAACAGTAAGTACAATATGTATGTGCTTATCGAGGCTCTTTCATAAGTTTAACCAAAGGGCTTCGATAGTACATACTATATTTAGGTGACGCGGTCACTGTTCCCAAGTAGGATCAGCATGTGGATAGGTTGAACTTTCTCCGAAAGCGAAATAGAAACAACAACAGAGGGATTGGTAAAGTGACCACTAAGCTCTTAATACGCGTCTTGTTACATTTCTAAGTGTATACTTTTGTCAGGAGATCGGCACAGATAGTTAGAAACGAAGGGTACAGTTCGACTTTTAACACATTGATAAGTTTGTCATCTATTTTGCCAAGCATGTATGTGATGAGTTCGTGTCTAGGTAAACATAATAGCATAGCACATAAATCAGAACTTAATGAATGGTTTTCGTCATAGAACTCGTTCCATAGTCGATGCCCGTCCGTTAGGGGACATTCAAATAGTAAATGTTCTATTTCCTGCAGACACGGATGCTGACAACGTAGACAGACTTCCGGTTGGTTTGGTGGTCGCTTACAACATATATTAGCCAGAAATTTCATGCGGGACAATGTAAACGGGTGTAACTTAGCTACTGTCCAAATATTTGACTGGCGAAGGTGACTGTGGCACTGTTTGAATGTAGTAAAGTCCGAAGAAGCGTCCATTCGGTCAACCCAGGTTGATTCTTCGCGTGCGTGTACAGCTCGGTAACACATAGTTTTCCAAATTTGTTTCGAAGGGAAAACACCAGATGTTTTGAACGTTGCTAGGTACGCTGTAAGGTCATATTTGTCCAGTATTAGATGAATGTCAGAGACGAAACCAAGATGTGTAGTATTACAGATATCGTATTGAAATAACCTCAGCAGATATAGTTTGTAACACACTTCATTCGGGGGAACACGGCATAACGTTCCAAGGAACAACAGTTTCTGACTGTCGATATACGCATGTAGTGAAGTAGCGCCAACAAGGCCTAGAACCATGTCCGACCGGGTCGTAAATGGAAGGCCCTGAGCTCGTTTTAAACAAAAGTGGTGTGCTACTTCCAATTTTTTGTTAACCGTATCTGTCATGTCATTCCAGAGCTCACAACCAAACAGAGCGCGCGGTAGTACACACGATCTGTAGAGTTTCATTGCCGTGCTCGGGTTTGGACCTGTGCTTCCGGACACCATACCGGTTATAGACATAAACGTGCCTCTGATAGTTTGTTTCACTCGATCCGCATTAAATGGATGTTTTCCGGACGTTGATTGGACGATACCCAGATGTTTGTATGAGTCAGTATCTGGAATCACCGTACTTCCATACACTGTAGGCACTATCGGACCACGGCGCTGCCTTTTTCGGTCTAGGATAGATGCAGCACATTTTGTGGGGTTATACAGGTAGCGCCACTTATTAGCGTATTTAAAACATATTGCTAGCAATTCATTTAATCCACGTCTTGATAGTGATAAAAGAACGATGTCATCAGCCTGAGTTGGTGCAGCTAGACGGAGATCACAAATACGTAGGCCGTACGGTGAGGCCTGGAGTGCTTCCAGAAGTGCATTAACGTATACAGTGTAGTAAAACGGTGCACATATTGAGCCTTGTCTGGTTCCTTGTTCGATCCTGAATACGCTCGACAAATGTCCGTTCACTAATACACGACTAGAGCAGTCTTGGAAAGAGTTCCAAATAAGTCTAAGCATTTTGCCCTTGACACCAAAGTTAAACAGTTTGTAGATAAGCCCATGTATCCAAACGAGGTCAAATGCAGATTTCGCGTCCATGTAACACACATGTAGAGGGCTTCCGCGTTCAATACAATAGTCGCGGGCTTCCTGTACAATAAAGGAAACCATTTTGCAGTTTTTATTCTTTTGAAACCCATATTGCAACTCGTTTAGCTTTGACGTAAGCATATTTTCGTCAAGTCGTTTCATTACAAGTTTTTCGTATAGCTTTGAAATAACAGGTAGCAAGGAAATAGCACGGTAGCTGTTAGGGTCGTTAAGTGGCTTGCCATTTCCTTTATGAAGAGTGATTGTAAGTCCTGATTTAAAGTTAGTTGGTATAACTTCACAGTGGAAAATTGCATTAAACAACTTTGCAAGGCAGACAGACAGATCTATTCCACCATATTTCAAGTGTTCGTACGTTAAGTTGTCTATGGATCCGCTCTTGTTGTTCGGCAGCATTTTTATCAATGTCTGTAGCTCATCGGTATCAACATTAGTACACAATTTTGAATCGATGGAAGTATCTCTATATGAAAGGTATGAGTCTACTTTGTGGTTAACATGGGTTTTAAACTCGTGATCAAAGTCAGGACTTTCTTTGAATTGATACAGATCACTAAAGTAGGCAGACCACGCATTTAACATACCATCAAGAGTTGTCTCCTTTTTACCATTAAACACTATTTCGCAACCCCGTCTTTTGCCGCGCGACTTTTTGGAGTTCAGTATTTTCCAAAAGGAATTTTGGTCTATTTCACAGAGTTTATCAATATTCTGAAGTTCCGTTTGTTCGTGATCATGTGCAGCGGCGCGCAATGATCTTCTAAAACTACGTTTAAGATCCTTGTAGTTTGAGTATTCCAGAGTATGTTTCGCCTTACCGGTCTGTGACCAGGCTAGGTGCGTGTTCTTTAACTTATTATGAGACTCCTTCAAGGCAGGTGACCAGTAGGGTTTTATAAATGGTCTATACCCAGTAAATCTAAAAATATCGCTGTATATTTATCACATGATCACTACAACCGAATTGACAATCTCCTTCCCAGAGTTGTTGTTCCTTACACGCATACATGAATGTAATGAGTCGATAGTGTTAGAGAATGCCGAATTGAATCAACAAATTCAAATGAGCAAGAGGAAATTCCACGGTATTTTTAAACGGGAAAACACGGAGCGGACGTATTTTTAACTGCTTATTTCCTTTGAAATAATGAAAAACAAGACTTGTACGACCTTCTACAACATTCCGTTACATATATATAGACGTATTTTGGATTAATTAGAATAAGTATAAAATATAACGATTTTGGACCATTATGGTGTTCAGTCCCTTTAACAAAATAGTTGGATCTGTGGTTGTTCTACGATACAGTAATAGACATAACAATTTTAATTCCTTATGTATAAATGTAATATTAGGTTGTTAATACGTAGCACATGTTTGTTCATGTTACATTTTGTTTATATTTGAGGCCCTCATGGAAGATTGACTTGCATACATGTACTATGAGTGTCCTCTCTAAATAAAGCCTTTATTTTTAATAATTATCATTAGTAAAATTATTATTATCAAAATTATAAATATAAAATATATGTGATTTCGTTTCAATAGTCATGCGTGTATGTATCGCTTTATACGACTTATAACAGATATTGCTACAAATATGTTAAAGGAGAAATGAAAAGTAAATTAAAAAATAAAAGAAATTTTCTATATAAAGAGACTAGATTCCAACAAAGCAGACTGTCCAGTCTATATTCCAGTAATCAAATAATTAAAATGCAAGATATATATGGTCAAAGTTGTGTGATTTACCATGTCAAGCTTATCTTTCCAAACGCACGATAAGACGAACCGAACTGTGACTGTGAATATTTGGTAGTTCGTGTAGAGTTTTGACAAAATATTGTATCATGGTGCACATATTTAATCCCAGAATAACAGACAATAAATGTTCTTCTAAAAGATATTTCAAAATAAAAAAGAAGGAAACATAGCTTTTATAGTTTTGTTAATTTATACTAGGCTATTTACTCTCGTAAAACCAACTCTAGACTATGTGTAGGTCAACTATTAACAGATGATCTGCATCCGAGTTCCTTTTAAAAGATTCTTAAACTAATGAGTGAACAGAATATATGCGGATACCAAGAGTGATCTCAATCTACGCCACAGACCTAAACTAACAGGTCTTTATTAATTCAGGTTTCTGATTGAGCAAATGTTCTGTTATTCGATTTCCTGCTAAAACACTCATTCATTGAACGGAATTACAATAAGTTTCATGTCAATTAAGGTTAACGATCTCCCACACATAGACATACACCTTTTGACTCAACTGCAGCAGAGGAACTTTTAAAAAGGTGTGACAAAAGGAAAAGTTGCTCATAACGGGCAGTTTCTCCTTTTGACACAGTATTATCTACATGATATTACACTTATTGTACTTTCAATTATAAAGAGTTTCCATATTTCTGCCCAGATGTTTTAAAACTGGTCTGCTGTGGGAAAGAGTGAAACGGTTATTCGAATGAGTAGGCGTACTTCAGTATCATTGTGCCAGCCGATTTCTGGTAGCTCAGTCGGTCCAGGGTTTGAGTTAAAAGCCCACCTCGACCATTATAATTCCCGTCATTTAAAAATAATAATAATGCTACAAGCGTCATATTGTTTCCTCTAATGGAGTAATGATACATGTGGAAAAGCAGCCAGTTGCTTGGTAATACAGTTATGTTGAGTACTAGTGTCAGGAAACGCATTTTGAATGTGAACTGGTCGTCGATATTTCGTTGTTGAAAATGGCTTTTAACTCAAGCCAATTAAACATTAAAGTGCTATTGACACTTTGATTGATATAGTCTGGTGTAATGATTATTATAACGACAGCAGGTAACATAATAAACCCATTAGCACGAGAAATGCATAGTCTATCAACTAAGTTTCAAAGTCAGGGGCGTAGCTTCCTTTAGGCACTGTAGGCATGTATGTCTTTTTTTCTCAAAATGCCCCAAAATGCAGCTGTGGCGATATACATCTGCGCAATGTATCGACCAGATCAGCCTGCGCTGTCCTCGCAGACTGATTCGGCCGACATATTCCGTCTTATATATAGATGTATAGAGTAGTGATTCCTGAAACAGAAAATCCACAGGAGGCGAAAGGCGTCTTTCCGGGTAGGCCTTAGTGGCATGCTTAGGCTGATCCGGATCGATACTTTACGCAGATTCCACAACGTTGATTTTCTCACGAGACGGCCTACACATTGAGTATTGCAAAGCTACGCCCCTGAAAGCGGGTGCGGGTTCTAATGTAGTATGATGCACTTTTGACACATCTATGCACGTTATTTGAAACATGTGATCTCTCTGAATGTTAACCCCTTCCCACTTTTGACGCATCTGCAGCAGACGACTTTTGTAAATAGTGTAGCAAGATTGGAAATCGCTCATGATGAGCATTTACTAAATTTTGCCACAGTATTTTCAACTCCATTCAATAATTATTCTTTCAGTTATAGAAATTGTTTATAGTTTTTCCTACATGTTTTGAAAGTCGTCTGCTGCAGATGTGTTGTATGTGGGAAAGGATTAATTAATGGGCGGCGCACATAATACCAAACGGGGGAAGGGGTAATATATAGTACGTAACATTACGTAATCATTTCCTGTCACGTTGAATGCTTTATGGTCCATGCTCAAGTGTGTGTATGTGCATATATTTCCGTCATTTACTTTACCTGGTGTTTAATTTCAGACAATGAACCATCAAACTAAAATGTTGATCTGGATAAAACGTTGGAAAGAATGGTGATCGAACTTGGGTTCGAACTCACGACCCCTGGATTGACAGCCTGCGTTCCTCCCGAAAGTGCTACCCTGATTTGGATTTAAGTCAAAGTAAAGTTTGATAATGCGAAACAAGAGAAACACTAACACCCAAAATAGTCGAACACGACTCATGCAATTCCAATTATGTTTAACCGCATCGGTGGTGTAGTGATAAAGCGTCCGGCGCGGGAGGTCGCGTGTTCGATCCCTGGCCGGGTCATACCAACTACTTTAAAATGAAAGTAATGGCTCCTTGGCGTTCAGGATTGCGGTGTTAACAGTGCGACTGATCGGCTGAAGTCAGGACCAGTAGTACTGATAACTTACCAAGGAACCGCCGTGATATAGCTGAAAAAGTGTTGAAAGCAGCGTAGAAAGAATTATGTTTAGCAGAACCTAATGGAATAAACAGCTGTTGATACGGGTAAATCATACATTTAACTAAATGGTTCTTTAACTCTCAAATACATATAGCCGCTTTCTGACGCCCCTGCGTCAAACTATTTGTGAAAATAATTTGACAAAAAGGTAAATTGCGCAAACCGAACAATTACTCTATTTGCAAAAAAAAATTTCAACTCTATCCGATAGATATAGTTTAATCTATTACGTTCCGTCTAGGTCTTGTCAAAGTCGTCTGCTGCAGAATTGCTGTATGTGGGATAGGGTTAACACGTAAACCTTTATGTGTGGCATCACAGTCATATACTACGTCTTTCATGACAGTATGGATTATTTAGAGGCCGATAAGACATATCCATTTCATATCCAATTTCCTTCTCAATAATTTACAAGCGGAAAGTAATAATGTATTTTATAAAGTTAGGGGCCAATTTATCACCCCAGTTATCAATGCTCTCTATGAAATGTATCAACGGGAATCACATTGATCGGCAATTGGAGGTAATAAAATCGGTGGCCTTTGTGCAGTATTTTATTGAGAAATAAATCCTAGATTGCTGGACAAAAATTCCATTTTTACGCTCCATATTTGGTAGTGTGGGATATATTTGAATTTAAATTTCTATAGCAGTTTGTCAGTGCCTTCAAGTGTGATCTTTCCCTTGTCAAATCCTATGTCATTTTACATCAGTCTAAACTACTTCGATGTACGTATACTATGAGATTAGGATATATCTTGAAATGTTTTCATATATTACTTTTAACAGTCCTGATTAAGATAATATACATATGAGAAATTGAATGTTAACGTCACTTGTGTGAAACAAGATAAGATACGTATAATAAATTATTTTTAACGTCAATTGCGTGAAACAATATAAGATCATATAATAAATAGCTTTTTAACGTCAATTGTGTGAAACAAGATAAGATACATATGAGAAATAGTTTTTAACGTCACTTGTGTGAAACAAGATAAGATACATATGAGAAATAGTTTTTAACGTCACTTGTGTGAAACAAGATAAGATACATATGAGAAATTGTTTTTAACGTCGCTTGTTTGAAACAAGATATGATCATATGAGAAATAGTTTTTTAACGTCAATTGTGTGAAACAAGATAAGATACATCTGAGAAATTGAATGTTGTTGTTGTTTATCCATATCCAACCGGAAGACGAAAGTGCGATATCAAAACATCGTCTTTTCGCGTTGTCGTTGGTGTATTGTACCACAGTACTGAGATAAACAGGCACCTCTACGAGAATTGATTGTTTAAAGAACCGCCCTTATTGACAAATTGAATTCGGAGTTATCCGAATATGAGTTCAAAAAAGTCAACCAGAATGCAATTGACATGTCTTCTGAAAGATTAATGATTTTCTTTAAATCAGATCAGTCTGTTTTAAACCGTATGAAGACGATGTTTCCGATTCTGAAACTTCCCAATGCATCATTAATTGATATGGTAAGTTGGCAATTGTTCTTTACCCTTTCCCATATAAAACAAATCTACAGCAGACGACTTTGGAAACATCTTTTGAAAGTATGGAATACGTCATTAAATAATAATCTGATAACTGAATATTGCTGTAAACATTATATTACAAATAGAGATTGCTCAATATGAGCATTTTCTTTCTTTTGTCATTATGTTTTTAATTGTCAGGGGCGTAGGCACCGTAGGCACGTGCCTACACATTTTTTCCTAAAAATGCCGCAAAATGCAGCTGCGGCGATACACATCTGCGTAATGTATCGACCAGATCAGCCTGCGCTGTCCGCGCGGACTGATCCGGCCGACACATTCCGTCTAAAGGGGGGGGGGGGGGGGGGGGGGGGTAAGATAGAGTAGTGATTCCTGAAACAGAAAATCCACATGAGGCGAAAAGTGTCTATCCGGGTACGCCTGTGTGGCATGCTTAGGCTGATCCGGGTCGATACTTTACGCAGAGTCCACAATGCTGATTTTCTCACGAGACGGCCTACACATTGATTATTGCCAAGCTACGCCCCTGATTGTCGCTGCTACATGTAGGAATCATAATGCTTCTGTGTGTGGGAAAGTGTTAATCGTGTTAACCTTTTCTCGATTGAAGCAGATCACTTTAAAAACAATTAGACAAAAGATGGAAAATCTATTTAACTGAAATGATAATTATTGCATATCATTTGAAGCATTGCCGGTGGTAGTATGAGCATTTGAGCCGTCCAGCGATAGCACCAACATTGTGAACTCTGCGTAAAGTATCGACCCGGATCAACCTAAGCATGCCGCGCAGGCTAATCCGGACAGACACTGTTCGCCTCTTGTGGATTTTCTGTTTCAGGAATAACTACTCTATACATCTATCCCACTAACACGGAATGTGTCGGCCGGATCAGTCTGCGCGGACAGCGCAGGCTGATCTGGTCGATACATTACGCAGATGTCTATCGCCGCACCAACATTATGGAATCTGCGTAAAGTATCGACCCGGATCAGCCTAAGCATGCCGCGCAGGCTTACTCGGATAGACACATTTCGCCTCCTGTGGATTTTCTGTTTCAGGAATCGTTACTCTATACCGCTATCTCCCTGAGATGTGTCGGCCCGGATCAGACTGCACAGGCTCATCTTGGTCGATACATTACGCAGAGGCCATGATGTTGGTTTTTCTAGCGGGACGGCTCATTTCTGCTTTTGCTACCATTGCTTCAAAAGCAGTACGATGCAGTTGCGTCGAAATACGTTTGCAAGTGGTCAACGATTGACCAATTTGTTATACTGTGTGATCGATTAAAAACTCACGCTGGTTAATTCTTCTTAAATGTATCAGTAAAAATAGTTTTGTGCTAGCAGAAAATAAATGTGACCTTTACTTTTTATCATACAAATTGAAAAGCAACACCGTTTTCTGTCAACGGATAGTAGTCATGGTGGTGGAAACTTAATCATTCGGTACATATTACTCCATTTATACACTGCGTGTTTATAATGGACTTGTCCAGCATTGGATTTGGAAGAGTCCGTAGTTTATTCTATGAATATCAAGATAACAGTGTAGAGTAGGTGATCCAGTAATTAGAGGCATCAAGATAACAGTGTAGAGCAGGTGATCCAGTAATAAGAGGCATTAAGATAACAGTGTAGAGTAGGTGATCCAGTAATAAGAGGCATCAAGATAACAGTGTAGAGTAGGTGATCCAGTAATAAGAGGCATCAAGATAACAGTGTAGAGTAGGTGATCCAGTAATAAGAGGCATCAAGATAACAGTGTAGAGTAGGTGGTCCAGTAATTAGAGGCATGCCAGATGCTGCTCATGCGCGGACTGACATGGCTATTATATCGAGGGCTTGGCGTGAAACGGTTGTATCTAAAATTTGTATTTTTTTACCAAGGTTAATCACCTCGCCATAAAGTCTTTATAAGCATTAACTCATTTTGCTTGGTAAACAATGGAGATTTAGGTGCCATTGCTCGAGCAATGGCACCTAAATTTGCATTGTTTACAAAGGGGTCAAAATTGCCCCTAAACCAGGGTTTTCAAAATAGGTTTTCAGTTACAACCGTTTCACGCCAAGCCCTCGATATGGTCGCATAGGTTTTACAGCATAAGTTTCAGCCGTCTATGGGTTAATGAAATAAAAACGCAGACATTCAAATATGAGCAGTACCGCGAGAAAACCAACATTGTGGATTCCGCGTAAAGTATCGACCCGGATCAGCCTAAGCATAGCGCGCAGGCTTACCCTGAACATTTCTACAAAATTATTTGAAAATCGGTCAACCAGTTTGTGAGAAGAATTTTAAAGTTTGATTCGTTTCGTTGCCATGGAAACCATAATTCTTCATGGATCCTAAAGAAACAGACGACGAAAACGGACGCGGGACGCCGGACGCCGGACAAAAGGCGATCACAATAACTAAAAAAAAGCAAAAAATCCCACTGTATGTTTGCGTGTTCAGACGATAGTTGAGTACACCCAACAATGGTTTTAATGTTCAAATAAGAAGTTTAGAACATGAAAAGTACATATTTTATATATGCTATGAGACATATATCTGATTGAAGCATACCAGAACTCCCTGGAGGAATTGGCATGCAGTCACACAGAACAATTATTAACCCTTTCCCCAATATATACGAGCGTTGACGTAGACAACTTCTGACAACATTGTGACAAAAGGAGAAGTGCTTAAAACGATCGATGTCTCCTTTTGCGTAATGTTTTCAACCTTTTTAAAACAATTTTACATTGATTTATAAAGAGTTTTCCTGTTGATGACTAAAAAATTTCAAAGTCATCTACTGTAGATTTCTTGAGTGTTGGAAAGGGTTAACGTACTAAATATTACAGTTGTTTCTGGTTTTCGACTCTCACCGATTCATATTGTAAACGTCTGTGCTAGTGTTGCGGTTGATACAGTTGTCTCGAGATAACTCGAATTGATCGTTAACGTATAACCATGCACGGAACGGGTCTGTCTGCTTAACCCTCTCTTCACCATATATAACTGTGCCCTGCCCTGTGGGCGCAAACGTTCCATAATAATGGAAGCCACAGTCTGACCCTTGCTTGAACAGTATCGCCGGCTAAATCGTTCTGAACGACTGGAGTCAATGCAACTCTTGAGCTCAAGCAGGTGCGATGGTATTGGTTTCATACCATATATATTTATAACTGGATGTAAATATTGAGGTTCGAGACCAATGCAACCTCTTCTGTTCGCCGCAATATGACGTCAGCTGTTGAAAGCGACGAAAATCAAAAGAAGTACATACAACAAATCTACAGCAGATCATTTTGAGAATATTTAGTCAAAGCTATGGACACTTTCTGTTATTGAAAGAGCAATCATTGAATGAAGTCGAAGACATTGTGACAAAGAGATATTGCCATTATGAGCAATGTCCACTTTTGCCACAACGTTTCCAAAAGTCGTCTGCAGAAGAGGCTTGAGAAAGCGTCTACACGAGGGAAAAGGTCAAATAGAGTGTGGTAGTAATACTTATTGCTCATGCGAGCCAACTGAAATGCTGCTGATCTCTTTAAGTGATCGATTTTCATCATTGTCTTTCTTTTCCCATAATAAACACTACGGATATATGAATTACGATGCTGACAGTATTAATTCGATACAGTGGCAACTCGAGCAGGGAATCGTCAGGTACAGAATTGAACGAAAACCAACAATTACTATATTACTCTTAAATATTATATTTCTACATGTACTTGTTCACTGATTTTTTTCACTGAAATTATTTCATACGGAAAACAATTAAAGATTAGTCTGCAGAACATTTCATTTAAAACTTCCTCTTATTAGTGCCTCTCGTATGATCGCCAACTTAACTATGAACCAATCAAACGTTTCATTTCATTTATTTCTTCGACATTATCATTAAATACAACATTTGATTGGGTCTACAATCTAGATCATTTGTTTAAACATCTAGGTCAAACCTGAGGTCAAAACTGAGGTTAAACATCTGTCGCCGAAAAAGGCAAAGTTACTAAGACGAGCATGAAAAGCTTGGATCATGTCTAGAATATTAGAATGTTTTACAAAACCTTTACGTTCCTACAAGTTTGG
This sequence comes from Serripes groenlandicus, assembly GCA_031761405.1. NCBI lineage: Eukaryota > Metazoa > Mollusca > Bivalvia > Cardiida > Cardiidae > Serripes > Serripes groenlandicus. The sequence goes on from JASEVX010000071.1 coordinate 746,235, forward strand.
TTAATGCTTGGCTTTTACATAAACATAGCAGAATGCTATAGGTACTCAACTTAGGAAATGGATACAATCGAGCAAGCTATTGAGTCTGATCAACATAAATCCTCAGTAACCGTGAGAATCTACGACACGACAAACGTGTGAGGGAACTTTTGTGAAACGCTACATGCTATTAATTAACATTAACAGAGATAAGAAATAGTATTGTATGTACTACTAGACTGCTGCATTAACAGAGATAAGAAATAGTATTGTACGTACTACTAGACTGCTGCATTAACAGAGATAAGAAATAGTATTGTACGTACTACTAGACTGCTGCATTAACAGAGATAAGAAATAGTATTGTACGTACTACTAGACTGCTGCATTAACAGAGATAAGAAATAGTATTGTACGTACTACTAGACTGCTGCATTAACAGAGATAAGAAATAGTATTGTACGTACTACTAGACTGCTGCATTAACAGAGATAAGAAATAGTATTGTACGTACTACTAGACTGCTGCGCTAAAGTTTGTAACATGCTTGGCTGAATACATTATTTAGTAAATTTGAGAAACAACACACAATTGCTAAACCTGAGACATTCAATCACACTTTTCCTATATTTGATCCTTAAGAAATATAAATAAACATTTATACAAATGAAATCTCCCTTCTTCAATGTTGCCATTGACTAATCGCCTTCTAGTTAGTACTATTCTTGATCTATGCGTTCTAGTTAGTACTATTTTGATCTATAAACAAATCAAATTAGATTTTTAAAACAAAACATCAAACACCCAATGTCTAGAAACAATCTTATTATGGTTTTCGGAATATTATTCTCATTCGCTTTTTTTTTTTTTACAATTAAATGAAATCAAACCAGTCTGACATTGGAGCGATGGTTGATTTCCTGAAACCAGTCGATTTAAATTTGAACCACGTTAGGAGATAAAGGGGATGTTTGACTTCCGCCTATCAGGTCATCCGAGGTATCCAGGCTATTCCTAAAATATATTTATGAATAGCCTGGAATCGAGGATGATTAAGGAAGGCTATAACAGTGAAAACAAGCTAGCATAGATACTATTTACTCCAAAGTTTACACCTGCGATTTTTCTCTGGTTCGATGAGCAATTTCACAGGCTCGTTCTTATCAATTTCAGAAACTCGTTTAATAAATTCCGTATTGAATGACCACTCATGTAATATCCCTCTATTTATAACATCTATGATTGACAAAGTGTATGACTCGCTTGAATTTGAATACACCAACTACCCCATCTTGCCATTGAAAATTACTTCCATAGATAAAATGACGGATATTCTACGAACAAAGTATAGCTCGATCAGATTAACCTGAGTACTGAGGCGGACATTGAAATATCCGGCGAGACAGGTTCACGTGTATCTTCACTGTTCCTGTATACAATATGACCCACATTGGTCTGGCGCGGCGCAATTAATCCCATTGACAGATGAAATTGAAATTTTAACAATTCAATCAAGAAAGCATGATGTGCAGGGCTGCACTGTCTAATGGATTGATTGGCTTATAATGATACATGCATTACGCCTATTCACTACAAGCCTTGCTAATTTTTAGACAAATTTCTTTTTGCATTTGCATTGCATCAATGCTTTGCTAACAGATTGGCTATGACCAAAACCCTATTTATTGCAAGCTCTGTGAAATAAGTGAATACAGGATCCATGAACCGCATTAGAGGGGGGAGAGAGAAAGAGAGAGAGAGAGAGATGAGAGAGAGAGAGAGAGAGAGAGAGAGAGAGAGAGAGAGAGAGAGAGAGAGAGAGAGAGAGAGAGAGAGAGAGAGACGAAGAGAGAGAATAGAGAGAAGAGAGAGAGAGAGAGAGAGAGAGGAGAGAGAGAGAGAGGAGAGAGAGAGAGAGAGAGAGAGTGGAGAGAGAGAGAGAGAGAGTGAGAGAGGAGAGAGAAAGAGAGAGAGAGAAAGAGGAGAGAGACAGAGAAAGAGAGAGAGACAGAGAGAAAGAGAGAGACAGAGAGAGACAGAGAGAAAGAGACAGAGAGACAGAGAGAGAGAGAGAGAGAGAAAAGAGAGAGAGAGATAGGGAGAGAGAGAGACAGACATACAGACAGACAGACAGAGAGAGAGAGAGAGAGAGAGAGAGAGAGAGAGAGAGAGAGAAGAGAGAGAGAGAAAGAGAAAGAGAGAGAGAGAGAATGAGAGAGAGAAGAGAGAGAGAGAGAAAGAGAGAGGAGAAAGAGAGAGGAGAAAGAAAGAGAGAGAGAGAGAGAGAGAAAGAGAGAGAGAGATAGAGAAAAGAAGAGAGATAGATAGGGAGAGAGAGAGACAGAGAGAGAGAGAGACAGAGAGAGAGAGAGAGAGAGGAGAGATAGATAGAGAGACAGACA